>OY757013.1:84935640-85439217 GCA_963580285.1 Lucinisca nassula | reverse complement strand
CAACCGGCCCCTGGTGAACAAGTCCGTGAAATGTAGACCCCCCTTAACCCCACTTTATATAGAGAAAACTGGGGTTTACAGGGTTAAGCATTATTTTTCTTATTTCTGCTCCAAGACATAGGTTGTGGGTATTCGTTAGAACCGCCTCAATGAGGCGGTTCTAACGAGCACCCACAGCGTATGTTTTGATCATTTATAAGAAAAAAATCAGGGATTTTTATCAGAAAATGGGCCATTTTGGGGATGTGAAAAATGCATTATGTTGCACGGGTGTGTTATCGTAATGAAGCCATGAAATAACATTTCAAGTACTACCGCCTAAAGAAACTGCTATGTTTAACCCTTTTTGTACCCAATGGAATCATCCTTATATATAGCAGGAGTCCAATTCAAAATTTAGGGATGTCAGGTTGTGTTTTCATCAGGATTTATTTGGAAAATGACTGAACTTTTAGCAAACAGTGGAGGCCCTGATCAGACGCCGCGTTCTGCGGCGTCCGCGTTCTGTGGCGTCTGATCTGGGCCTGCACTGTTTGCCAGGATACCCTTTTTGGAGTTTCTGGTACTAAATGGGTTAAGAAACTGTCCGATTCGCATCAGATTTTCTATGAAGGCTTAGTCCTTCTTAGCGATTTACCAGTACTCATAAGTTCGGCCGGTAAATGGAATCTTAGACATAATAAGTTTGGAGTGGTCGATTTCCACAAATAATGGTGTCAGGTTTGCTTTCTTTGTGGTAAAGTTTTCAAAGACTGTTCGTCAACGTACCAAAAAAAAAAGGACGCTAGGATTAGATTTGTTGGAAATGCAATACTTCAGAATTTCAGTAGTGCGATGTTTATCATATTAGTTGGCAGTGCAGTAAGTAGATCTATATTTTTATTATTTATTTATCGATTTTACCCATTCTGAATCTTCATATTGCCCAAAATGCCTGCCATTAAGTTTCAGCTAAATACGACACCCCGTTTAAGAGAAGAAGTTATTTAAAGAATTTCAATATGCCTGCCGTGGTGGTCAATGCTATCTTAAAATAGGTAAAAATCTAGTCGAAAAACCTTTTCCGTAAAAAACTCGTGGCAAATAAGGACATGTTTCCACCGCCTCTTTAAAGAGCAATTATAAAGAAATTTAAAATATTCTTTTTATTTAGCAGGGCGAAAGTCGACACAAACAGGGTTCAAACGCATGAAACAAGAGCATTATACGCACGTGCCGAGTAGTTGTCTGTCATGATGACCTTGACCATGGGGGTACTGACCCCAATCTTACATGCGACACATCGTTTCACAATGGTTAGCATTTCTGCCAAGTAATTATAAAATCCATTTAGGAATAAAACGGTTATTGACTGCACACGAAACAAGACCCTTTTATTGCCTCTGACCGCTAAGTATGACCTTAACATTGGAGGTACCGACCTGGGCTCGCGTGCGACAAATGTCTCATGATGGTTAACAATTCTGCCATCCATCCAGGAATAACAAAAGTATTGACCGAACACTTGCCTTTACCTTTGACCTCTAAGTATGACCTTCACCTTGGAGGTACCGACCTGGGTTTTGCGCATGACAATCGGCTCATGATGGTTAACATTTCTGCCAAGTAATTTCGAAATCCAATCAGGAATAACAAAGGTTATTGACCAGACACGAAACAATGATCCCTTTTCGGCATTTGACCTCTAAGGATGGCCTTGGCCTTTGCTGTACTGACCTTGTGCATTACACATCGTCTCGGGATGGTTAACATTTCTGCCATGTGATTTAAAAATCAATACAAAATGAAAAAAAAAAAAAACCTTATTGACTGGACATGCAAAAAAGACACTTTTTTCACTTTTGAGCGCTAAGTATGACCTTCACCTTAGAGGTATTGACCCGGGTCTTGCGTGCAACAAATTAGACCATGATGGTTACAATTTCTGCCAAGTAACATCAAAGTGCATACAGAAATAACAAAGGTATTGACCGGTCACACAAAAATACGCCGTTCTTTACCATTAACCTCTAAGTATGACCTTGACCTTGGTGGTACCAAACTGGGTTTTGCGCACGAAATATCGGTTCATGATGGTTAACATTTGTGCCAAGTAATTTCCGAATACACCCAGAAATAACAACCAGACACAAGAAACACATTTTTCTTTACGTTTGACCAAAGTATGACCTTGACCTTGGAGGTACTGACCTGGGTCTTGCGTATGACACATAAACTCATGATGGTTAATATTTCTGCCAAGTAATTTCCAAATACATCTAGATATCACAAGCGGACACAAGAAAAAGACTTTAAAAATACTCCCTAGCATTTTCTTTGATTTATACTCGTGATACAAAAATTCTATGAAGTCGTGGTTGTTCTGAACGTTTTAATACACATTTAAACTACCATGTTTTCCATTTTGCTCTAAAAGTACCCCCCCCCCAACACACACACACTTTGCATTTTCTCGGATTTAGACTTACGATGCAATATTCGGGGATGCCACAGTTGTTGGAAACGTTTTTAAAACACATTTAAGCTATCATGCTTCCCATTTTGCAGTTGCCTAACACATTTTCTCATGCCCTTTGATTACTGTGTGTGTTGTTCATAATTAATGATAGAAATTAGGTCTGATTCGAAATTCAAACTTGAATTTAGATTAAGGGAATTTTGTTTTTAAAATGTTTAAAACTACCGCTTATTTCAATATTTCATTGGGAATAATTGAGGTTAGTGTTTTAACATGTCCTTTAAACAGATCAGTATGTTCTGTACATTCTGTATACAGTGGAATTTAATGAATTTTAAAAACTATTTAAATTTTGAATTTATGGTTTACGAATAAAAAAGTAGAAACTGGTTCAGCATATCAGTTCAGATCAGTTTCAATAATACACATAGGGCTATAAAACACAAGATATTCCATGTTTAAACAGATTTAAAGTTTTGTTGTACATCTATGACATCATAGAATAGATAATAAATATTAATGAAGCAGATTGAAGTTGCTCTGTTTCAATGAAATATTTCACACTTCAAATTGTAATACCCCGGAAACTAATAAAGATAATTTGATTAGGTTTTCGCCCTTCCATTCCTTGAATCAATGTCTTTTTAAACTTATTGGACTTTTATACCATATGACCTTTAAATCCAAAATTATTGAGGCAAAACTCACACAAGCAAGGAAACTGACGCCTCCCAACATGCTAGACACGACACTGAAATGTTTTCCCGTAACTATAACAATTAGTTGCTTTCTAATCTTTTTTCTCCCATAAATTTAACACAAATTAACAATGTCAAACATCGTTGGTAAAGAAATAGGATTTCCAGTTCAACATATTGACAATCTGATTGGTTTTGATACAAATTTTATTATTATAATTATCTAAAGTATTTATGTGATCGCAAAGGACCAAAAATATATAGTGATCAACATTTTGGAACAAAACAAAGTCATGTCGACTAAATCAGGCTAATTTTACTGAAACCTGAAAACTCCCAAAGTTCATATTCACACTTTGAAGCTAATTCGTTGGATATTATCTTTCAAAGGTAACATGTGACGTTTTTATATATATTTCTTTGCTTATCATGTACTACAGAGACACAAAGATGAGTTTGATAAAATGACTTGATTGGTTAATTGGTTTATTGATCGATTGATTGATTGTGTTTGTGTTTAACGACACGTCAATCCGTGTGGGTCATTTTGTGTCATCAGTCAGAGAAAGGGAGGGAGAAAATAGACAGAAAAGATAGAAGAGAAGAGAAAAATGAATGAAACTACAGAGACGAAATAGGTTCTACGACTAATAATATACAGGAATAGTAGTCGAATATAAGGTTGACAGGGCGGAGCTATTCAGGTGTTGTCAATATATGTCAAATTCGCTGAGTCCACATTAAGATTCGGTAGAGACTTTCGCATGCTTTTTACCACGCATGCCAATATACGCCGAAGTTTTGTTAGTGTACATAATCGGGTGGCTAGTTTTACCTTTTTGTTAATAGAATATTCCAAAGGCAGGCGCTTAATTTAGCTCCGCCCTGTCAGTCTTATCTGCGACTACCATATAATCAATCACACTCTAAATGAATATATATTTTGGGTTTCAAGAAAACAAACATTATCTTATACAAACCTGTACCAAATTAAGAGAAGTAGATAAGGATCCAATTCTATAAGGAAACCCTGGCATAACAACATATGCTAATAGATCTGTGTAACAGCCAACAATTCAGAGCAGCCTGCTCAATCACCTACTTTAGCCCGACACCTTCTGGATGTGTAAGATGATCTGCGTCTTCAATGTATGTTTTTGTGCAGGCCTTGCCGTGCCGGGGCCCATATTCAATTATTTAAACAGCTCTAGGTCGTAAATGTTGGAAATGCAAAGATAAATGAATAAAAGCTATATCTATCAGTAATGAGCATGACCAGATAACCGCCACCGCAGAAGGCTTCGAGAAAGGAGGCGGCCTTGAAACATTCTGGCGAGACGTTGTTAAGCTTATCTCCAAGCCAGTTTGGCACCGCTGCAACTAACAGTACTTATTGGATATCCAGTAATTATCATTTCCATAATAAATAACAAATAATAAATAGACTGTCGTTTGTTAACTTATCTATAGTATTTTAAAAGAAATTGACCCCCCCCCCCCTCGCAAACGCGTTTAGATATTGGTGCAATCTAGGTTCGGTGGTAAATGCTATTACTATAACATTAATACTACAACAACCATGGCAGAAGGTTCTGCAAGATGTGATTCGTCAGTATCACTGAAACACCTAACCATATGATCTTAACTTTTAAATATGACATTTTCGGAATAGTTTTAAGATAGGCAAAATCTCTTCCTACCGGAAAAGGCAAACTCTCGTCCTATCTTTCTAAGAAGTTATTCTTCTAAATAATAAAGGCAAAATCTAGTTGATGGAAAACTATGCCATTCTAATGAGTCATAATACAACATTTGATATTTTCTAAGTTCCGAAGGTAACAGAGACCCTCTAAGTGTTTAAGCACATTATATTGCTAGAAATTGCAAAGTTTAAGATTGAGACTTCAGTATCCCATGTGCTATTTTATGCTTAATAACACTCCATATCTACTAAGTTTCAATTTATTTGATGAAAACAAAACGCAAGTGACGTCTATAAATATTTATAAAGTAATCACTTTTTTTTTTAATTTTGTGAACAGTAACCTCAAAAAAGGCATACCCTGCTCCATGTCATTACCGTACCACCCACCAACTTTGAGCTTGATCTGACGGAAAAATTTAAGGAGCAATTAGCCAGAAATTAAATCATGTTTATTAATATTTATAAAGTACTATTTCTGTAAAATTTGACAAAATGTAACCTTGAAAGAAGATTTACAGTTAGTAAAAAGTAAAGTAAAGTATCTAAATATTACTCATATAACTCTGTTCAAATTTGGTAAACCCACTGCTACACATCACACACTTTCATCACAGGCTTTTCAAGGAGTAAGCCGTATAGGAAGTGCCGATCGAGATTTGTTTAGTTTAACGGCCAATCAACATTATAAATGTCATGCTAAGCCTGTCAGTTTACTCAACCACAATTTCCTTTGCAGGAGTCAAATATCTATTTTTGTAGTGAGACACTTTATCACTACACCTCAGTATCATATAAAAAAGAGGTTAAAGAGTCTCCAGGGACGGCAATAATTTATTCCAACTCACTAAACGTATCATCCACGTTACTTTTGTTCCGGATCTGCCATCGCCGACGGGTCCATCGAGCAGCTGTGCTCTGGATCTTCTCAAATTGCTGAATCTCAGTTTAAGCTGGGTATGCCAAACAGGTGTTCCCGAAGGCTATTACATTTAACAATTTTGAATTTTATTTAAGCAGGAAAAACTATTGTTGTGTAGGTGTCGAATGATCTTATCATGTATTACTACAGATTCATCAGACTTTTCTTTTCTATAAATTCTGTGCGCATTTTCTTTCTATAGTGTTTTTTTTTCTCTCTTGTCCATGTCTATGTCGGAAATATGTATACCTGACAGTGTTGCATATCTGTTACATGTCGGCAATAAAGGTGGATCTGGATCCTGTTATTCCAATACGGTCCATTCCGGTGACTTTTTGTGCCCTATTTATTGAAAATCGGAAAATGAAATTCGATAGGTCACAGTTTACCTTCGTCATGATAAATACTTAGTAATTCCATAGTTTAGTGGAAAAAATAGGAAAATTTATAGGAGGTTCGTCACGTTATGGGAGAATATACTGAACAAAATTTTCATATTTCCTCCAAAATCTAGGAAATTTATTTACATTCTGGAAATTAAATACACAATTTACAACTGCGAACGATATCGTGTTTATTCGAACCAACCAGCCGCAGCACGTTTCTAGTTTTTGACGCTAGTTCTTTCTTTAAGTGGTGTTGATGTTTTAATGCTGGAATGAGAGATGCTGGAAATTTGAGCAAAATACTCAAAATAGATCATATGTTGAAAATGCTTGAGCTACCACATGACAAATTCTATTTTTCTCACTATTGCCAATAATGAATGAGGAGGCCGGCCAGCAACTTAGTATTGGCTGCTTTGTACCATACCTCCAGCTTTTGTAAGAAGATTTTAAAATCTCTAGCTAAATAGCTAAGCCGGCTGGTTTCTTACATACACAATGTCGCAAATCCCGAAGACAGAGTTTCTAGTGATGGGATGCGTTTGGACTACGGTCGGTGTCATTTCTTAGGCCGACCAGGATATAGGTTAACTTCAGTCAGTATTACATCCGCAACGCCGGCCTCGGTAGCTCAGTCGGATGCGCGCCTGACTGGTGATCAGGAGGGCGCGGTTTCGATACCTGCCGGGGTCGGCAACATTCTTTCGTGGAGATTGATCATGAAATCTTTTCTACGATCATTCTCTCCCTTCCGCTGATTCAAGAAGGGCAGTTCTCAGTTTCTGGCGAAAGAATGTGCACTGTACTGGTTAACCGCTTTTGTATAAGACTGCCCAGATAAAGTGTGGATACGTAAATTAACCGGTTCAAAAATGACCTAAAATAGTGTTGACTGTGCCTTTAAACTCCAATTTAAACAAACAAACAAATTACATCCGCAACGCATGAAAACCTGTTGTGTGACTGTGCGATCAGGTAAGACTTAAACATGTCAATTTATTTTAAGAAACCCCTCTGGACTGTTTACCACATGGAATCTCAGTTAATAAGTTTTGAGTGAGCCTTTCCAATGGTAGGGATGATAGGTTCCCACATTTGGGACGTAACGCCTAAAAGGGTTTAGTTTGTGTGAATGTAAGCCTAGATAATATGCTATTCAGGCGGCTAACAACGAATGCACAGCTGCGCAGACTGATCCGTTTGTTTTGGTCTTCGCAGTTGAAAGAAAGCTTATTTTACACCTAGAATGTTGAGAATTGGTACTCATGTGTCATAATGGCGATACATTAAACAGTATCTTTTTTGCTGTAAATAATATTAGCAATTGTTTTGAAAATGATTATATAGGAAATAAGAAATTCGAAATTTTACTTAAACAGACGACGCTGTTTAATAATAATATTTTTATCAAGCTATAGGTTATTTGCTTTATATTGTGAAATATTCGGCCCGAGTTCATATGGGGGAGGACGCACGAGCTTGCAAAGTTACCATAATGTTACCATAACGAGGGTACCATTATGTAAGTCGTAGCAGGACCAAACCTATTATGCAACCAATACATCATCACGAAAACACTCCTATATAATTTTGACCCTACTCGAACCCCACTTTTATATAGTAAAACTAGGGTTTGTAGGGGTAAACCTTATTTTTCTTATTTCTGCTTTAAGATATAGATTGTTGATACTCGTTAGAACCGCCTCATCGAGGCGGTTCTAACGAGTACCTACAATCTATATTTTGAGCAGTAATAAGAAAAATGTCACAATTTTTCATCTCAAAATTTTCATTTTTTCGGCTATAAAGGTTACAATGTTTTTGTATAGGCGTGTTTTCGTAATGTACCTAAAGCAGCATTCATTTTAATTTAGACAGATCAGAGACGATGATGATCCTTAATTTATAGAAGGAGGTTCTAATAGGTGACTATACTTTAGATTATACATTTTTGTGATCGAAATACACGAAGGAATGTAGTTTATCAACTTAGTTCTCGTCAGATTAGCTGACTCTTTGTTGGTCTATAGTTAGGTTTTGGTGTGCGTCGGCTCATTTCAGTTTTGATTCCGCATTTTGGTTTGGTTTGGTTTTGGAGTTTAACGGCCTAGTCAACACTATGCAGATCATGTAAAGCCAGTCAGTTTACCTATCAACATTTTCCATGGACCTGCTTATGCACAGGCGGTTAATCAGTATCACCAGAAACTGACTATTGCTTTTCGTGTATCTGCGGGTGGGAGAGATGACCGCAGAAAATATTTCACGAGAATGTTGCCGATCGAACGGGGGTCGAACCCACGACTTCCTGGTCACCCGTCAGACGCGCATCCGACTGATCCAAAGTGCACGGCTGAATCCATATTTGATTATGACTATTTACACTCGTATTTTGTCAAAACTTGCATGGCGCCTTCAAGAGAGAACAAGTTGACTGGCATTGGGTAATATCATGTTCATCAGATTAACATTCCTTCACCAGTGAAGTAAGAATGACAAATACATGTGAATGTTAGGTACCCAATACCTGGTTTCAAAACTGAAAATTGAAACATATCAGATTCAATGTAGAAAAATATAGTTCCGCTTTCCCAAAACAATACTTTATAATACTTTCAAAACAATTCTACTTACATCTATGAATAGATAATGCTGCAATAAATACTAACCTAGTTAATACAACCGTTAAACTGATTCATCACGAAAACACGCCTATGTAATTTTGACCCCCTTGAACCCCACTTTTATATAGTGAAACTTGGGTTTACAGGGGTAAACCTTATTTTTCTTATTTCTGCTCTAAAATATAGATTGTGGGTACTCGTTAGAATGCCTCGATGAGGCGGTTCTAACGTGTACCCACAATTTATATTTTAGAGCAGAAATTAGAAAAATATCACAATTTTCATCTTATTTTTTTTTCGGCGTCTCAGTTTACAATGTATTTGTATAGGCGTGTTTTTTCAATGATGTTTATCCAGTCTCTTAATCTTTTGCGTCTCTTATTTTAATCCGAACAAAATTGTAGATAAGAATATAAGTTGACTGATTGTGGCGGCGCTATTAAGGATATAATACACCATGATTTGTCAGTTTCAATGAACTTTTCAAACGGTTCAGAATCAATGACAATTTAATCATTTCGGTGTTATCCAGAATTTTTGGCCGTGTAATGTTATTAATACGAGAGAAATTTGAAGACATATAACATTTTAACAGTAAAAGATTGGATACGTTTTGCTTTCAATTTAAGCATGATGTTAAATGGCCATAAAGGTTTCACAGTCAATCAAGTTTACTCATGCCACCACAATTCTCAGGCCATAAATTGTCTCTGGCGTGTATGCCGTTAATCTTTATAAAAGAGAACAATTATTACTGGAGTTCTTATCTCTCCATGAGTGATGTTACACTGATAAACAAGGGTCAGTTACTTAACAGGGTTATAATTGAATAACTGGCATGAAAGTCTTTCAGGTTGAAAGGCATATTTTACACAATTTCCTCAAATTCAGTTTAACTAGTATTATAATCCAACAAAAATGCAAATTAGGTAAGAATTCACATTGCATATTGGTCCTGGGTAATGACTAGGCCGGACATTACCTCTTATTCAGGAAACAATAGCTTTTATTTGTTGAATCCAATTTTCAGCCTTCCTGGAAACTCGTCTTTTGATTTTAGCACTATTTTTAACGTGGTTCGCCTCCTTCATTTAGTGTTCAAATTATATGTTTGGCATTTAGGTTCCCTGAAGACTAGGCTTGAATACCGTATCACATATTTCTAGTATTTTGTGTGGTGACTGTTTAAATGATGCTTTTGTTCAGTATGTCTAATTAATTTTGGTACAGAAAATGAAATTTGATATATCTTTTTTTTCCAAAAGTTTAATGGAAATTTCTTATACATTTTAAAGGACCTATCTTATTAATAAGTTTCTGAAAAATCAACAACAACAACAAGAAAAAAAGAACAAGAAAAAAAAAAAACGGGCCGCTTCGGGCTGCTTGATAAACAAGAGTGCCATGACGACCCTGGATCGCTCACCTGATCCACACTGTACAAATGAAATAGGTTATATAGTAAGCCTTAGTGGAGGGTTTGAGTAATTTTGATTGACAGTGACCCAAGGAACATTTCTGGGAAATTCTATCAAAATCAATATAGCTGTTTATGACTAGGTCATTTAGGGTATGGATATTTTAGCTCTGGTGGCTATCATGTTCATTTGGGCAAATCGATCCATAAGCCTAGTTACAGTGACCTTGACCTTCAGCCTAGAACCCTGAATGTTGATCTTGCTTGAGACTATTATCATACCTAACATTTGTGTGAAGTTACATAAAAATCCATTGATAAACTAGGTGCTAGCTAGAGCCATGAATTTTTTTTTCTAAAAACAGCCACAGTGACCTTGACTTAAGCTCAGGACCCTGAAAGTCGAACTTGCTTCTTATATTATCATACCAAACATTTATGTGAAGTTACATTAAAATCCATGAATAAATGTAGGCGCTAGAGCGATATGTCATAGTTTTTTCTATACAATTGCCACAGTGACCTTGACCTTGAGCCCAGAATCCTGAAGTCAAACTTGCTTGAGATACCACACATTTGTGTAATATGTTCTATAGAAGGGTTATCCTTTGGAAGCAAAGAATACACCACAGAACCGGAAAATATGAAGTGTACATGTTTTCTGGGCCAGACTAGCTAGTTTCGGCCAACGAGGCCTCATCAGTGACCCTAAAATATTTTCAAAATTCCACAATGGAATCAATGATCCCAAAGGACAAGAAAATATAAACTACACTATGATGTAGGGCAGGGAGACTTTTACGGCCGCCACACATTCCCAGACACTAGCTGTAGTGACGTTAAATATGTTCTATAGAAGGGTTATGCTTTGGAAGCAAAGAGTACACCACAGAACCGGAAAATATGAAGTGTACTAGTTTCGGTCAGCCAGGCATCATCTGTGACACTCAAATATTTTCATAAAATCCTTTGATAAATGTAGGCGCTACAGTGATGACACAGTTTTTCTGAAAAAAAAAAGCCACTGCACCTCGGACTCTGAAAGTCTAACTTGCTGGAGATAGTTACATTAAACGCCATCAATAAATGTAGGGGCTACAGTGAAGACAATGCTTTTCTAAAAATAGCCCCATGGACATTGACTTTGAGCGCAACATGCTAAAATTCTGATTTGTTTGCAAATGAAAGACCTGGGCCTTGTGGTTTCAGACAAGCAGATTTTTAAAGGTTTTCCATATATAAGTCTATGTAAAACCGTGGGCCCTGGGGTGGGGCTAACTGTGGCCCTATGGCTACAATTTGAACCTTCATAGCAGAGGTCAACCAGATTAAGCTTCATATAAAATATCAGAGACCTGGGCCTTCTGATTTCAGACAACAAGATTTTTAAAGGTATTCCCTATAAGTCAAAGTAAAACCAGTAAAACCCGGGTTGGGCCATTTTGGACAAGAGGGCTCTAATTTGAATAATCTTGGTAGAGGTCCGTTAGATGAAGCTTCATGCCAAACATCAAACACCTAGGCCATTGTGGTTCAAACGAGAAGATTTTTAAAAGGTTTCCTATATAAGTCTATGTAAAACCAGTGGACACTGGCGCAAGACAGTTTTGGCCCAAGGGCTATAATATGAACACTCATAGTAGAGGTTTTCTAGATAAAGCTTCATACCAAATATCAAAGACCTGGACCTTCTGGTTTCAGACAAGAAGCTTTTTAAAGGTTATTTTTTAAGTCTATGTAAAACCGGTGTGCCCCGGGGCGAGCCATTTTTGTCCCCAGGGCTAAAATTTGAACACTCTTTGTAGAGGTCTACAGGATGAAGCTTCATACCACATATCAAAGGCCTGGGCGATCTGGTTTCAGACGAGAAGATTTTTAACGGTTTAAAGCTTTAAAGGTTTTCTCGATATCAGTCATTGTGAAACCCAAGTGCCCCGGCGCGGGGGCATTTTTGACCCAAGGGCTATATTTAAACAATCTTGGTAGATGTCTTGTAGATGAAGCTTTATAGCGAACATCAAAGACCGCGACCTTCTGGTTTTAAACAAGAAGATTATTAAAGGGTTTCCCTATATAAATCCATGTAAAACCAATGAGGCCCCGTGCGGGGCAATTTTTGGCCCCAGGGTTACAGTGTGAACAATCTGTGTAGGGGTCCACTAGATAAAGCTTCATACCAAATACCTCGGCCTTCTAGTTGAAACAAGAAGTTTATTACAGGGTATCCCTGTATAAGTTCATGTAAAACAAATGGGGCCCCGGGGCGGGGGCCATTTTTGGCCCCAGGGTTAAAGTATGAACAATCTTGGTAGAGGTCCACTTGATGAAGCTTCATGCCAAATATCAAATATCTGGGCCTTCTGGTTTCAGTTGAGAAGATTTTCCCTATATAAGTATATGTTGTAAAACCGATGGGCCCTGGAGCGGGGGCATATTTGGCCCCAGGGGTATAATTTGAACATTATTGGTAGGGGTTCACTAAATGTAGCTTCATACCAAACATCAAAGAACTGGGCCTTCTGGTTTCAGACGAGAAGATATGTAAAGGTTTCCATGTATAAAAATATGTTAAACCCAGGGGCCCCGGCACGGTGGCATTTTTTTTGGCCCAGTGCTATAATTTGAACAATCTTGGTAGAGGTCTCAAACCAAATACCAAAGGCATAGATTTGTTTAGTTTTCAGGGAAAAATCTATTTTGGCTCCTGTGACCTAGATGTGAAATGGCCCGAAAACATTTGTCCAACTTTGAAAGGAAACCACTTAAGATCATTTCTGTGAAGTTTGGTCAAAATCCGAGCAGTGGTTTACGGAAGAAATTGTCTATGGACGCACGGTTGCACGCACGGATGCAAGGACGACGGACAAAAAGTGATCCCAAAATCTCACCTCGTCACTGCTTAAAATAATCCATAAAAGTACTCTAGTACTATAATTTGTTTTTCCAATTATGACAAACATCACTGAAACCAATAAGCACCCATTAAGCTTGACAAAAACTTCAATGTCTTACCTCTAATTTGATAAAAAGATGGTGAAAGCAATAGTGGAGACACTGACATTTAATTCAAACCACTATCGTAAGATGCAGTCTATCCTTAACTACCGATAATCTATGTTTAAGTAGAACAAGAATATCAGTGAAACCGATGGATGCTCCCCGAATGTGCAATAGTCGGAACAGGAAACATTGTCCCAGTTAAAGAGCTGTATACTGTGTATCTCTCACTGTACTTCAAAATGGAGTATAACAAAACCTGTCGGTGGACAGATAAGCTTGCCTGATGGCACTGTCATACAAACATCAGCAACACAAAAGTCGGAATAAATGAAAGGAAGTGACACCATACCCCTAGATCCTAGCTGGTAGTTTAGCTATATTAATTTGGTAAAAGTGTTTAATACAAATTATTGAAAACTTACTCTCGTACACCGAGGCAATCCTAGGACTGTCTCCAGGTATGGTTCCGTATTTGGTGCCTCTACATGCATATAAAATATCAGACGGGTTCGAAAATGGATCTGATCCTAACCCCTTGACTGTCAAGAAAGGTCATTTTGTCTATCTGCAACTAATACAGATGGATGATTCGCGATTTTACATCCTTTTTAGAAGTATTTCAGGTATTAGAATGATGAGAGGTTAATAATGAAAGGCTGTGTGCAATGGAAAGTAGAAGTAAAACAAAGATCAGGAATTGATACAATTAACTTACTCCATCCATAAAAGACACCAAAGGGAAAGAAATACAAACATCAAGCGACCAGACCATAATGGAAACCTAAACAAAGGAAGGCCATATGGACAATTACTTTCCCACAAAATGGCCATATGGCCATCCAAAATTAAAAGACACAAGTGATACACACAGTAAGTAACAAACAACAACATAAATAAATCGCCACAGAAGAGCCGCCTTGGAACGGTCAGTGGAAGATTTCCACTGGGGGGCTTAAATCGATTTTACGTGGCCACAACCCTCGCCCTTACTTCCGTCGCGATTTAGACAAATAATTTGTTCAGTCCGCATGAAGGCCTCCTAACTCATCAGTGCAACATCTCCGTGAACACAGAAATCAAAGAACCACAGAGGTGAGACAACGGTGAGGACTCGACAGCAAGAAAGCATGTAAAATCGCGAGTCATCCATCTGTATTAGAGTTGCAGATAGACAAAATGACCTTTCTTGACAGTCAAGGGGTTAGGATCAGATCCATTTTCGAACCCGTCTGATATTTTATATGCATGTAGAGGCACCAAATACGGAACCATACCTGGAGACAGTCCTAGGATTGCCTCGGTGTACGAGAGTAAGTTTTCAATAATTTGTATTAAACACTTTTACCAAATTAATATAGCTAAACTACCAGCTAGGATCTAGGGGTATGGTGTGGAACTCCGTTTACAATTGGAAAGATTTCTACCTCCAGCAAGGTTTTCTAAATAGCCGCAGTGACCTTGACCTTACACCCAGGACCATGAAAGTCGAACTTGCTCGAGATATTATCATACCCAACATTTGGGTGAAGTTACATTAAAATCCATCAGCAGATGACGACGCTAGAGCGATGACAAAGTTTTTTTTTCTAAAAATAGCCACAGTGACCTTGACCTTGAGCCCAGGACCCTGAAAGTCAAACTTGCTCGAGATACTATTATGCCGAACATTTTTTGTGAAATTATCTTAAAATCCATCAATAGATGTAGGCACTACAGCGATGACAAAGTTTTTTTTCTAAAAATAGCCACAGTGACCCTGACCTTGAGCCCAGGATCCTGAAAGTCGCACTTGCTCGAGATATTAATTAACCCAACATTTGTGGGCAGTTATATCAAAATCCACCAGCAAATGACGACGCTAGAGCGATGACAAAGTTTTTTTTAAAAGTAGCTGCAGTGGCCTTGACCTTGAGCCCTGGGCCCTGAAAGTCAAACTTGCTTGAGATATTATCATACCCAACATTTGTGTGAAATTATATTAAAATCCATCAATAAATGTAGGCACTAGAGCGATGACAAAGTTTTTTTTTTCTAAAAATAACCACACTGACCTTGACCCCAGGATTCTGAAAGTTAAACTTGCTCGAGATATTATTATACCCAACATTTGTGTAAAGTTATATAAAAATCCATCAGCAAATGACGACGCAAGAGCGATGG
Source organism: Lucinisca nassula (assembly GCA_963580285.1). Classification (NCBI taxonomy): domain Eukaryota; kingdom Metazoa; phylum Mollusca; class Bivalvia; order Lucinida; family Lucinidae; genus Lucinisca; species Lucinisca nassula. The sequence goes on along the minus strand of OY757013.1, from coordinate 85,423,850 downwards.
CAAAGTTTTTTTTTAAAAAAAATAGCAGCAGTGACCTTGACCTTGAGCCTAGGAATCTGAAAGTTGAATTTGCTCGAGATATTATCATACTCAACATTTGTGTGAAATTATATAAAAAATCCATCAATAAATGTAGGCACTAGAGCGAAAACAAAGTTTTTCTAAAAATAGCCACAGTGACCTTGACCTTGAGCCCAGGATCCTGAAAATCAAACATGATCAAGATATATTAAACCCAACATTTGTGTGAAGTTATATTAAAATCCATCAATAAATGTAGGCACCAGAGTGATGACAAAGTTTTTCTAAAAATAGCCACAGGGACCTTATACTGCAGCTTTAAACAAAGTACCATAACTCTGTGACAAATCATCTAACCAGATAGAACGGATAATATGCGCATACCCTATTGCTGCTTAAGATTCCATTGAAGTTTCGTTGAATTTCTGCAAGTAGTTGCTGAGAATTCGCGTGGACACGGACAGTACCTTATATATTCATGCAGGATTCTTCAAAGGGCCATAACTCTTGAAAACATCATCGAACCAAAACACGCAGGTGATATGCGCATCCACCTTCGATACCTAATATTCCCATGAAGTTTCACTGAAATCCGACCAGAAGATTCTGAGAATTCGCGTGGACAAGAGCGGGACGGACGCACGGACATACGGACGCACGGACGAAGCGGCGACTATATGCTCCCCCCAAAATCTTCGGGGAGCATAATAAGACACACTATGCTTTAAGACCACCACTCAACGACGTGATGGTTTCAAGGGTGTTTATTGCATGGTGTTATAGGGTAGCATTGGTCTGTTCTCAGTTAATACGTATATTTATATATATATAAATAGGTAAAATGTTAATATATATAAAGTATGAAACAAAAGTCAGATATAAAAAACCTGATATTTTTCATATTCTGCTCAAAGAATAGATTGTAGGAACTCATGGGAACCGGGTTCTGAAGAGTCCCACAATATATATTTTCGCCGAGGCGCTTCTAACGTGTACCCACAAGCTATGTTTTAGGGTATTAATGAGAAAAAAATAATGTAAACACATGTAAACCCGAGTTTTGCTATATAAAAGCGGGGTATCAATGTTTATAGACTGTCCGATGACCAGGACCTGGACCGCCAGGTTGATATGGTCCTCAGGAGCAAATTCTTTCATTTAAGAGTTGACCCCTTTTTCAGTGGGACAGAGTTTATAGAAAAGCGCACAGGAAGTCCCGAAAGTTGTCTCCCTTTAAAAAATGGCGGAAAAATCTGCCAGGTGTTCCCATTCCCCTTTAAGCAAAATATTAAAATAAATACAAACAACCACAGGTGCAGAATGGTGTATGTATGTTAAATGACACAGACATGTTATTACAACGGACGTTCTGCTATGGGGTATACTCACTTTACCCATGTATCCCTGATTTTTCCAAAGAAATTCTAGAAAATGATTCACATATCAGATTTAAGTGTCGGAAGCATAAACGCCTGAAATAAAGCATTGTGTTTATTGTGCAAAGCCTGCTGCAATCGTCAATGTTTCATGCAATGTGCGCAGACTTACGGTGAAGTTGTATTATGTTGGTGTTTCTTTCCCTGCGGTGTCTTGGATGGGGGTGTGAGATAATTGTATCGGTTCCTCATCATTTCCTTCACTTCTATATTACACTAATCATATGTTTCAAGCTTCCCAGAACGTCGCATTATAGACCGCCTAGCCTCTTCCAGTCCATGTGGTAAACGGTAATTGCAAGCATAGACTGTAGGTGCTTGTTAGAACCGCCATACGGAGCATTCGTCGTATGGACTGTTCAAATATGAATGCAAGTAGAACGTTTTCTCATGCACTAATGCGAAAATCACCTGCAAATAAATGTCACAGCGTAGAAAAACATTTTACCTATACATTGATACCAAGCCTGTTAAAATACGTGCACTTTAGCCATGTATATCGTTCGATAAACACTCTACGCTTGTGTACTAATACAAAGCATGGTTGGAAGAAGGACAGAGTATGCCGTTGAAATACGGTCCTATATTAAGAATCGTTGTATTCTTGTATACGATGCAAAGACATTTTCGATGAAATATGTTCGGTTTATGGGCATAATGAAATGTCTTTTCCGACAGTTTTTCGTTGGTGTAAGAAATTCAGCTGTGGGCTAGGCTCAACAGAAGATGCACCACATGATCGTCGGCCGAAAAGAGCAACATCTGCCAAGATGGTTGCTAGAGTGAAAGAAATAGTTGCTACCGATGCACGATACACCACTAGGCAAACAGCTAGTATGGTTGGCATCTCATTATGAGCAGCTCATACAATTCTGAAACGGGATTTGAAAATGAGAAAGATCTGTGCTAGATGGATTCCCCATCTGTTGACAGATGAGCAGAAAAAGACACGCGTTCAGTGCGCCAAGAAGTTGCTTAAAAAGTTTCCAAATTACAATGCACGGTCTTTCGATAATGTCGTCACAGGTGAGACATGGGTTCACTTTTTTGAGCCAAAACGAAAGATTCAGAACAAAATATGGGCAACAAAGTATTGCAAAAGACCATGCATTGCAAAGCGGACCATGAGCGTCAAGAAGGTAATGTATGTCATATTCTTTTCAAATCAGGGCCCTGCTATTCAGGTTGCTGTGCCTAAAGGCAAATCTGTAAATGCGAAGTTTTATAACAATAAAGTTCTTCGAAAATTGAAGAAATATTTCAAAGAACGAAGACCCGCAACTGGTTTGGCCAAGGCGTTCATTGTGCAAGACTATCTGAAGCAGGAAAAGGTTGTTGAACTCCCTCACCCCCGTATTCCCCTGACTTTGCCCCGTGTGACTTGTTTTTGTTCCCGCGGCTGAAAAAATACCTTTCTGGTCGAAAATTTGTACAGCGCAAACACCTCGATTCTGCAATATTCCAATGCCTTCATAGTATACCTCGAAAAGACTACCAAAATGCATTAAATGATTGGATCAGAAGACTGAAAGTTTGTATATATGTTAAAGGGGAATACTTTGAGGGGACAAAATAAATTTTTCATCGAAATCTATCACGGAATCATTTTTATTTGCTTGGTTGCATTCATATTTGAACAGTCCTCGTACAATTATATCCTTTTAGGAATATACATATGCAGGTACAGCGCCTTGATTCTGCCAGTATTATCATTATCTAGAGTGCTTCACTTTGTACAACACACAAAAGATCATACACTAATTAACATCATACCGTTATTGTACACAACATTGCTCTACCGTGGTCATTATCGGTATACTACTTGAAATCATTAGAGCCTGTAAAAATGCAGGAAAGTAAAGTACATTGAAATACGGCCAACAGAATATTCCACTTAAGAACATTCAAATTGTCTAACTGACAAGAGTTCTAGAATTTACGGTTGCATAAAACGTTGTTTTTTTTTCTAGAAAAGTAACCTGTTCTGTTCCTCAATTTAGAAATTATCATTAAACATGTGAATTTAATAATGCATTTTTGTTGTTGGAAGAAAAAATAAACATTTAATTTGTGAATAAATTACCTTTCAAAAAGGTCCATTTTATTTGATCAGCTTCTTCTTTGTCTTTCCTCAGACATTTTTTCACCAACATGTAATACAGTCCTTGTACTAGGGGCACAGGGAATAAGTTGTTCAAAACGTTGTCATTAAAACAATTTTGTAGATGTTCTAAAACCCATCAAACACGCACACTGACGGGCATTGATATATATACATGAGCGGTACTTTCTCAGGTAATTCAGTGGGTGTAAATGTGCGAATCGGCTGGTATTATGGTACTAATAACGAAATTCATAATGATTTTTTCATGCAAAAATCTTAACATTTTTTTCGCTCTTTCCGACTTTTGGAAGATATTATTATGCATACAACATATACGTGTGAGCAAAATCATTGGGTTGGTCAAAAAGTCTGAATGACGATTTGTGAAAGTTATTTATGTCGCTGCTCCTATATACCCCAGTAGTAAATCGTATCGTGTTAACATAAGTGTCAGTGTATAGGTAGTATACGCATTAAGTGGTGGTTTCAAAGCAGGAATATAATGTTTTAATGGCAGTTTTTGGGAAAAACTAACTCCTGGCGCACCTAGTACACGGACTGAACTATATATTGGTATACAAATGTAATGTTACTCAGAACGGATAGGAAGTGGCTGATAAAAAATGCATCGTTTTCAAAGGTAATTGTCACACAAACTGAATGCTTGCTTTTTTCTTCCAACAACAAATATACATTCTTTAATATATGTCCATAATTAAGAACATAACAGCTCTATTACTCTATTAATAAAGACGTAGTCCTGGATGAATTTCTACCGAAATACCCGGATTTTTCCATTATAAATATGTCACTGACAGGAATACTTAAGCAACTTCAAACTTTAACCCTTTTAAAGCCGTTGGTCCAGATAACATCAAGCCTGAAGTACTTAAAACCTTAAAGACTAAATTGCTCCCATCTTACAGGTCATTTGTCAGCAGTCATTAATCAGTGGTCAAATCTCCTCGGATTGGAAAACGGTTACTGTCACCCATCTGTTCAAAAAGGGAGACAAAAGCGACCCTGCAAATTATAGGCCTATCTTATTAACTTGTGTTTTGTTAAAAGCTAATGGTGCACATTGTGGCATCCAACCTCACCAAGAATCTCAACAAATATGACATACATGAGTTTAGGGAAAGGAGGTCCTGTGAAACTCAACTCATCCAACTTGTTGATGAACTCGTACGAAACTTATCCTCAGATCAACAGACAGACCTGATTCATCTTGAGTTTAGTAAGGCATTTGACAATGTTAGCCATACTTAACTAATCCACAAACTGCACCAGCACAGAACCTAAACTAGATCAAATATGTTCTAGAAAGGGTTATCCTTTGGAAGCAAGGAAAACACCACAGAATTGTAAAATAGAGTGTACATGCTTTCTGGACCAGACTAGCTAGTTTCGGCCAATTAGGCCTCATCAGTGACCCTCAAATATTTTCAAAATTCCACAATGGAATCAATGATCCCAAAGGACAAGCAAATATAAACTACACTATGATGTAGGGCAGGGAGACTTTTTACGGCCGCCACACATTCCCAGACACCAGCTGTAGTGACGTTAAATATGTTCTAGAAAGGGTTATCCTTTGGAAACAAGGAATAGACCACAGAACTATAAAATAGAGTGTACATGCTTTCTGGACCAGACTAGCTAGTTTCGGCCAATTAGGCCTCATCAGATACCCTCAAAGCCTTTCTTCTGGGCCGTACCCAGCGTGTAACCTTAGAAAGGCAAACCTCATGCCATATTCCGGTCAAATCAAGGGACAGATCCACTTTCTCTTGTATATAAATGGCATACCCGAACACATCCACTTAGAGACCAGGCTTTTCGCAGACGATATTGCAATTCATTTGGCTGTCAGACGGGAAAATGACAGTAAAACATTACAGACCTACCTCCAGAAACTTGAAACTTGAGAAAGAAACTCGGAAATGGATTTCAACTCTGGAAAATGCCAGGTCCTGCACATTTTCCGTTCCAGACACCCCATCATACACCCTACGTTCTTCATGGTCAAATCCTTCTAGAGGTTGAGCATGCCAAATACCTGGGACCTACAATCAGCCATGATTTAACATGGAACTCCGACATCCAAAACGTGACCACAAAGGCAAATAGGGCCCTGGGCTTCATAAGTGGAAATATTCGCACCAAATATCAAAGCATAGGAGACCCAGCAAAAGAAGAGCAGCTAGATGAGTCAAAAATGACATACAGTAGTGTGACCCAGATGATAGTTCCTCTTGGTTGGAGATTCTTGGAACAGAGACCTACTGACATACGCCTAATACTGTTCTACAAGGTAGTTTATGGCCTTAAACGACATCATCATTATGACCTTGTTGAGATACTACTGCCTCCATATATCCGCAACCTAATCAGAACCACTAAGGACGTGCATCCTATGCATTCTGTACAAATTCCTACTTCTGCCAGTTACTACAAATACAGTCTCTTCCCTTTGGCTGTTGTACATTGGAATTATCTACCTTTTCAGGCCATTGTGTGCTCTAATCTCGATTCCTTCAGATCAGCCATATGCACCCTCCAACATCCCATACCGTGAACCATGAAATGTAGTTTTTACCAGCTTTTAACCTCTTTTCTACAAGCACAAACTGTTTTTACTCTTAAGCCCTTCTAAATTCTAACAATGTTTCATCTAACATGCTTTACGTTTTTTTTTCTGACGCGGTTGCTGCATATAATCCTCGCTAGAGAGTGATGCAGGAGATATAGATATACAATAGAACTTCGATGGCTCGAACACCGATGGCTCGTTTACCATGGATGTTTCGAACCCATTCTTGAGCCCCTAGCGAAATCCTCCACATAAGAAATAGTGGGGGATAATTAAGGAGATTTTAGTCTTTTATCTTGTAAATGTATGCTGTATGTACTCATTAGAATCGCCTCGATGAGGCGATTCTAATGAGTACACACAGCACACATTTTCATTATAGAACACCGAAAAGATGTCTTAAAGTATCTCGTTGTGCCTCCTGACAGTAACTTCAGTGGCTCGAACTACCCCTGTCTCGAACAGATATTCGAGATCCCAAAGGTGTTCGAGCCATTGATGTTCAACTGTATTGTTTAGTTTTCAAAAAACTCGCCAACGTTCTAAGTAACCGTAAATTTTAGCCCTTTTTTGAGGTAAACATGTTGAATGTCCTTAACCCTTATAATTCTAGCGTCCCATTTTTGAACGTTGGCAAATAGCTTTGGGCGGCTGCAATGACGCCAGGATAATTATCATGCTATAATAAACCCGTTTACAAACTAAGAACGCTCAGGCACTCATCAAAGATAAAAGCTTTGTCAATCGCTGGCGGTGTGGTCGTTGTTTGGCGGCTCCACTGTGTTGGCACTCTTCGACGGGCGCTTGGTGGTGGATTGGCCTATGGGCTGCGGCCTTGACTGTGTAGATGAGTGAGCTTTGGTTGGTGATCACATTTGTCATTCGGCCACCAGGTTTGCTGTTACAGAGGGCCAAGACAGTCTTGCTACCTTGTGTTGGTTGCCTACACTTCATGACAGACCATACAGGGCGCAGTTTGTTGCGGATTCGGGCTCGTCAGCCGCCGCTGTGCTCTCCGAGTTGTTGTCTTCGTGTTTTGCTGCCGTCGGGGGATGTGTGATTAAATATCACCACCGTCTTTGAAAGAGCAGGGAGAAATCTGTTTTGGTCTATAAAACATTCTAATGAAGTTTTAAATACAATGAAATCCAGACGTTTTCGTGCTTCAGGTCTGTCTACTTAGGATTTTTCCACCCTTTGCATTACACTTCTCATAATGATATAAAAGAAAACTTAATGGTTTATTTGAATGCACATATCGTGTGGAAGACTCCCTCTATCTTGCGTGTAATGTGGGGGTGCTTTTTTCGCTTCTGGGGGCGTGAGAGTTGTGCTTTGTGGTCGTGTCGGGGTGTGTGTGGGCTCTCGGCTTTCTTCTTCTCGGTGTTTGCGTGGGATTTGGTGCTTGGTTGTTTGGACGGGTTGTGGGTGTTCCGATGGGTGCGGGTTGCGAACCCCCAGTTGCTGATCTGTGTTTTGTTTTTGTTATGAAAGAGACTTCGTGGTGTCCCTTTCCGTTAAGAACTAATCTGAGATCATTGAGGCCTTCGGTCGACTTCTAGATATTTTGATGACTTGTTGAATATTGACAATATCTATTTCGATGGTTTGATTAGTCATCTCCCCCCCACCCCCCCCCCCCCCAGTTCTTCGGTTGAATAAAGCAAATTCTTCTGATATCGAGGCCAGTAATTGGATCTGCGTCTATCTGTTGTAGATGGATTTGTATCTTGCAGGGTTTTTGATAGACGCAATGATTTTGAATTTGAGATGGTAGGTTTTCCATTCTTGGATGGTGATGTTCCTCGTGTGGCGTCCTGGTGCGTTTATGTTTCGCAGTTGATTCGATTTGAGTGTACGGTGGTGTGGCTGGCTTCAAAACTCGTAATGCATTGCTAACTGCTAAACTTCTTAATTAAGGTTATCCGTATCATAAACTACGCAAAGCCTTTTCGGAATTTTATAGACGTCATTCCAATTTGGTTTCGGAGTTCAGTGCTGGACTTAAATCTCTTCTGCAACAGGGTCTGTCGTAGCCCGCGTTTTGTGGTGACTTAGTGTATGAGTTCGGAGGGTGTGTAATTGCAACGACGTCAGTGCCATGTTTGGTAAAATCAGCTTCGATATAAAAAGATTTGGTACAACATAAATGTTATACGACTGCATGGTAGTATACGGTTGACAAGGTTGCTTCCCTATTTAATTGTACGCCGGTGGGTCAGGCCTCAGATTCTATGACGGTCCCAGCCTAAAGGCATACTTCTATTTTACTTAGAATTGGAGAGAATCTAATTTTTGGTAATGTTGGTTGGTGCCTGATGCACTGTTTCTGGTCGGGCCTATCGGAGTCTAACTGTTGGTTTTCTTTTGCTCCAGCATTTCAGTGGTTTCTCGATGTCGAGTCCTCACCTTTGTTTCATCTCTGTGGTTGTTTGATTTTTGTGTTCACGGAAATGCTGCACTGATGAGTTAGGAGGCCTTTGTACGGACTGAAGAAATCATTTGTTTAAATCGCGACGGAAGTAAGGGAAAGGGTTGTGGCCACGTAATATCAATTAAAGCCCCCCCTCCAGTGGAATCCGTTTCACTGACCGTTCCAAGCCGGTTCTTCTGTCGAGGTTTATTTTTGTTATGGCTTGTCTTTGAGTGTGTGTTTCGCTTATATTTTTTTTGTTTTGGATAGTCAGTTGGCCATTTTTTGTTGGAAAGTAACTGTCCTCTTGGCAGCCGCTGTTGATGTTTCCATTGGGGTTTAGTTGTTTCATGTTTTGGTTTCTTTCCCTTTAATGTCTCTGGTGGGAGCTGTGGGTTAATTGTATCGAAGTCTGATCATTGCCATCACTTTTGTTTTACATATGTGAGCTCAAACTGAATGTAAAAGGCTGGTCACAATCGGTGGGTAACCGGCGGCTACCGTGGCAAAACTGCTGGCTATAAAGTCGCGCGAGTATTTTGAACTAGAATGTGAAAACCTTGACAAATGAAACTTTAGAAAAACCGAAAATTCTAATTTGTCCGACAGGGTGTTTGGATGACCGGTTTCAGTTATTTTGCAGTTTGTAAATGTTGCCAGCAAAGTCAACGACGGTCGCCGTGGGCTTGCCATCCAATAAGCTTTGGCGTCTCTTTTATCGGGATCTGGTTTTGTTTGAATTTAGGTTTAAGGTCCCCGACAACACTATTTAGGTTATTCTGGAGACCCTGCTTTCAATTTTGTGAGCCTTTTACCCGTCACTGATATAGAATGACATCTCAAGCCCTGCCACCCAATGAAAGTAAAAGGCTTATTTGCATTGGACGGTCTGACTTAAACCACTTGCCTGCGGAGGACCTTCTAAGCGGTTTACCAGTACTCATGTGTGGTCAGTTTCATCTCTGTGTGGAAGCACCATGCAGTCCTATTTCTAGAAGCCCCGATGGGTAGGGGCGGGCCTTTCATCGTGATTGACATTGCGCGTGTAGTTTATGATTTAACTATCGAAGTAGTGGATGGTGCTGCCTTTATCAAGAAGAATGCCATGACTTAATAATTGAACCTTTTTGGTGTCATTGAGCTTATTAAGTGCACACAAAATATGGATCTCTCTTCATGTGTCCGCTAGGCAAACTACAGTACTACATAATACTACACCTCAGAGGACTCTTTTGTCTGCTTTTTACAATGAAATCATATCCGCACTCAAAATATAAGTGAAGGCAGTGGTCAAGACTCGATAAAATTACCTCCCACCTCCCAACCAAGACATCAAAGGGAACGAACAACTTCACCATAATTAAACATAACAAGCGGAAAGCCAAAGGACAGTTTCATTTCCACAAAAAGGCCAAACGTTCTTTAAACGTCTCCTGTCCATCTCTTCTCCGTTGATTTCGATGTGATTTCCCTAATGTTATTTGTGTAGTAGGCCGTATCTGTTTCAGCATTCTTTAAGAATTTTATATTAAATTTAAATAGTAGTGAATGCAATGGTCACGACTTGATACAATTACCTCACACCTTCCATCCAAGACACCAAAGAGAAAGAAACAACAACATAAAACAAGAGCTGTCATCAGACAGCGTAGCACGCCTAGAAGTGTCCTTGAAGTCATAGGCATAGATGGGAATATTGTTGAATAAAGCTTTGAATTTGTCCATCATAATACCAAATATCAACCAAATCCATTGTATGGTTTAGAAAATGTGAGATATTAAAAACTTAACCATAACGTCTGTGACCTTAAAAACCGTTGGATTTATCTATCATGATAACAATTATGAACCAAATCCATCAAATATGAGGTCTTCAAAAACAACTATAAAATCTGTGACCTGGACTATTGCTGAATAAAACTTTGGACTTATATCTATCACATACCAAATATTAACCAAATCCACCAAATGGTTTGAACATATGCGCTCTTCAAAAACTTTAACATAAAGTTTCTAAGTCTGTGATCTTTACATTGAGGTCATTGGTATTTTGCTTGTTAGTTTTTTTACATAGTGTACATGAAAAAAAAAAACTACCGAGTACTATGTCAACTCGTGATTAATGATTGATTGTTGTTAATATGTCAAGCTCGCTTCGACTGTCAGTGTGTACCTATTGAACTATCGGCATGTTTCAAACTGCACTAGCTTTTCCATGCCTGAAAGGTATGATTTTGCAGCCTCAAATGGTCATTTTTAACAGAATATTGGAGGAAAATCAAATTCAAAAGCCTGAAATCAAGAACAAAATCAAGCTCTTAAAGCCGGAAATCTTGGAAATGCCTGAAGCATATCAGGCCTGAACTATAGATAAGTAGCTATCAATAAAACTACATATATATATTTCAAAAGACTGCCTGCTTATCTCTCTTTATTGGATACGTCTAAAGCAGACGTGATCAGGCATGTATGTGCTCTCAAAAGAGGCAACACATAAATAAAAACACATGAATGCGACGCAACAATAATTACTGTATTAGAATGTATGGTTATTAAATTGTGTTGTAACCAGACAGCAGCACTGAAACAATACTGACACGAACCCTAGAGTTACTAACCTGATGTCCTCCTACTGTCGTTTGGACTCTGTGAGCTGCCAAGATTGGTTTTCATTGTTTGATCTGTAGAACTGGAATATCCTGCAAAATATGTGCAGTTGATAATTATACTCTTGCTCTGAATCAAAACATAATATTGTTAATAATGTAATTTCGTATTGGCCCAGGTACAGGTCCGAGGGGCCAATGCAAATGACCGAGGACCTGTTACTGGTTCAATACGAAATTACATGATTGACGACAATTTTATAAATTGACAGAATTTAAACAAGAGGACCTTGATGGTCCTATATCGCTCACCTGAGCTAAGAGTTTTGCACGTGACCCAGTGTCCCGTTTGAGACAAGACAAGACTCTATGTAAAGCGAGTGGGCCCCGCGCGGGCCCATTTTTGGTCCCAGGGATATAATTTGAACAATCTTGGTAGAGGCCAACTAGATGAAGCTTCATACTAAATATCGAAGACCCGTGCCTTCTGGTTTCAGACAAGAAGATTTTTAAAGATTTTCCTATCATAAGCCTGCATAAAACCAGTGGGCCCCGGCACGGGGGTATTTTTGGCCCCAGGGCTATATCTTGAACCATCTTTGTATCAACCAGATGAAGCTTCATATCAAATATCAAAGACCTGGGCCTTCTGGTTTCAGACTAGAAGATTTTCGATCCCTATATAAGCCTATGTAAAACCAGTGGGCCCCCGTGTGAGGCCATTTTGACCCCACGGCTATAATTACAACAACCTTCATAGCGGTCCACTAGAAGAGGCTTCATACTAAATATCAAAGACCTGGGCCTTCTGGTTTCAGACAAGAAGATTTTCAAAGGATTTCCCTATATAAGCCTATGTAAAACCAGTTGGCCCCGGGGCGGGGGCATTTTGGGCCCCAGGGCTATAATTTGAACAATCTTGGTAGAGATCAACTAGATGAAGATTTATACTAAATAATATCAAAGACCTGGGCCTTCTGGTTTCAGACAAGAAGATTTTTAAAGGTTTTCCCTATCATAATAGAAGTAAAACAAAGATCAGGAATCGATACAATTAACTTACTCCACCCATCAAAGACACCAAAGGGAAAGAAACACAAACATTAAGCGACCAGAGCATAATGGAAACCTAAACAAAGGAAGGCCATAAGGACAGTTACTTTCCCACAAAATGGCCATATGGCCATCCGAAATAAAAAGACACAAGTGATACACACAGTAAGTAACAAACAACAACATAAATAAATCGCCACAAAAGAAACGCCTTGGAACGGTCAGTGGAAAGAATTCCACTGGGGGGCTTAAATCGATTTTACGTGGCCACATATCCTCGCCCTTAATTCCGTCGCGATTTAGACAGATAATTTGTTCAGTCCGCATGAAGGCTTCCTAACTCATCAGTGCAACATCTCCGTGAACACAAATAATCAAAGAACCACAGAGGTGAGACAACGGTGAGGACTCGACAGCAAGAAACCACTGAAATGCTGGAGCAAAAGAAAACCAACAGTTAGACTCCGATGGGCCCGACCAGAGGCAGAGCATCAGGCACCAACCAACATTACCTTAAATTAGATCTCTCTAATTCTCAATAAGCCTTTACGTTGGAACCGTCATAGAATCTGAGGCCTGACCCCCCGGCGTGCAATTAATGAGGGAAGCAAAGTTGCCAACCGTGATTGGGTTAACTACCATGCATGCAGTCTGTCGTATAATATCCATGTTGTACCCAATCTTTTTATATCGAAGAATGATTTTACGAAATTGGGTGCTAAAGTCATTGCGGTTATATATATTGTCTGAATTTATATACTAAGTCACCATAAAATTCGGGTTCCGATAAATCTTGTTGCAGAAGAGATTTTAGTCCAATATTGAATTTTGAAATTAAATCAGAATGTCGTCTATAAAAGGGGGAGTTCCAAATCTGCCCACGCACAGATTTTCTTGAAACTTCAATTGTTGTTTATTTGAGGACTATCAACTATATATATAACTTTGTTTCATTTGATAAATTACTATAGGTCTCAGGAGAGCTCCCTGGGGTAGTCCCGTGTAGAGGTCAAATACACCTGTGAATTTTTCAGTCTTAAATCAATAGGTATGATTATTTTCGAATTGTGTTGCTTTGATTGGCAACATAACTCTATAAGGATTAATCTAATACAAAAATGTAAATGTGTCTATGTCTTTTAATTTTTCTGATAAATTTATTTTCAAAATTTCTTCTACTTTTCATGAAAATTTATAAACAATGAGATTTTCATCATAGGTGTTAGATGTGTTACTATTTTTTGTCACCCCAAGATATTGCATATAAAATAGGCCACATATATCCTCTATATAGCAAACAAATTTCAGAAAAGTCAGAAACCGGTAACATTGTTTTTGATTGTTAGATATGTGCTCAGGTCTATTTTTGTGCTAAAATCAGTTGCAATATAAGGGGACAAGATTTCCTTAAAGTGTATTTTTTATTGTGTTTTTAATGACCATTTGGTGCCACATTATCATACAAAGCTTAGCATAGGCATTTATGTAATAAAAACTCTCCCCCCCCCCCAACCTCCATACACCACCCGGCCCCCCTCGCCCCCCCCCCTTCCCCCACACACACAACCAGATACTGTTTACAGTCAGGCGTTTTAGTTTGACTTTTCAAAAGTAAATGAGAACATACATTAGCAAAGTATACCAATTCAATCCAAACATTCGAAACAGAACTAGAACTGTCAAAGGATCTGACTATAGCCCCGCTATAGCCCTGTCAGAGGAGAAAGACTCATGAATTAAAGGTAAAGACTTGTGAGAGGGTTAAATCCCTAACAAGGTACCTAGGCCTTTCGCGTTATTAGATCTGAAAAACAGTCTAAGTTAAAAAATAAGTTTTAGATAATGAAAAAAACCACATGCACATCTTAAGACCTCTTTGAAAACACCTGAAAAGTTTCAAAGGATCGGCCTAGAACTGTAAGAGGAGTTGCGTTCACAAGGTAGCTACTCCCTATACATTTCAACATTAGAAGATCTCAAAAATTGTCTTAGTTAAAAAAGTGAAATAAGTGGAAAAAAATAATTTTAGGATAATGAAAAAAAGAATATGCACATCTTCAGACCTATATGAAAACACCTGTAAAGTTTCAAAGGGATTGACCTAGAACTGTAAGAGAAGTTGCGGTAACAAGGTAGCTACTCCCTATACATTTTAACATTAGTAGATCTAAAAAATTGTCTAAGTTAAAAAGGGTAAAATAAGTGAAAAAAATTATTTAAGGATAATGAAAAAAGAATATGCACATCTTCAGACCTATATGAAAACACCTGTAAAGTTTCAATAGGATTGACCTAGAACTGTAAGAGGAGTTGTGGTAACAAGGTAGCTACACCCTATACATTTAAACATTAGAAGATCTCAAAAATTGTCTAAGTTAAAAAAGGTGAAATAAGTGAAAAAAATTATTTAAGGATAATGAAAAATGAATATGCACATCTTCAGACCTATATAATAACACCTGTATAGTTTCAAAAGGATAGACCTAGAACTGTAAGAGTAGTTGCGGTAACAAGGTAGCTACTCCCTATACATTTTAACATTAGTAGATCTCAAAAATTGTCTAAGTTAAAAAAGGTGAAATAAGTGAAAAAAATTATTTAAGGATAATGAAAAAAGAATATGCATCTCTTCAGACCTATATGATAACACCTGTAAAGTTTCAAAATGATTGACCTAGAACTGTAAGAGAAGTTGCGGTAGCAAGGTAGCTACTCCCTATACATTTTAACATTAGTAGATCTCAAAAATTGTCTAAGTTAAAAAAGGTGAAATAAGTAAAAAAATTATTTAAGGATAATGAAAAAAGAATATGCACATCTTCATACCTATATGATAACACCTGTAAAGTTACAAAAGGATTGACTTAGAACTGTAAGAGGAGTTGCCGTAACAAGGTAGCTACTCCCTATACATTTTAACATTAGTAGATCTCAAAAATTGTCTAAGTTAAAAAAGGTGAAATAAGTGAAAAAATTATTTAAGGATAATGAAAAAAGAATATGCACATTTTCAGACCTATATGATAACACCTGTAAAGTTTCAAAAGGATTGACCTAGAACTGTAAGAGGAGTTGCGGTAACAAGGTAGCTACTCCCTATACATTTTAACATTAGTAGATCTCAAAAATTGTCTAAGTTAAAAAAGGTGAAATAAATGAAAAAAAAATATTTAAGGATAATAAAAAAAAATATGCACATCTTCAGGCCAATATGTAAACACCTGTAAAGTTTCAAAAGGATTGACCAAGAACTGTAAGAGGAGTTGCGGTAACAAGGTACCCACTATCAAATATTACAGACAGACAGAAAGACAGACAGACAGACAGACGGAATTCCGGACAAGCCAAATCCAATATAGCCCCCACTTTGTCAAAGCGGGGCTATAAAAAATAAAATGCATTCATGCACTGTTAATGATGAATGTTAGTTTAAACAGTTTTGCAAAAATGATAATCCTAAAAAACTTACATTATGGCAGAATAAAAATAAGACAAGGTGGATCTTTTTACCCTGTTTTATTTGGTCTTTCTGTATACTTTTAAACCCAGCAATAAAAAGACACTTGATGTCAGTAATACGCAATGACGTATTGAATCTGCTTAATAAATTACTTGCATAGCCCTAGTTTTTTCTTTAATTATGTTTGCTGTTGTCATTCTCTTCTTTAAAATAAAACAGCAGCCAATAAATTGCTAACTGTGAAGGGACAGACTGATTTTTCCATTTGTTCTAATGATTGATCGGTCCATGTGTTGGTAGTTTTTTCTTACATCACTTGGTCAAAGAGACTCACTCTCCGCTCCCTCACCAAAGGTTTTGTGAGATCATAAAAACTATTTTCTGCATTGTTTCTAGGTTCATTATAACATCTGCAAAAGTGTAAGCTACAAAGTCTTAGTCTTCAAAATAAATGCAGAGCTAGTCACACTGTAACTAGTTGTGAAATTGGCATTTGATATACACTTCCCTAAATGAAATAGATGGAAGGCAAGTTGCTGTAACTAATGCATTTGATAGCTGATATTATATTTAGATGTTGTAATACCATTCGCATTTTTAGTCATCTGTATGCAGTATTTGTCATCTGTGTTAAGTTTTCTAGCTCTGTATTCATCTGTTTTTGCAAATGGCGTAAATCAGCTGTTAGTTGTACTATTAGCATATTTCTGAACCAAAAACTGCAGTTGGCTTTATATTTTTCCATAATACTGATAGCAAATATACCGTTTGCTCTTTTCTTCATCTGAAATAGCTGAACTGATTAGTCTTCTCTATAATACTAGATCATGTTACTAAAAAAATAACGGTTTCTTTCTGGATCATATTTAAGAATATAAATACATCATATTTAAGAATATAACTTTCGGACACTGATTTGCACAGCAGGAGACACTTGTTTGTGCTTTAGTCCAGATTTTGTGGGGGGTGGGAGGTGGGCGTGGGCATTGTTAGAGTGACAAAAGAGCCAACACAATTGTGTTTCCATTTTGTCTACAGTAATCTGTGTATACAGTGAGCCAAAAGATCAGAAAAAAATTGTCTGTGGTATTATAACATACCTGGCTCACCCATAATAAAACATCATTACTCTTGGCCATTCAAGCAAGCTGTGCCATTCAGGTATGACAATCAGACTTTTCATTTTTTTTAAGTAGACTGCATCAGTTCAGAGAGTCAAGCGATAGAAACATTGCTTTTACTTGTCATTCCAACAATCGTCGCCATAATAAGCTTCAGAAGGCTTTGGAATAATATTAAATGCAAAAACGCCTGTTAAGAAATGAAATATATTTTCAATGAATAAAAATCAAAAATGAGTTCCTTTAAGAGCAATGAAAACATTCATAAGAAAGAAGATGGGTCATACTACGTAGTTTCGGCTAATAAAGCCTCATCAGTGACCCTGCAATGATCCGGCAACGAAAGCCAGAGGAAACATACTGCAATTTTGCGAATTTCGAATAGGCAGTCGATTCAAAGACTGATATACATCGAAATGGGGTCCAAATAATTAAAAACCTGCCCAGATTATGAGTCTAAACCAATAATTTATTTCCGATTTCTCAGAATATTTACGCTGATCTCAAAGGACCAAAAGTAAAATATAAACTGCACTATGGTTGATGTACGGGGAGACGTTTTACGGCCGCCACACGGCACAACACCAGCTGCAGTGAAGGCAAATAAAAATCAAAAATGAGTTCCTTTAAGAGCAATGAAAACATTCATAAGAAAGAAGATGGGTCATACTACGTAGTTTCGGCTAATAAAGCCTCATCAGTGACCCTGCAAAATCCGATTGAATTGTTAATGAGCGCCTAAAATGAATTGTGTTTTTGGTGTTCCCCAGGGTACCATAACTGATAGAAATGCCGATTAAATGAGCTCATACTACACAATCAAGGTTTAAACATACATATATTCGTGTGTGTATATATATATTGGTGGGCAATTTCTGGATTGAAAATGTTATACCATATCTACAAATGGTTTGAAAAAAAAAATCTGACCATACTATTCAATGTTCAAATACAGTATGTTACCGTTCTCAGATTTTCAAGAAAGTTTGACAAAATGTTCTACATATACATGGGCAGTTTTCATATTTAAATGATGGGGTGACAAGAACTGCAACAATGTGAAATCAAAAGTCAAACATACTCCAAAAGAATTTATGGTTGTGAAATCTGGGGTCTGCTCCATATGAAATTGATCGTGGTCTATGGAACTTCAACTGAACAATAGCAAATGTGATGCAACAATAATCACAAATGCCTACAAAGATGCCCGAGAACAAAATGACTCCAAAACGTAAGAAGCTGTTATGTATATATACACTTGTTTGAGGGTAACCCAACTTTCGGAAGTGGAAATAAACAAAACATTGTAGATGTATAATGAAAACAGATATGAAGTGAAATAGCTAAGTAATGAACAATCATTTACCAGGCATTAATTATGCACAATATCATAGAAATCTGGGCGTGGGCAGAACCCTATGGAAATTTACTATAGACTGGAACTCCCCCGTTGAAAAGGCTTGCATAAAACCAGTGCCCACCGGCGCGGGGCTTGTTTGGCCCCAGGGCTATAATTTGAATAACCTTGGTAGAGGTCCTCTAGATGAAGCTTCATACCAAATATCACACCTGACCCATCTGGTTTCAGATTAGAAGATTGTTTAAGGTTTTCCGTATATAAGCCTATGTAAAACCAGTGGGCCCCCGTGTGGGGCAATTTTTGGCCCCAGGGCTGTAATTTGAACAATCTTCGTAGCGGTCCACTAGATGAAGCTTCATATCAAATATCAAAGACCTGGGACACCTGGTTTCAGACAAGAAGATTTTCAAAGGGTTTCCCTATATAACCCTGTGTAAAACCAGTGGACCCCGGCGCGGGGGCATTTTTGGCCACAGGGCTCTAATTTGAACAATCTTGGTAGAGGTCCACTAGATGAAGCTTCATACCAAATATCAAAGACCTGGGCCTTGCGGTCCCAGAGTAGAAGATTTTTAAAGATTTTCCATATATAAGCCTATGTAAAATCAGTGGGCCCCGGGGTGGGGCCATTTCTTGCCTCAGGGCACTAAAATATACAACCTTGGTAGAGGTCCACTAGATGAAGCTTCATACCAAATATCATAGACCTGGGCCTTCTGGTTTCAGACAAGAAGATTTTAAAATGTTTCCCTATATAAGCCTATGTAAAACCAGTTGGCCCCAGTGCAGGGCCATTTTTGGCCTAAGGGTTGTAATTTGAACAATCTTCATAGCGGTCCACTAGATGAAACTTCATACCAAATATCAAAGACCTGAGCCTGCTGGTTTCAGACAAGAAGATTTTCAAAGGATTTCTCTATATATGCCTATGTGAAACTATTGGGTCCTGGCGCGGGGACATTTTTGGCCCAAGGGCTATAATTCGAACAAGCTTGGTAAAGGTCCACTAGATGCAGCTTCATTCCAAATATCAAACACCTGGGCTTGCGGTTTCAGAGAAGAAGTTTTTTCAAGATTTTCCCTATATAAGCCTTTGTAAAACCAAAGGGCCACGGGGCGCGGGCATTTTCGGTCCCAGGGCTTTTATTTGAACAAACTTGGTAGAGGTCTACTAGATGAAGCTTCATACCAAATAACAAATGCCTGGGCCTTCTGGTTTCAGACAAAAGATTTTTAAAGGTTTTCCCTATATACGCCTATGTAAAACCAAAGGGCCCCGGGGCGGGGGCATTTTAGGCGCCAGGGGCTATAATTTGAACATTATTGGTAGAGGTCCACTAGATGAAGCTTCATTCAAAATATCAAAGACGTGGGCAATCTGGTTTCAGACAAGAAGATTTTTAAAGGTTTTCCCTATATAAGCCTATGTAAAACCTGTGGGCTCCGGGGCGGGGCAATTTTTGGCCTCAGGGCAATAATTTGAACAATCTTGGTAGAGGTCTACTAGATAGAGCTTCATACCAAATATCAAAGACCTGGGCCTTGCGGTTTCAGAGAAGAAGATTTTTAAAGATTTTTACCTATATAAGCCTATGTAAAATCAAAGGGCCCCGGGGCGGGGGCATTTGCGGCCCCAGGCCTATAATTTGAATAATCTTAGTAGAGGTCCACTAGCTGAAGCTTCATACCAAATATCAAAGACCTGGGACTTCTGGTTTCAGACAAGAAGATTTTCAAAGGATTTCCCTATATAAGCCTATGTAAAACCAAAGGGCCCTTGCGCGGGGACATTTTTGGCCCCAGGACTATAATTTGAAAAATCTTGGTAGAGGTCTACTAGATAAAGCTTCATACCAAATATCAAAGACCTGGGCCTTCTGGTTTCAGAGAAGAATATTTTTAAAGATTTTCCCTATATAAACCTATGTAAACCCAAAGGGCCCCAGGGCGAGGGCATTTAGTCCCCAGGGCTATAATTTGAACAATCTTGGTAGAGGTCCACTGCATGAAGCTTCATACCAAATATCAAAGACCTGGGCCTTCTGATTTCAGACAAGAAGATTTTTAAAGGTTTTCCCTATATAAGCCTATGTAAAACCAGTGTGTGTGTGTGTGAATTCGGGTTTAACGTCGCTTTCAACAATTTTTCAGTCATATCACGACGGTGTCTGGTTGCGACAGGGAGCTCAATGCTCACGTTTATAGTGCTGCCTCACTGAAGTATCATGTCCCAGACACATTACATGATACCACACCCAGTCACATTATCCTGACACTGGATCGACCAGTCCTAGCTCTACCCCGTAAATCTGAGTGCCAAACGAGGAGCAGCTAGTACCATTTTTAACGACTTTGGTATGTCGCGGCCCGGGATCGAACCCGAGACCTCCCGTTCCCCGGAGCGGACACTCTACCAACTGAGCTATCGGGGCCGGTATGTAAAACCAGTACACAACGGGGCGGGGCCATCTTTTGCCCCAGGGCAATAATTTGAACAATCTTGGTAGAGGTCCACTAGATGAAGCTTCATACTAAATATCAATGACCTTGGCCTTATGGTTTCAGACAAGAAGATTTTTAAAGTTTTTTTTCTTATTTTCCCCTTTTGTTGCCATGGCAACTAGAGTTCTGCATAGAATGGAATTCATTGAACAACGTTGAGAGAGGACCACCCAAAGATCATTTCTGCCAAGTTTAGTCAAAATCAGTTCAGTGATTTAGGAGGAGATGTCGTTTAAAGGAATTGTGGACGGACATCCGGACGGAAGACGACGACGACGACGGACGAATGACCGATCACAATAGCTCCCCACGGAGCCTTCGGCTCAGATGAGCTAAAAAAATGATTATTGATTTTTTTACCTCATTTGACCTCAGATAATATTGGTTTACCTGGTGTTAATACGGATAATCTCCGATCAATACAGGTTAGTCAATGAATAAATAAGATGAATTACGATTTTTTTTCAAAACATTCGATTGTGTTGAGGTTAAAGATTCAAGTCAACACTTTATTTGTCAGTTTGGAGTCATTACTTTCGATTTTGCGGAACGTTCACCCGACATTGAAATGAAATGACATCTCAAGCCCTATCGCCCAAAGAAACAGCTAGGATATAAGAAGCGGTCTAAATTGCACCATACATCCGCGGCAGGTTTACCAGTATTCAATTTCGGTCGGTTTTAGCTCTTCACGGAATCATCATGCAGCCGAGTCGATTTCTCCAAATTCAGATGGGCGTGGGCAGAACAAACAGACAGTTCAAAAACAGTATGTCCCCGCTATCGCTACCGGGGACATAGAAAATATAATGGTCAGAAGGTAAGAAAAACTTTTTTTCTCGATGGCAATAAAAATTGCAGGGTCGGCAACAAACAATCAGGGTCGGTCGGGGTAACAGAAACACAAGCTATATCTGTAGGCCTCATTCTTTTTATACTAAGCACATAAAAGAGGTATATGTACACATCAAGATTGAGACCATAATTGGGCTGTCTCACTTATATGAACGCACCACACCTACCACACATTAACATGTGTTTTGGTACTTGGTATATCAGGTCATGCAAAATATAAAGAAATGGATGCCCAGGAGAGCTACAATAAAAGATTACAGCCTACCAATGGCAACAAGAGGAAGATTAACTAAAACTGGAAATCAGAAAAGGAAAAAAAAACAACAACAAAAAACAGCACAGCAACCAGCTCCCTCTTACCCACAAGACGTGATTAACGTACAACAGGCACAATTTATGCAAATTTATTAAATAATAATAATAATAATAATACACAACCATAAGCACACACAACATGAAGAGCCCGTTTGGAAAAACCAACACAGCTACATTAAAAATAAACAGCATAAGGACCACCGGCTTAAGACGGTCAGTAGCGAGAAACAGTGGGGAGTTTGAATCGTATCCATGGGCTCAACCTTCTCTCCAGGGTCTAGTATTATTTTCAACACACAAAATAGTTGGTCCACCTGAAGGTCACTTACTCAATCAATATACAGTCACAGAATAACAGGAATAGCAAGCCGTAATTAACACGAAGGTTGGACAGATTCGTTTACATGATATTTATGTTTCCTGGTCTCTAGGAAATGTTACAGTGCATCTTTGGTTTCGTATTCGTTTAAACTGCCCCTCCAATACAAGGTTAGGGGTGGTTTGGTAAGGCAAAGGTGTCGTGTATCTTGAGTCACTGGGCGTCCAACAGATATTAGCTTACAATCAGCCTGCTGTCCTTGAATTAGGTACGGACAGAGGAGAAAAGTGTTATATCTTAAGTTTCAGAGCAACACTGAAATTCTTATTCATCTAAGGCTAAACGAATGTGATATGAAGCGGGTAACGTTCCTCAATGATGGGAAGCCCCGCTGCGTAGGGACGGTCATATGATATGATTTTTTATTCGCCTTTTAATGCACAAGACACCCGAGTTACTACATGTACTTCTAAATAATTGTTATACTGCGATTCTTAAGTAAGAAAGTGAATGAGTATAAACCTATACTCATGAGAAGCAAATTGGTTCATGTTTTATGTGTGTCTCCATGTCACTTACTTTCTTGAGGTGACTTGAGATGGCTGCGTTCATTGATTGTGGCTTTCCTGAATGACCTTTTCTAACTTGTTAACTATATAAGTGGGTTAGGAATTGTTAAAAATCTTTCAAATTCGCCTTTTTTTAATTAAAAAAAAATCCAAACGGTATTAAAAAGCTACACATTTTTGTAATCATATGCAATCAATCTGAACAGAGCTGCCCTTTCTTCTGTTCAATGGCTTTTTAATAATAGCATCAATATTGTAGACCAGATGCTTTTGTTTGATTTGATGTTTACCGTCCCCGTCAACAATATAAAGGTAATTTTGGAGACGTTGCTTCCAATTTTGTGGGACTTTTAACCGACAATGTGATGAAATGACTTCTCAAGCCCCGTCGCTCAATGAAACCAATAGTGTTTATAAGCATGGACGGTCCAACTCGCATCGCTTTGCCTGGGCAGGCTTAGATCCTCAGCAGGTTACCAGAACTCGTAGGCGGTCAGATTCAGCTCTGCGTGGAAGCATCATGCGGCCCATTTTTTCTTCAAGCCCCAATGGGCGGGGGCTGTGTAGATCCGATGCAGTTCGTTAATGATTTCAAACACACAAACAATAACTGTTGTGGCCAAAATAAGAAACATAAGCACTTTCGTTTCAATAACAATTTTGCAAAAACATTTTCGCATAATAAACAGAAAGTAAAAAGTACATATGGCCCCAATCAATTTAATGACTATTTGATAAAGATGATCTTATAAAGATAAAGTAAATTAAATTAACGGTACACATGGCCCCAATTAATTTAATGAACATGTGTTATTTGATACGAATTCTAAAGATGATCTTATATTAGTACAGGCATTACCTCGATCATGTGATTTCAATGCTGTATCGGTTGTCTCGTATGGTAACTTGAAACAAGCACATTTTCTTTTCCACAGGTTTCGAACATCACTTTTCAAAAAACAATAGAAGATAAAAATAAACAGTCCTTGCAGTGAATTGAATATTGCGAATAAGTAATTGAACACCAGTCCAAACTCTCCTACAGCAAATATTGCAAACGCCCAGGTTAATCCGAGAAGAATAATAACACTTATTGCTCCTCTAAGTCTCACTACAATGCTGGATTTCTCAGTCTTTGTTAATTTGTTTGAACTTCGGTTAACTATTTGTTTCATAACTAACACAAACACCACAGCATTTACAATGATGATAAGAATGACGGGTCCGAGAAAGGCTGTATAAAACGGTATCCGGGACAACCAGCATCTACAAAACAAAAATATACCGAATATATCACGTTGACAAGTCCATGTACTTACTGCCCGTGTAAATACCACTTGTATCGCTAAAATGTAATTTATATCTATGTGTTTTCTATTTACTGAATTTGAATTTGGCTTACAAAATATTGGTTGCGGGGGTCATAAGATCCGTCGCATTGACTATGTGTTAAAGAGCTCGAGCAAGTTATGTTTGAAGAACAATTCAGAAAACATCACAAAAAATTATATTTCTAAAACGCCCTTTACGCGTCATTAAAATTAAGCTTTGTCCAACACGGATGCGTTTACTCAGGCAATCAAGTTATTGATTATGCCTTTAGTTCCTTCAAATACAAAAGGTAAAACATCACATCCACGTGATATGGTGATGGCTTTTAATGGGTCGATCAGACCTAACAAACTTCAAGCGAGATATTGTGATATGTTTACCGTATTACTTCGCCAAATATAATTGTTCTGAAAAAGGGGTGATCCTTTGAAAGTAAGGACTATAGTTCAAAGGACTAGAAAACACTATGATGAAGGACAGGGAGACTTATATTTTCTGGTCCTTTGGGATTATTGGGTTCATTTAGAATCATTTTGAAAATAGAGTTCTGCTTATTACATAAATCGTTCAGAAAGGAAGTTGAAAAAATGCGACCAGAACCGGGCTCGAACCGGCGACCCCTTACTTATAAGGCAAGTGATCTACCGACTGAGCTATCCGGCCGCTGATAAGATTTCTTCAATATCGCAGTTTCTCCAATTTCTCAATAAAACGGAGTCTGCTATTTTCGTTTATTTGGTTTATTCCTTGCTTTCAAAGGATCTTACTTCAGAACTTATTATAAACTTTATAAATAAACAGCATTATTAAGCCGGCGCCAGGGGGGGGGGGGGGCGTGGCCAGTGTTGTACATTTCAGTACTTGTCATGAACAGACTCAATAAAACCAAAGTAGAAGTAAAACAAAGATCAGGAATTGATACAATTAACTTACTCCATCCATAAAAGACACCAAAGGGAAAGAAATACAAACATTAAGCGACCAGACCATAATGGAAACCTAAACAAAGGAAGGCCATATGGACAGTTACTTTCCCACAAAATGGCCATATGGCCATCCAAAATTAAAAGACACAAGTGATACACACAGTAAGTAACAAACAACAACATAAATAAATCGCCACAGAAGAGCCGCCTTGGAACGGTCAGTGGAAGATTTCCACTGGGGGGGCTTAAATCGATTTTACGTGGCCACAATCCTCGCCCTTACTTCCGTCGCGATTTAAACAAATAATTTGTTCAGTCCGCATGAAGACTGCTATTTCGTTTATTTGATGTATTCTGTGCTTCCAAAGGATCCAACTATTCAGAACTTTTTACGGCCGCCACACATTCCCTTAACACCAGTTAATTGTTCTGAAAAAGGGTAATGTAGATGTTCGATTGAACCGCTTCAATCGAGAGATACGCCAAGGCTATTTATAACGAATATTCGCAAAATATGTTTTTCAAATACAAAGGTAAAACATTTGGTAAATCCGTGTGAAAATTCGTATTATATGAAACATCACATGCGGGAAGGGATCCTCGATTGAAGTCTTACATCAGACTGAACACAAATTTAGTAGAAAATTAAACTTTTCTATAAGCCTGATAAAGATTTTCACAAGGACCATCCATATAAAGAACACGAACGGAATCTGTTCAGGCTGCGTGGACATTTGAAGAACATCATTAACGTCACTACAGCTGTTTTAAGGGAATGTGTGGCGGCCGCACAATGCTCCTTGCCCTTCATCATAGTATAGTTTGTGATTTCTTGTCCTTTGGGGTCACTGGTTCCATTGTGGCGTTTTGAAAATATTTGAGGGTCACTGATGAGGCTTTTTGGGCCGAAACTAGTTTGTCTGGCCCAGAAAGATTTGTACAACACTCCATACTTTTCCGTTCTGCAGTGTATTCCTTGCATTCAAAGGATAAACTTTTTAAAGAACATATTACACTAGGTGCACTTGCTTAAAGACATTCTTTCGATTGACACGACCCATTGTTTTTCACTTTTGAAATGCGTATAAAATGCTGTTTCGGATGGTGAAATTTACATTTATATGCATTGAAGATTCTATTTCGTCTGCTTGGTGCAAAAACGGTATAAGTGCGAAATGACATCTTTTCAGGCGAGACAAAAAACTGTTTTCTTTAACAATGCCAAAGAAAACCATCTCATAAGCGGGTTACTAAACGTCATGTTGATTTATCTAATTTGTGTGTGAAATTGACTGTTGATAAAATGGCATTTGTATAAAAATATTTAGTATTTAAATGTTCTGCGCTGATTGCGTTGTTGCACATTTAGCGTCAAAACAGTGTAAGTGCACAAACTTTATTTCTTTAGCCTCTTACATTGTAAAGTAGTAAATTAAAGGCACTGGGTAGGTAATATGCCACATTTTATACATGCTGCATGATACTTACACTCTCATACTGCAATACAAAACAGCGGGAATCAATATGTTTGATATTTCAAAAAGTTGGCACAACAGCAGCGTAATAGCACTTAACACGTTTTTGCGCCAACATTTTTAAACATGTCAAAGCAGAAACAGTGAAACTGGCCAAAAAGTTAAAAAACATAAATAAGTCATGATTTAGGCAGAATCCAGCTGGCTGTAGTACTTATTTACCAAATGTATTATGTTCTTAGGCACCCATTTATGAAAAAACAAACATTAAAACAATAAAAAATAACATTTTGGCTAAAATATCAGTTACTACTATATTGCACCAAGCAGACGATTTGTCCTAATTTATCATGCTGAGATAAAATGCATCACTGCACATATTATAAAGGTAATTCGAATAGCTTTATAATAATTGATTTATTTTCAGTATGAAAAAAAGTTGCTGTACATACTTTTCGTATATATTTTATATAGTTATAAACAACGTTTATAAATGTAACAACATTTAACTCCATTTTTATACAGTACAACAGGGGTTTACAGGTGCATATATTTTTTTTTATTTCTGCTCGAAAACAGATTAAAGGCACTCGTTAGAACCGCCTCGATCGAAAACATAGACTATGGGTACTCGTTAGAACCGCCTAACCGAGGCGGTTCTATGTTTCGAGCTGAAATAAGAAAGAATATCAGACTTTTTTTATCTATAAGAATCACTTTTGGTAGTACAGTTTTCAATATATTTTAACAGGCTGTTTACGAAATGATTTTCTTTAATTTAATCCAAGAACGAATCATGTGCGACATGCGTAGACTCTGGTCATTTTATGACATTCCTAACCATTATCCTGCTGAATAACGTTATTAAACATCACCCATTGCTGACCCATCAGCCAGCCAAATTACTTAACATAATGCCTCTGTTAACTGTACAAACTACATGACAATTAGTGTAGATCTGATCAGATGGCTTCTCGATCTGATCTAGATCTACACTGTTTTGCAAAGGTAGGGGTTGTTGGGAACAGCAGGACAAACGTAAAAATGGAAGTTCTCTCAGTTTCAGTATGCATTCCACTAGAAAAGAAAGACACTGTGAAGGTAAATCTAAGTGTCCTCCTAGAGCACATGACACGTTTTCTAGGTTTTATACTGCTGTTTTATGCTTACATCCCGCCAGGCTGTATGCCATAGTTATCAGTTTTATTGATGCCCAACGTCAAAACAACAATAACGAACGGGATTCCTGAAACAAAAAGAAGAAAACTATTTTCAACAGTATTAATCAGGGCATGCTACAATTAAAACATGGAAATGAAGGCAGTAATCAGGAATCGATACAATTACCTCCCACCTCCCATCCAAGACAACAAAGGGAAAGGAACACCGTAATACAACACCACCACCATGACGAGCACGTCACACGCGGAAAGCCAAAAGGACAGTGACTTTCCCACAAAATGGCAAAAACGGTTATACAAAACAAAAATATATTAACAATACATGCATGCAAAGACGACCAATAACAACAAGAGGCTCAATGAGCCTAAACCGCTCACCTGAGGAACTTAAGTTTTAACAATTCACAGACTTGACTACTAAATCTGCTAATGGAATCCAGCCCATTGACCCTTACAGGATATAAGTCATCATTATTGCATTGCATTCCAAGTTTGAGACTTCTAGCTTCTATAGTTCCTGAGAAATCTTTGACGAAAATTTAACATTGGTCAAAATGGAGAGAAAGAAGAATGAAAGAACAGATGAACAAATAAGCTGAGAAAGCCCAATGTCTCTTACACAAAATAAGTCATCATTATTCTATTGAATACCAAATTTGATGCTTCTAGCTTTTATAGTTCCTGAGATATCTTTGATTAAAAATTTAACATTGGTCTATTATCTCTATATGGAGAGAAAGAAGAATGAAGGAACAAATGAACAAGACTAGCTCCAAAACCTAATGCAGCCTTTCCCCTTGCCCAATGGTGCTACAAATAAAATTTAAACAAGATTGGTCGACTGCCTTCTGAGATATGCTTCATTGAAAGTGTGGACGACGGATGGACGGACGACAGACGACGGACTCCGGAGCCTTGGTATACTATCAGCTCACTGGAGCCTTTGGCTCAGGTGAGCTAAAAATTCAAGTCGCTATTTCTGTCACAACATTTTCCCTACGTTAAGTCTATGGGCAAATTTTTTTTGTCTCTCAAGGTCACGTAACTCCGAGGTCAATATTCCGATTCGGCCCAAAATCGAACTTAACCGAGATTTTATGCCTGTCCTCGTTACCTGCAAGTTTGAAGCTGATATGAATAAAAATAAAGTTGCTTTCGTGGTCACAACGTATTTTTTATGCTCAAGGGCAGGTAACTCCAAGGCAAATATTCCGATTCGGCCCAAAATCGAACTTAGCCGAGATTTTATGTCTGTCCTCGTTACCTGCAAGTTTGAAGCTGATCTGAAAAAAATTCAAGTCGCTATCGTTGTCGCAACATTTTCCCTAATTAAGTCTATGGGCAAATTTTTTTGTCGCTCAAGGTCATGTAACTCCGAGGTCAATATTCCGATTCGAACTTAACTGAGATTTTATGCCTGTCCACGTTACCTGCAAGTTTGAAGCTGATCTGAATAAAAATAAAGTTGCTATCGTGGTCACAACGTATTTTCTTATGCTCAAGGGCAGGTAACTCCAAGGCAAATAATCCGATTCGGCCCAAAATCTAATTTAACCGAGATTTTATGTCTGTCCTCGTTACCTGCAAGTTTGAAGCTGATCTGAAAACAATTCAAGTCGCTATCGTAGTCACAACATTTTCCCTATGTTAAGTCTATGGGCAAATTTTTTGTCGCTCAAGGTCACGTAACTCCGAGGTCAATATTCCGATTCGGCCCAAAATCGAACTTAACCGGGATTTTATGCCTGGCCTCGTTACCTGCAAGTTTGAAGCTGATCTGAATAAAAATAAAGTTGCTATAGTGGTCACAACATATTTTTTCATGCTCAAGGGCAGGTACTCCAAGGCAAATAATCCGATTCGGCCCAAAATCGAACTTAACCGTGATTTTATGTCTGTCCTCGTTACCTGCAAGTTTGAAGCTGATCTGAAAAAAATTCAAGTCGCTATCGTAGTCACAACATTTTCCCTATGTTAAGTCTATGGGCAAATTTTTTGTCGCTCAAGGTCACGTAACTCCGAGGTCAATATTCCGATTCTGCCCAAAATCGAACTTAACCGAGATTTTATGCCTGTCCTTATTATCTGCAAGAATGAAGTCGATCAGAAAAAAATTGACGGAGCTAGAGTGATGACAAGCTTTTTCCTATGTTAAGTCTATGGGAGCTATATGTTGCCATGGTAACCAGAGGTCCACTCAGATCTGCATGAAAACCTTATGCAGTCTTTCCACTTGCCCAATAATGTTACACATGAAATTTGATCAAAGTCGGCCAAGTAGTCTTCAAGATATACATTTTTGAAATTCACATTAACCCTTATGTAAAAATGCACAAGGGCAGGTAACTCCTAAGTGTATGATCCGATTCTGCCAGTTATCGAACTTGACCGAGATTTCATGGCTGTGCTGGTTATCTGTAAGAATGAAGCCAATCCGAACAAAATTGAAGCAGCTACAGTGATGACAACATTTTCCCTATGTTAAGTCGATAGGCAATTTTTCGGGCGCTCAAGGGGACGTAACTCTTGAGTGAATTATCTGATTCGGCCCAAAATCGAACTTGACCGAGATTTTATGCCTGTACTGGTTATCTGCAAGAATGAAGTCGATCAGAAAAAAATTGACGGAGCTAGAGTGATGACAAGCTTTTTCCTATGTGAAGTCTATGGGAGCTAGATGTTGCCATGGCAACCAGAGTTCCACTCAGATCTGCCTGAAAACCTAATGAAGCCTTTCCACTTGCCCAATAATGCGACACATGAAATTTGATCAAAAATGGCCAAGTAGTCTTTAAGATATACATTTTTGAAATTCCCATTAACCCTAATGCAAAAACACACAAGGGCAGGTAACTCCTAAGTGAATGATCCGATTCTGCCAGTTATCGAACTTGACCGAGTTTTCATGGCTGTGCTTGTTATCTGCAAGAATAAAGCCAATCTGAAAATAATTGAAGCAGCTACGGTGATGACAACATTCTCCCCATGTTAAGTCAATAGGCAATTTTTTCAACGCTCAAGGGCACGTAACTCCTGAGTGAATAATCCGATTCAGCCCAAAATCGAACTTGATCGAGATTTCATGCCTGTCCTCGTTATCTGCAAGAATGAAGTCGATCATAAAAAAATTGACGGAGCTAGAGTGATGACAAGCTTTTTCCTATGTTAAGCCTATGGGAGCTCTTTGTTGCTTTGGCAACCAGAGTTCTCATCCGATCTGCACGAAAACCTAATACAGCCTTTCCCCCTACCTGATGATGGTTCATATGAAATTTGATCAAGGCCGGCCCACTGCTTCCAGAGATATACTTCGTTGAAAGTGTGGACGACGGACGACGGACGCCGGCTCGTGGTATACTAATACCTCACATGAGCCTTCGGCTCAGGTGAGCTAAAAATAAACCACTACACAGGAACCTCCTAAGAAATGTCAGTGAAAAGATTTTACTGGGCGGGCTGGGCGGGGTTTAGATCGATTTTACGTGATGTAGCATTAATCATCGCCATTGGTCCTGTCGTGGCTTAGACAAATAATTTATTCAGTCTGCAAGAAGGATTTCTAAGTCATCAGTGCAACATCTTCGCGAAAATAAAATTCAAACGAATCCAGAGTTGAAACAACTATGAAGATTCGACATAATAACATAATTGAAATATTGGATTTAATGAAAACCAACAGTTGAACTCAGATGGGGCTGACCACAGACAGGGCATAAGGCACCAACCGACATTACAGTTTGCATCCCAACCCTCCTGAGTGCAATTTAAATCTAGTTTAACACAAATTTTAACAGCGTCCTTTAATTATATTTTGTTATAACAACCCAGTTTAACTCAGAAAATGCAGAGTTGCAATTAAGAAAGGAATCCTGCAGTTCTCACAAAGTTTTGATGTACCCCGGTCTGGCCATAAGATGAAACGACATACAGAGGGCCCTCGTTTTAACGACAGTATATGTTCCATAACACTTCATCAAAATAGAAGTGAAGGCAATGATCAGGAATCGATACAATTACCCAACACCTACCATCAGAGGCATCAAAGGGAAAGAAACACGAACATGAAATAACATAACCCCGATGAAAACATCACACGACGAAAGCCAAAACGAGAGCACATGTGAGACGCCAAGTTCTGCAACGGAAGGTCAGGTGTTTTTTCTCCGGGTACTCCGGTTTTCGCCCACCTCTGATTAACCATCGGCTCGATATGAGTGAAATAATCTTGAAAGGGCCGTAAAACCCAAACAAAAAAAAGCCAAAACGACAGTTACATTCTCATAAAATGGTTATCCAATATAAAAAGATATAAACAATAAATACATGCAAAGACAAACTATAAAAAAAAATAAACCGCGACAGACTAACCTCCTTGGAACGGTCAAAGTATGATGAATCCAAATAAGCACTTGATTGATTGTTTTGGGTTTAACGACACGTCAACCCTTGTGAGTCATTTTGTGTCGTTTCCCAGAGTAAGGAAGGAAACGAATAGAAAAGATAGTAGAGATGAAAGTGAGAGACAGAGGAGAAAGAGGAAAATAAATGGGAGTGTAGAAACTGAATAAATAACAATATTTCCCCCTCTACCCTTACCTACTGCAAGGACAGCAGGCCTTGCCCAACTGTCAGCCAATATCAGTTGGACGCCCCAGTGACGCAAGATACACGTCACCCTTGCCTCACCCAACCACCAACTATTGAGTAGTATAATAGGTAATATAGGGCATTTCCCACTCAGTTACTTTGTGGACGAATAACCAAAGCATTTGTTTATTGGGGTATTAAATGGATACAATATTATTGAATATCTCTATTACTCTATCTCATCCTGAGCTAAGGATTCGTTCCATTGAAACTCTCATAAGAACATGTATTGTCATTTCATAGAATGTCGGTATAAAGAGGATTGATTGTACGGGCTAATCTGAGTCATCAAACACAGAATAGGATGCAATCGTAAGTGGTATTTATAAGTTACGCCCATTTTTATTCTTCGTATATATATTCAATTTAAAAAAAACTCATCATATTGTGGTATGTTCATTTAAAATCCAATTAGATATCGATGTGCTCTTCTAGATTGAGAGTTTTAGTAACATGAAGGTAGGCACATACATACAAAAATAATAAGCACCAACAACTCAGAGCCAAATATTGTTTTTATGCGTAGCTATGAATATAACACTTGATGATTCGTTTTTGAGCTACGACTTACTATTACTCTTTGATAGTGCATGCATGATGCTATGTCGTAGATAAATACAAAAAAAAATATGTGTTTGTGAAAGATGACACATCCATGTGTCAAAATGGCGACTTTCATATCTCGAGAACTAATATTTTTCAGATGAAAACTTTTGATACCGGTTGAAGGTTGGTCATATGAATACCCACAATCTATGGCTTTGAGCACAAATATAGAAACTAATATGAAAATAAAGGCCTGAAAATCCCACTTTTCTCTATATAAAAGGGTTTAGAGGGCTGTTCATTTTACGGACTTCTTACCCTGATGAATGATATTTTTATAAAGAAAATTTACTGTTTTTTTTTTTCGATAATCGAAAAACAACAAATATATTTCATCTCGTTTGTTTAAAACATCAGATATTTCACGCATGCGAATGTTTAGTCTTCACCTCGAAAAAGTAAATATCCTCTATTTATTTGAGCCACACAAAGAGAAAGAAATGTCTTCGGTCATATGCGAATTCACGACATCTGCACAGTGACTTCGCTTGGCGCATACAGATAAACGTTGATGCAAAGTACTTCCAGGCCAATTCAAACAATAAAGTCTCTCATTACGGTGAGGGTGTGCACGCCTATTTTAGTCCATATGCAAGTGTACTTTTAGTCATGTTTGCAAGGTCTGGCCCAGGGGTAACAAAAATACATACCCCATCCAAACAGAGAGCTTTTCAGCTGGAAGCGGGCTATATAAGTGTCGAACACTTTCACAAGTGCAAGGTACATGTAGAAAGCTTCTACAGCCATCCAGCAAAAGGCTGCCAACAGGAAGAAATGAAGCAGTGCTGCTACAACCTATAATAAACATTTACGAAATCTTTCATTATTCGCAAG
This sequence comes from Lucinisca nassula, assembly GCA_963580285.1. Classification (NCBI taxonomy): domain Eukaryota; kingdom Metazoa; phylum Mollusca; class Bivalvia; order Lucinida; family Lucinidae; genus Lucinisca; species Lucinisca nassula. Next base: position 85,390,122 of record OY757013.1, on the reverse strand, counting down.
TGTTAGAACGGCCTAATGGCCTACCCAGGATTAATGTTTGGGCGCAGTTACTGAAATTATGTCTTTATTAATCTCCATTTTCCTGTCGCTTTCAATGGTATCCAGTGCTTGGTTGGTTGGTTGATTGATTTGAGGTTTAACGTCCCCGTCAACACTGTAAAGGTCATTTTGGAGACGTTGCTTCCAATTTTGTGGGACTTTTACCCGACATTGAGATGAAATGACATCTCAAGCCCTGTCACCCAATGAAACCAATAGGGTTTATTAGCATGGACGGTCCGCCTCGCACCCAGGTTCCTGGACAGGCTTAGATCCTCTAAGCGGTTTACCAGTACTAGTGTGTGGGCCGGATTCAGCTCTGCGTAGAAGCAACATGCAGCCCATATATTTCTTCAAGCCCCTATGGGTGGGGGCCTATCCAGTGCTTGGACTTAGACGTTTATTTCATTCGAGTGTTGCACATCTCCAAAATGACAGCTTTTCTGATGAGATTCCGTGGTATTTTTACTTATTTATACTGCAAATATAGGTTGTGGACATTCGTTAGAACCGCCTCATCGAGGCGGTATGAGGCAGTTCTAACGAGTACTCACAGCCTATGTCTTAGAGCAGAAATAAAAATAATGTACACCCCAGTGAACCTCAGTTTTCTGAATATAAAGAGTGGTTTAGGGGCTGTCCATTTCATGGACTTGTTCATGTGAGTTGTGTACTTCCATGTCACATCTCCTTCTCATTTTTCGGTCACTTTGGATAGTTCAGTAATCCCTGATTTACCCCGGGAAACAATACCTTGCTTCGTTGTATGCTACAAGTGACCCAACACAGAAAGAACAGGCCCCGCCCATCGGGCCTTGAAGAAATATATGGACTGCATGATACTTCCACGCAGAGCTGAAAATGACCCGCACACGAGTACTGGTAAACCGCAAAGAGGATCTAAGCCTGCCCAGGCAAAGCGGTGCGAGTCGGCCCATCCATGCTTATAAACCCTATTGATTTTATTGAGCGGCAGGGCTTGAGATGTAATTTCTATTCAATGTCGGGTAAAAGTCCAACAAAATTGGAAGCAACGTCTCCAAAATGACCTTTACAGTGTTAAGGGGGACGTTATGTCTCAAATCAAACAAACAAACAAACAAACACAGAAAGAACACAAACTTTGACATCCAACTGCGGAATCATCGGACAACAGCTATCCACACAGAATACAGTGAATACTCCCAACAGAATTGATGGCGAGAATCATAGCCTCAGAACATACGTATAATTTGGAATCTTGTTATGGTCGCCAAACAGAGATGATTTTACCCACGACGTATGTTTCAATGGAAAAACAAAAGCAATAATCCCCAAATTATTCCTGCTATGTCTTAATACATGGAAAAATGGAACATAGCAGGTTCTATTTTCCAAAGCCCAGACATTTGAGGTGAGACCTGTGTTTTTACGGTTAAATGTGTATGTTTCCACAGATTAGGCTGTACATCAGTGCAGTCTACTCAATCTTTACCAAGCGTTGTTGAGTATAGCTATTGACCAAACATTACTATGGTAGACGTAACAGATTGTGTGATGAAAGCGTGGATATGTGAACTGATCTTGGTATTTCCTGAGCGCCATTACGATAACACGGATATGTAACGTAGTGCATTCTTATCTCCATAATGGTTAATTTCTGATGAAAATTTGTGATATTAGTCTTATTAATACTTAAAACATGGGTTGTAGACGCTCGTTAACACCGCCTCATTGAAGCGGTTCTTACGAGTATCGACAACCAAATAGAAATGAGAAAAATAAAGAATACCCCGTAAACCCCATTTTTTTACAAAGTGGGTGCATAAATCATGGACTTGTAAACGTGATTGCATGTCCGAAAATACATTCAAATCTGGGAATGAACACTGGCCGTGAAATAGTGACAAAATTATATTCAGATATAAAGAATTTAAATACAGTCATACACAGGTAGCTAGAAGAAATACTGAAATGTTCTGTAATTTCCCATCGTTACTCCTTTTCTGGAGCTATGCCCCATGCAATTTGGTAGGAGTGTTCACTTGAGTCTGATTCTGTGTTGATATGTTTCCTTTCTTGTTTGATAAAAACATGAACTGTGGGTATTCCTAAGAACAGCCCCAAGAAGGCGATTATAACGAGCGCTCACAAACTATGTTTCGAGAATAATGCAGAAACATCGCAAAAGTTCACTCATTTTGTGTTGTGTATCGAACCACCTGCTAAGCTTGACAGTTACCCATACGTATTAAAGTTCTTCATGCTGATAAACCCCAGCAGACGGCATTTGATATACGTAGAAAATAGTATATGATACTGCCTTCAAATTGTCTCCTTGAGATAATTTGTATTATCTAGAAAACAGGATGGGACCATTCAAATTGTCTTTTATGCATTAAATGTAAAGTCCAATTTTCTGGAAAAATAAGAGCAATACCAACCATTTGTCGTCTGCTGATTTCGCCTAGAAAGTGGAAAGTTAATGGCAGGTTCCATCAAGTCCGAACCCTGGAGCTTTAAGAAAACGTCAGCAAGTAGATTTTGATTTTAGAGCTGTTTGTTTTCGTTTTTGCGAACCATAAAGATTGACTTCAATCTATTAATGTTAGACCACTCAAAATAACTATTTTCACGCATGGATATTTGGCACAAAGAACTTCCCTTGAATTACATTTTGAAAACGCAACCAAAAGATATAAACACTTTAACCTGTAACTATGGGCACAGTGTGACTGTGTCGATCAAATTCAGCCATATTATCAACATCAACACCGAATGGTTACCTTTCAATATTTTAGACTTAATACACAGTCTGCAATCAATGACTGAAGCGTCCGAATTCAAAAATGGAAGCGTCTAATTCGGAACCCCAATGGTGAAAGGATCAACATTACAATAAAGCTCTATTAAACTAATAGGGCCCATGTGAAGAAAAGCACCTAGCCTACCTTGCAGCCTTCTGGACTATTGGACGTGTAACTCTGCATACCAGCAACAAAGACGAGGTCAGCCAGTCCTATTGCTAGACAAAGGTTCATCAAAATCTTGCCTGGGTTCTCCTTCCGAAGTTTTCTTGAATTAAAATATAATAATACTTAGGTCAAGGATCAAACTCACACTCGCAAATGTGTGTAGAAACTCCTTTATACGAGTGAACCATGCGAATGCATGCTAACTGATATTTACCATATATTTTGTTTACAAACCTTAATCGATTTACATCAAGGTTCACTACTAAATTTAATAAAGCTATACTGTACATTTTGCGCTTTGAAACAACAAAACATCTAGCATCAAATTTGCTGTGCCAGACTATCTCCGTTAGGTTTCATAAGTGACCCTGGTAATAACCAATATAATGGCTAGCGTCTCATTTATGGGACATTAGTAAAAAGTGTAGACACAGATCACAGGCCGCAGAACGCGGTGTCAGATCTGCTTCTACACTATTTGCTGAAAGAACATTCATTTTTTTTTGTAAAACTAAACACAAACAAAACAAACCTGACATACCCCTATAATTAGAAATTGACTTTCCAAACATATTAAGAAGTTAGATCCAATTGCCAAAAATGGCTTTATATTCAAGACCTGGAATGGACTACAAAAAATGAAAAGAGAAACGATCAGGAACTGATATAATCAGATCCCAAATTCTTTCCACAATATCACTAGGGAAAGAAGCCGAAACATGGAGTGATGACAGCAAACAAAACAAACCATCGGTAAACCGAGTCAGCAGCTCAAACCCAAATAAAATACAAATATTTATCATAATGGCGTCGCGTCTGAGAATGTAATAACTCCATGTAATAAATTCGGTAATCTCCTAGTGGATTAAATATACAAATTAGAATCGCCCCATAACGTTGCACCTTCGGCGTCATTAACGACGACACGATTACTAATGGTGGAATATTGACATTTGTGTTAAAAAATCGTGAATAAAAAAGGTTTTAAAATGTGATAAATAGAATCTTGCATTCGTGTTCATGTATAATTATTGAATTTGTTGAACTCGTTGAGAAAAAAATGCATAAAATGCTAGGCGAAGCCTCGCATTTTTTTCCCACTCAACTCGTTCAATAAATTTAATAGTATATGAACGCTCATGTAAGATGGTCTATAGACTACACTCTTAAAAATAATATGGAATCCTTTGAAGAAAAAAATATACATTACCGAAGTAGTAAGAACAACATAATTCAAAGAAACAGTGTCAGTAACACCCGGTCTGTCTCACTTGAAATAAAGAAAGCGGTAATTACGCGGTTTAATCATTTATCTTCTGAAGCTGTCGATACGTTTTAGAAATGTCGAAATGGGGCAGGTATAAATGCGGCGGCTCTACCGGGCACAGTTTATGTTCCGAGCAAAAAAAATAAAATAAAAGCCCATCGAAAAGAAATCAGTTTTGGGTGATAAAAGAAAGCATTAACTTACATGGGTATTGATAAATATTAACTTGAAGTGCCACCAGTATCCAACTCGGTCTTGGTACAGTAATAAACGGCAACATACACGGATTATTTTCATGCATTTTCCGGGAAAAATACATTGTTGCAATAAACACAGCCAGCCAAAAGGCAGACGAACATCTGACCGCCATGGATACCATGTAAGTAAGTTGTATCCGATTTTGACAGACCTTGATCAGAGAATATTTGCCTTTTGGGAAAAAGTTATTCTAAGAAATGGGCTATACAAGTAACCTACTTGAACATTATGAAGGTGACAATGGTCAAACACATGGCTAGAAAAGAAATGCCACAACCAATGTAGGAAATCACTGCCAGTGCCATTCTATCAGCAGCACTCAATTCATCACCACTCCCGTAAACATCCTGAAAGTAAACCAGCGTGCAAATGCGTTTAGCATTAGCATAACACACCCTTGTGACAAAGTGCTTTGGTCAGTGCGTCAGCAATGATATTTTTCTGATGAAAATGTTTGAAAACTTCCTTGTATCTGCTGCTGAAAACAGGGAATGTCGAATCATGCTGGAACAGCTTAAATGAGGCAGTTCAAACCAGTACCCATAATCTTTTTAGCAAAACTAAGAAAAATTATATACTCTTGCAAACTCCCACTTTTATCTATACAAAGTGGGGTTTACACGGCTAGTGTTGGCAGGATAATGTTAATATTCCGTCTTCTCCAGCAAATACGCGTCTTCAATGAAGAACCAAATCAGCTGAGTACCCACTTAATTAGTAACAATAACCTGTTCCTTGATTGCGCAAAGAAGGTTTAGTCACCACATAATTCATTACGATAACACACTCGTGCGACATAGTGCATTCTTTCACATCTCCAAATTGGCTACATTTATGATAATAAATCTGAAATATTTTTTCTTAATAATATTGCAAACATAGGTGCTCGTTAGGACCGCCTCTTACGGGTACCCACTACCTATGTTTTGAAGCAGAAATAACAAATTTAATGTATACCTCCCAAAACCCCAGTTTTCGCTATAAAAAGTGGGGTTTAGTTGGGAAAGGTCATTTTACGGACTTGGTCACGTGATGCTGTGTATAAATTTTATAGGTTATTAACTTTTATTTTGAAATCTCCAAAACAAGTTCATATAGCGAGGACGCATGAGCCTGCGAGTGCGTCTCCGCAATATGAACCAGTGCCGATTATTTTACAATATAAAGGCAATAACCTTTTTGTTATATACCCAAATTGTTAACTGTCTACTAAAATTACGCCTGGTCTGGCATTTAAATCTGAAAATGAAATCAGATCATCAATCTTTAAACGTTTGAAATGGACAGTAATGCAGGTCGTTTAGTGTCTTCCAACACGTTGCCAAACCAGGCCCAACTGCGTCAAACTGAAAATGACGTTAACTTTCGTGGTCATGACGTCATTGACGTTTACCAAAGTGAGACGCCATTTTTCCGGATTGACCGTTTTAATTCGTTCCAAATACTTATGATTTCCCAACAGAAATTATTCTATTCAGATTACAGGCAGGTCACATTTGTCTTCAATGGCTCAACACGACCTCAATAGATACACACGACAAGATGGCTGCCGATTTTTCTTGTTCAAATGGCCTTTGAAAGTAGTGCTTCTTTAAACGAGACTGCTCATCAAGGTGGAATATGTACTTATCTACGAGCCCTGTTCACTTACCTACGGGCAAATAAAACTGACTGGTAACTTCAGTTCAAAGAAAGCGCGACATTTTCCGGGTGCATAATAAAATGCAATACTTTGTTCTCTTGTTAATTCCCTCAGTACTATTTCATGTGACTCCCTGCAGTAATTTTATTTTTACATTTAACTTAAATGGTATTGTATGTGTCTTTATAGCAACAGTCAAATAACGCTGGTTATCCCCAATATGTGCCCGCATGTTGCTCGCACTAGCCGCATATACAGGACCTTCTCTTAGAATCGAATGACTGATATTCAACTTTACAGGATGCGGATAGGCTTACATTACGTTCGCCACTGCAAAGTTAAAGGAATAAAACACATTACGCTTTTTGAATTATTGATAATTCTATCACTTTTACTACAACGATCAGGGGATATCGAACTCAACCCCGGCCCGAATTTATCTCAAACTGAAACTGACTCAATAGACATGGATGATGCATTACTATCAAAATACTTCTCTATAGTTCATTACAACATCCAAAGCATCACTAATAAAATTGATTTGATAGGAACTGAACTAAGAAATTTTTCTATCATCTGCTTAACAGAAACTTGGCTTAACCAAAATATACCCGACGACTCCATAAAACTAGATGGATTCAAACTTTATCGCCGTGACCGAGGTGGAGATAACCACGGAGGGGTATGCGTCTACATTAAGGACAACGTATTTTCCCGTCGTCGGAGCGATCTTGAATTACCGAATATTGAGTGCATCTGGGTCGAAGTCACAGTTCACCACAGAAAATTTCTTCTAGGAACTTTCTATAGACCCCCAAATTCCCCTTCCCAAATCATGTCTGTTATTGAAGATTCAATTAGTCTTGCCTTTGATAGTAATATAAAAGACGTATTTATTACAGGTGACCTCAATCTCGATACCCTAAAAAACGCAACCAACCAAAAAATTTCTGATATCTGTCAACAATTCAGCATAGACCAGATCACTGAGAACTCATCTTCTATTATAGATTTGGTCTTTACTTCCAATAAAAATAGTATACTTTTAAGCGGGGTAGGTGACCCATTTCTCGATCAAAATATTAGGTACCATTGTCCAGTCTATTTTGTATTAAACTTTCATAAAAATGTAGTTCCTGCCTTCTACAGGCATATACGGTTATTTGATCGCGGTGATTATGAATCTTTTACTCGCGATATTCGAGAAACTGACTGGGAAACACTTAAGAACATTGATATAGATATTTATGCATCTAATATAACAAGACGTATCTCAGAACTAGCTGACAAACACATCCCCAATAAAAGAGTTAAGATACGACAATCTGATCCTTCCTGGTTAACAAACGATGCTAAAAAATTAATTAGAAAACGCAAACGTTTATACAAAAAATTTAAAAGAACAAATAACATAACAGACTTTGAAAGCTATAAACGCGTAAGAAATAATACTACAGCAGAAATTCGCAAGCTTAAACAACAACAAATAGACAAATTGGCGGCAAAACTTAATAATAACGATATAGGACCACGTGACTGGTGGAAGACTCTTAAACAGTTTATAAAACCTGACCAATCATCCTCAGTCCCTCCGTTATACAAAGATGATACTGTCTACACAGAAGAGGTTGACAAGGCAAGGCTAATGAACGATTTCTTTGTAGGACAAACTGAGCTGGACGAAACAAATGCCACCTTATCATTTGACTTTCCCCCTCCTGGACATTGCTTGAGTTCTGTCTCTACTTCACCCTCCGAAGTTGAATCCGTTTTAAAATCCTTAAAATTAGGCAAGGCAACGGGCCCCGACTCTATAAACAACCGCGTATTGAAGGAAGTAGCTCAACCTCTTTCTTTTCCTCTTAGTGATTTATTTAACTTCTCGTTAACCTCTGGCAAGGTACCTTTGATATGGAAGGAAGCAAATGTAACTCCTATTTTTAAAAAAGACGACCCCTCAGTTGTTTCTAATTATAGGCATATATCTCTTCTCAGTGCTGTAGGCAAAGTCTTAGAAAAAATAGTTCATAAACATTTATTTAATTTCATCCGAGATAATGACATACTGACAACATTACAGTCAGGATTTATTCCCGGCGACTCTACAGTCAATCAGCTTGTAGATATATATAACACTTTCTGTCAATCTCTTGACCAAGGCAAAGAAGTTCGCGCAGTGTTTTGCGATATAAGCAAGGCATTTGATAGAGTGTGGCACCGTGGCCTTCTCTATAAGCTCGAATCTACTGGGATATCTGGCTCTTTCCTGGCGTGGCTTAAGGACTATTTGGAAAACAGGAAACAGAGAGTAGTATTACCTGGATCTGCTTCTTTCTGGGCACCTCTTAAAGCAGGTGTACCGCAGGGATCTATTTTAGGACCTATACTTTTTCTTATCTTCATCAATGACATTGTAGACGATATTAACTCTTGTATACGGCTCTTCGCCGACGATACCAGCCTTTATATTATTGTAGACAACCCTATACATGCGGCTGATGAATTGAATGCAGACCTTGCCAAAATACATTCGTGGGCGACTAAATGGCTTGTATCTTTCAACCCAGCGAAATCTGACTCCATGATATTATCATGGAAACATAATAAACCCCTTCATCCACCGCTTAACATGAATCAACAATTAATTAATGATGTGGACTTCCACAAACACTTAGGTCTCACCTTCTCAAAGGACTGTTCCTGGCACGAACATATAGAACTTGTTAAAGCAAAAGCATGGTTTCGCATAAATATAATGCGTAGACTGAAATTCCAGCTTGATAGAAAGTCTCTTCAAACTATATTTATATCTTTTATAAGACCACTTTTAGAATACGCCAATGTTGTTTGGGATAACTGCACTCAGCAAGAGTCAAACGACTTGGAAAAAATCCAAAATGAAGCTGCTCGTATTGTCACGGGAGCAACTAAACTTGCATCAATCCAATCACTTCTATCGGACACAGGGTGGGAAAGTCTTGCATCGAGAAGAGAAAAACACAAACTCATCCTATACTATAAGATGGTTAACAATATTACCCCCGAATACCTCTCTTCACTTGTACCACCAACTGTAGGCAGTACATCTCGATATAATTTGCGTAATGAGACAAACCTTCAGACAATCCCTGCAAGATCCCAGCAGTACTATAATTCATTTCTTCCTTCATCCACGCGAATTTGGAATAATCTTTCGGAAGATATTAAGAACTCACCGTCTGCAGCAACTTTTAAAAATAAACTTAATAATAATATTAACAAGCCCCCACAATACTACCAATCTTGTTCACGACTAGGACAAATATATCATGCTCGAATACGACTGAACTGTAGCTCCTTAAGCCAACACCTTTTTCAGAAAAATATTATTGACAGTCCTTTATGCGAATGTGGCGCAGTTGAGGACACTTCACATTTTTCTTTATATGCAACCGTTTTGGACAGATCAGGCAAGAGCTGCTAAACAGAGTCTCGATATATTGTCAACCAACAGTAAATATCTTCTTATATGGTAGCACTGACCTGTCAGACGACCAAAATAAAGATATCTTCTCAGCGGTGCAAGATTACATATTAAAATCTAAACGCTTTTGATTTAGTTCGATCGACTGTTTATACCCATGCATCAACTTTAAAAGTAATTACCTCTGACCACATGTGATTATATGGTATAACTAAGATAAGGAAAATTTAGATGCGCTACTTCCAAATGCGGGAACTCTTACACATATGTCGAACAGCATGAAATCCAGCTTTTTACAGGTTTTTTGTTGAATGTTGTCCATAACATAATGCCTTCTTAATTATTACAAGAAATGCAAGTATGTTCCACTCCCCGTGGAGCCCCTTCTAACTATCTGTTATATTTATGTTTAAACAGTTATAAAAGTTTGAGGAATTTCATAATTATTGAATGACAATTACAATAAGATTGTACATATAATAGTATTGCAAACAATTGAGATACAGATTCGAATAAGTCATTTGACTTTTTTCTGAATCCCATTTGTATAGTCATTGTACTGTAATCGTATTATATTCTGTTTTGTATACTTTTCATGTATTATGCAAATAAAATAAAGTTTAAACCAAATAGCGTTATTTCAAATCCACTACAGCTGATGTTGCATACCTTCAGTTGCTGACATGGTCCTGCAATATTATGGGATCTTCAACGGCTCAAAGAAAGATTTTTTTCAGAAGGAATATTCTAATGCTATTTGATTCTTTTATAAACGAAGAGGTTATGTGTCATCATTAAAAACAAAAGTGGAGGCAATGATCTGATCTAATTTATGCCCAAGTTGTTGAGCAAAAATAAAATATCCTTGAAATATGTTCAAGAAAGGGTTATTCTTTGGAAGCAAGGAATACACCACAGAACTAGAAAATATGGAGTGTACATGTCTTCTGGGCCAGACTAGCTAGTTTCGGCCATTTAGGCCTCATCAGTGACCCTCAAATATTTTCAAAATTCCACAAAGGAATCAATGATCCCTAAGGACAAGAAAATATAAACTACACTATAATGTAGGGCAGGGAGACTTTTTACGGCTGCTACACAAAAAATATGTTCTAGAAAGGGTTATCATTTGGAAGCAAGGAGTGAGTGAATGTTTGAGTTTTACGTCTCACTAACAGCTAAGGTCATACGGAGACGGGACCTCGGTTTAAAGACTCATCCAAAAGTCTGAGAAGCCAGGGATCGACCCTGCGGCCCCTGGTTTACAAGGCGAGTAGCTTAACCACTGCGCAACAGAGGCTTCTATTTGGAAGCAAGGAATACACCACAGAACTGGAAAATATGGAGTGTACATGTTTTCTGGGCCAGACTAGTTTGTTTCGGCCATTTAGGCCTCATCAGTGACCCTCAAATATTTTCAAAATTCCATAATGGAAAGCCCGAATTTCCTCTTAACAAGTGCTATTATCAGACAGCGTAGTTCGCCTGAAAATGTCCTCGAGGTCATTAGCATAGGTCGGGGTATTCTTGAATAAGGAACTGAACCTTCACCTATCATCATTCCAAATTGGAACTAGTTCCATCATGTCTCGTGGAAAATTTGAGCTCTCAAAACAATTAATATATAATTTCTAGGTCCACGTCCTATCTTGGAGTCACGATGTTGCCAAATAAAACGTTGGACCTATATCTCCAATAATATAATAACAAACCAAATCCACAATATCACGATGTGGGTGGAAATTAGGAGCTCTTAAAACCTTAGTTCCTAACCTTGACCGTAAGGTCATGGGCATGGTTGTGTGTATAGCTGAATAAAATTTGGGAGAATATTTATCATCATGCCAAACATGAATTAAATCCATCATATGGTTCGAAAACCAACAACTCTTAATAAACTTAAAGATAAAATTTCTAAGTCAGTGACCTTTAGGACATAAAGGCAAGGACGGGGATATTGCTGAATAAAACGTTTGACCTACATCTATCACCATATAAAATTAAAAACATATCCATCATATGGTTGGAAAATATGAGCTGTTGAAAGTCTTTAACATAAAGTTTTATAGTCCCTAAGTCCATTACCGTGAGGTCATAAAACCAAGGACCGGAATATTGATAAATAAAACGCCCGACCTGTATTCACCATCACACCAAAAATGAAGCAAATCAATCATATGGTTTGTAAAATATATGAGCTGTTCAAAAACTTGAACATAGAATTTAAAAGTTTGTGACACATTGGGCTTTTATCTATCATCTTTCCAAATATGAACCAAATAAATCTTGTTTAAAATTCAGGTTCTGTGTGCGTGAATTGGACCTTGAAGTCATGGGCATGGTTGGGGCATTGCTGAAGAAAAATGTTTGGCCTATATCTATTGTCAGGCAAAATATAAACCCAATTCATTATAATATGAGCTCCTAAAACTCTAACATAGAATTTCTACGTCCGTGACCTTCAACTTGAGGTCATTGGCAAGGGCAAGGGTAGTGCTGAATAAAAGTTAAAACCTATATCTATCATCAAACCAAACATAAACCAAATCCATTATATAATTTTGAAAATGTGATCTCTTAAATAATAAGAAATAAGTATTTCCAAGTACGTGACCTTAACCTTCATGGTTATGGTTATGGGAGGAAAAAATGGCAAATATAACGTTGGACCCATATCTTTCATCACATCGAATATTAACCAAATCTCTCGTACGGTTTTGAAATTTGGCTCTTAGAAACCCTTTATGTTAATGTGGACGGCGATGCTAACACCTACTTAGGGGTATAGCAAAGTAGAAGTAAAACAAAGATCAGGAATCGATACAATTAACTTACTCCACCCATCAAAGACACCAAACGGAAGGAAACACAAACATGAGGCGACCAGACCAAAATGGTAACCTAAACAAAGGAAGGCCATAAGGACAGTTCCTTTCCCACAAAATGGCCAAATGGCCATCCAAAATAAAAAGACACAAGTGATACACACAGTAAGTAACAAACAACAGCATAAAGAACCGCCTTGGAACGGTCAGTGGAAAGAATTCCACCGGGGGCTTAAATCGATTTTACATGGCCTTAATCCTCGCCCTTACCTCTGTCGCGGTATACACTAATTTTGTTTAGTCCGCATGAAGGCTTCCTAACTCATCAGTGTAACATCTCCGAGAACATACAAATCAAAAAACTACAGAGATGAAACTAGGTTGAGGACTCGACAGCATACAACAACAGAATTGCTGGAGTAAAAGAAAACCAACAGTTAGACTCCGAGGGGCCCGACCAATGACGGAGCAACAGGCGCCAACCAACATAAAGAATACTAAAATAAAATCCCATTTATATTTTTACGCTGGAACCGTCATATAATCTTAGGCCCGACCCACCGGTGTGCAAATCAAAGAGGGAAGCAAAGTTGCCAACCGTGATTGGGTTAACCACCATGCATGCTGTCTGTTTTATAACATTTATGTTGTATCCAATCTTTATATATCGACGAACGATTTTACGAAATTGGGTACTAAAGTCATTACAGGCATGTATTTTTCTAAATTTATATACTAAGTCACCATAGAATTCGGATTCCGATTGGCCTAGTTGCAGAAGTGTTTTCAGTCCAACATTGAATTTTGAAACCAAATCAGATTGGCGTCTATAAAACTTAGAACAGGCGTTAGGTAGTTTATGATACCGATACCCCTGATTAAGTAGTTTAGCGGTTAATACTTTATTACGATTGTTGAAGTCGGATACATGACTAGACACTCTAGCGAATCGAATTAACTGCGAAATATAAACCCCGTACGATGTCGCACGAGGAACATCACCGTCCAAGAAAGGAAAATTTACAATCTCGAAATCAAAATCATCACGTTTATCATAAATTTTGCAAGAAACAAATCCATCTACAATAGATAAATGTAAATCCAAAAAGGGGGCCTCGGTATCAGAGGAATTTGCCTTGTTTAACTGAAGTTCTAGGGGATAAATCTGACTGATCAAACCATCAAAGTAAGTATTGTCAATATTTAATAAATCATCTAAATAGCTAGAAGAAGAGCTAAAAGCTTCAACAATTTCCGATTGGTTATCAATCGAAAGCGACAACATGAAGTCTCTTTCATAACAATACAAGAACAGATCAGCCACAAGAGGTGCGCAATTCGTACCCATTGGAATACACACAAATTTGTCTAAATAACTTGGTACCGAATCAAATATAAATATTGTCAAGTAGAAAGGTGAGGGCATCACACACTTTCTGACATGACCAAAGTGTATAATTCTTGTGCTCTTTATAAGTGAAAATGCATTTCTGACATTACATGCAAGATAGAGAAAACCTTCTCTGTGAAAAGCCCATTCAATTAAATCATTAAACTTTTCTTTTGTAAGATTACGAGGAAGTGTAGTGTAAAGAGTGGAAAAATCGTAAGTAGACAGACTTGAAGCACGAAAACGTCTGGATTTCAATTTATTTAAAACCTCATTCGAATTTTTTATAGACCAAAACAGATTTCTTCCTGATCTTTCAAAGACTTAATCACAAAGCTCTCTTTGCGCTTCTTTCAGGCCTGCTGAAATGGTTTTAGGAGGCCTTCATGCGGACTGAACAAATTATTTGTCTAAATCGCGACGGAAGTAAGGGGCGAGGATTGTGGCCACGTAAAATCGATTAAAGCCCCCCAGTGGAAATCATTCCACTGACCGTTCCAAGGCGGTTCTTCTGTGGCGGTTTATTTATGGTGTTGTTTGTTACTTACTGTGTGTATCACTTGTGTCTTTTTATTTTGGATAGCCATATGGCCATTTTGTGGGAAAGTAACTGTCCTTATGGCCTTCCTTTGTTTAGGTTTCCATTATGGTCTGGTCGCTTAATGTTTGTGTTTCTTTCCCTTGGTGTCTTTGATGGGTGGAGTAAGTTAATTGTATCGATTCCTGATCTTTGTTTTACTTCTACTTATACGAACTTTTGAAATGAATTTCTTTCAAGAACAGAATCAACACGTACCATTAGAAGAGCAAAGTTCGTCAGATGATCACAATCACAGACAGTATAACCCTTTCCTGTAGTGTTAACTGTGCAACCATCATTTGACCATACGCCACTTCTTACACCGCTTCTCCTCCAATAAACACATTCTGGGTTGACAGCTTCCTAAAATCAAGAGAATGTTATTCAGAAAAGTCATATATAAACGCATCCACCTCTAACTAACGAGAGATTGGACAAATTCAGCGACATACATAAAAGCACTCACAAAAATACATGTCTTGTTTCACAGGTGAATAAATCACCTTTGAACGACAGTAACATCACCAAACGATCCCATACTGATTATTCCGAACACCTGTCTATTCTAAACAAAACATGACGTCCAAGAGACGTTCGATTTCCACAAGTTTCACCGGGTATGTTTAATTGTTTTTTAACACAAATAAATCTTGTGCTGCGCAGCCGATTCACTTGAATATCAAAACAGAAGAGGAGGCAATGACCAGGAATACATACAATTAACCCACAGCTCCAATCAGAGACACCAAAATGAAAGAAAAACAAACACGAAACAACATACTTTAATAGAAACATCAATAGCGGAAAGCCAAACGGACAGTTACTATCCTACAAAATGGCAAACAGGCTATCCAAAATAAAATAATATAAGGACACAAACACCCAAAGACAAACCATAACAAAATAAACGACAGATGAACCGCCTAGGAACAGTCAGCGGAAACGAATTCCACTGGGGGTGTTTAAATCGATTTTACGTGGTCACAATCCTCGCCCTTACTTCCGTCGCGATTAAGACAAATAATTTGTTCAGTCCGCATGAAGGTCTCCTAACTCATCAGCGCAACATCTCCGTGAACACAAAAATTAAACAACCACAGAGATGAAACAACGGTAAGTACTTGACAGCAAGAAACCACTGAAATGCTGGAGCAAATGAAAACAGTTAGACTCAATGGGCCCGACCAGAGACAGAGCATCAGGTACCAACCAACATAATATAAGTGAAAGCAATGATCAGGAATCGATACAATCAACCCACAGCTCTCATCAGAGACACCAAAGGGAAAGAAGCACAAACATGAAGCAACAGACCTAATGGAAACATCAACAGCGGAAAGCCAAAAGGACAGTTACTTTCCCACAAAATGGCCAACAGGCCATCCAAAATATAATATAAGCATCACAAACACCCAAAGACAAACCATAACAAAAATAAACCGCGACAGAAGAACCGCCTTGGAACGGTCTGTGGAAACGAATTCCACCGGGGGGTTTAAATCGATTTTACGTGGCCACAATCCTCGCCCTTAATTCCGTCGCGATTTAGACAAATAATTTGTTCAGTTCTCATGAAGGCCTCCTAACTCATCAGTGCAACATCTCCGTCAACACAAATAATCAAACAACCACAGAGATGAAACAAGGGTGAGGTCTCAACAGCAAGAAACCACTGAAATGCTTGAGCAAAAGAAAACCAACAGTTAGACTTCGATGGATCGGACCAGAGATAGACCATCAGGCACAAGCCAACATTACCTTGAATTAGATCTCTCTAATTCTCAATAAGCCTTTACACTGGAACCGGCATAGAATCTGAGGCCTGACCCACCGGCGTGCAATTAAAGAGGGAAGCAAAGTTGTCAACCGTGTTTGGGTTAACTACCATGCATGCAGTATGTCGTATAACATTTATGTTGTACCCAATCATTTTAAATCGAAGAAAGATTTTACGAAATTGGGTGCTGAAGTCATTGCGGGTTATATTTTTCTGAATTATATACTAAGTTACCATAAAATTTGGGTTTCGATAGAACTTGTTGCAGAAGAGATTTAAGTCCAATACTGAATTTTGAAATTAAATCAGAATGACGTCTATAAAATTTTGCAAAGGCTTTGCGTAGTTTATGGTACCGCAAACCCTGTTTACGAAGTTTAGCCGTTAACAATTTATTACGAGTGTTGAGGTCAGTAACATGACAACACATTCTGGCAAATCGAATTAACTGCGAAATATAAACGCCATAGGATGGCACTCGAGGAACATCACCATCCTAAAAAGGAAAATTTACAATCTCAAAATGAAAATCATCGCGTTTATCATAAAATTTGCAAGAAACAAACCCATCTACAATAGCTAGATGTAGATCCAAAAGCGGGGTCTCGGTATCAGAAGAATTCGCTTTATGTAACTGAATTTCAGTTGGGGGGGGGGTTTGACTGATCAAACAATCGAAAAAGGTATTATCAATATTTTATAAATCATCCATATATCTAGAAGTGGAGCTTAACGCTTCAATGATTTCAGACTAGTTTTCAGCAGAAAGAGACATCGTGAAGTCTCTCTCATAACAAAACAAAAACAGACCGGCCACAAGTGGTACGCAATCAGTCCCATCGGAATACCCACAACTTGTCTAAATATCTTAGTACCAAATCTTATGTAAATATTGTCAAGTTGAAAGGTGAGAGCTTCACACACTTTCTGACATGACCATAAGTATATTTTTTATGCTCTTCAGAAGTGAAAAAAGTATTTCTTAAATTACATGCAAGATAGAGGGAGTCTTCCCTGTGAAATGTCCATTCAATTAAATAATTAAGTTTTTCTTTTATAAGATTATCTGGAAGTGTAGTGTAAAGGGTGAAAAATCATTAGTAGACAGACTTGAAGCACGAAAACGTCTGGATTTCAATTTATTCAAAACTTCATTAGAATTTTATAGACCAAAACAGATTTCTACCTGATCTTTCTTAGACTTTGTCGCAATATTTTATCACATGTTTTTAATGGCAGTAAGACATGAAGTTAATAATTTGGAGAGTTCAGTGGTGGTTCAAGAGCTTGAATTTGCAATAAGCCGTGCTTTGTATGGTCTTTTATGAAGTTTATGTAACCAATATAACGTAGGAAGCTTGTCTTAGCCTTCTGTAACACAGACAGCAAACTTGGTGGCTGAATGAAAAATGTGGTCATCAACTAAAGCCCTCTCTACAGCTAAAGGCTAAAGTTCATAGGCCTTAGTACCAACAAGTTCTTGTTGAAGAGTGTTAACATAGTGAAGCCGTCAAACAACGACCACATTCTTATCGGCCTAATCAGCTGGAGCCAAAACAAACTTCCTATGAAATTCTTGAATACCTTGTTTAAGGTAATGTAAAGACGTCTTAGGTTTAGGAGGTAGTAAGTTCGTATTTTGCTAATAAAAATAAATGCGTTTGTTCACTAATTTCAGAATGCTAAGTTTCCATTCTTTTAGAGCTTTATGCTCAACATACTCTCGTTTACACCATCGGTTACCAAATTCATTCAAGGCAGCAGCGATTTCATCTCTACATTTATTGAAATCAATTTTAGAAGGAAATCGATATTTCCGTCCTTTAGAAGTTATATTACGTATCCTAGAATCAGGAATAATTTTCAAATTGCCAGTAATTATATGACCAGCAACAGGATAGCAATACACTGAATTTTTACAATCACGTGTATCAGGAGTGTTTGTGTCAATATCAAGATCAGAAACAAGTTTTTGAAATTAAAAAGGATTTAACTAGCAGTTTCACATTGTAAAACATCTGGTGAGTTAACTAATCGCCAACATATAAGGTTAAATTTGAACATACATACTTGCAAAAGAAATAACTTTAGTTTTAAAAAATTGACTTTATTAGATATTAATATTTTGAAATCAATGAATGCTATAAATGCGATAAGATAGTATGTGCGATACATATTATGACTCTTATGGGCATCGAAGGCTCCTTATCGCTAATCTGAGCCATACAGGCGTATCTAAAATGCTCGTTAGCGGTAGACTGATAGTTAGTAAAAGGCTTGCTGCTTTATTTTCATTTACTACAAGAAACAAAAGTTGTGAATATTTGTCAGAATCACCTCGGACATGCAATTCTAACAAATGCCAATTACATAGGTTAATTGGAGTATTCCATACAACATTCTTGAAATTATTTTTAGTATGAGTCTCTGTTAAAGACGTGGTTTCATTCGAATTGTCCTGATAACAAGTTCTGTCGTTATATCCAATGTCGGTATCAACATGACTGATTGTATCAAGTATCTTTCAACGCTCTGCATACTAGGTATTTTTTTCGCAGCAGTCATTTTTGTAACTTTTCCAAGAAAACAGGATTTGACATCTCATGCCAATTGTCTCCATTTCCCAGACGACTGGATTTGACATTCCATGCAAATTAAACAGGATTTGATGTCTCATGCAAATTGTCTCCCATGGAGACAATTTGCTTGGGTTGTCAAACCCTGTTGTCTGGGAAATATAAGAAAGATAAAAACTATTTTTTGTCTGCTGATTTCGCCTAAACAGTGGTAAAGATTAATCCTAAGCTATTGCAAAAATTGAGGTTCCTGAGGTTATACAGCCAGTATCAACTGCGATGCGTGCTGAGAAACAAGACTTTTACCCTGAAATGTTGGAATTTGACTTTAACAGGCTCCTTTAAGTCCTTTATGGAAACTCCGGGAAAACTAGCTCCAATCACGTGACTGTTTATTTGTCGCGTTGCTAAGACTTTATCTTCTTCTTCATCTTTTTTGCTGTCATCGTTGTCTAAGATAATTTCCCTAGGCGCAGACTTAGACAAAATTGACTGTAAAAAGAAAGTAATATAAAAAGACTTTAGAATCAGAAAAAATGCATTGAATAATGATTGTAATACAAAGGCATTACTCTCAATTTTCTAACTTCAAGGGCATTGAAATAAGCAAAACAAACTAACTGTTAAGTGGTCGTTTCTAATTGTCATATGAGCCACGCCATTAGCAAAATAGAAGTGGAGGCTATGATTTTGCTATTTTGTAACAGCAGACTGATCAGCAGCTCATCGCCAAAGATATAAAACATTTTTCATGCTCAACTCACTTGAGCATGAAATTTGTTCTGCTCATCAATTTAAAAATACCAACCAGTGTCGGCATTTTAAGTTTTATGAGCAGGAAAAACATCCATACGCAGGCGGTTCTAACGAGCACCAAGAATCTATGTTGAAAACAGAAAAAAAGCAGATGTTACAATTTTTATCTTACATTTTTTGTTCATTTCTGACACCATGTTGGGCGCTATTGTTTCACATGGACATGTCTTCCCAATGTCTTTATTACATTTAGTCTATTGGAACCCATTGTTTATTATGTAATATCATAAGGTTATTGCACTGATATTAGTGAATTTTGTCTCAAGTTGGGGTATTGATGGATATAAACTCATAAGTGTCAATCGATAGCCCAACTCGGGACAACAGATCAGTGCCATAGCTTTGTTAAAATAGCTATATAACTGAGCTTATTGTGCGTCATTCATAATGTTAACAAGGTCGTGAAATTAACACCCCTGTGAATAAAAATCAAAAATGAGTTCCTTTAAGAGCAATGAAAACATTCATAAGAAAGAAGATGGGCCATACCACGCAGCCCCGGCCAACAAAGCCCCGTGAAGCCCACATTTTATAGAGAAGACTGGGGTTGAGAGGGGGTATTCATTATTTTTGCTTAGTTATGCTCCAAGATATGAATTGTGGGTACTCGTTTGAACCGCACCAATGGGGGGTTCTAACGAGCACCCACAACTAATATTTAGGCATTAAAATAAAGAAAATATATCACAAATTTCCATCACAAATAACCGTTTTTGATATATGAAAGAATGCACTATGTCACACGGATATGTTATCGTGATGGCCAGTAAAGCAGATTTATTTTCTGGTCCTTCGGGATCATTGAGTTAATTTAGTATCATTTTGAAAATGGAGTTCTGCTTAAGCCGGTGCTAGAAGGCATGGCCGGTGTTGCACATTTCAGTACTGATCATAAATAGACTCAATAAAACCGGGTCTGCGATTTTCTTTATTTGGTGTATTCCTTGCTTCCAAAGGATCTAACTTCAGAACTTATTTACTTTCACTGTAGCTGGTGTTGTGCCGTGTGGCGGCCGTAAAACGTCTCCCCGTACATCATCATAGTGCAGATTATATTTTCTGGTCCTTTAGGATCATTGAGTTCATTTAGTTTCATTTTGAAAATGGAGTTCTGCTTAAGCCGGTGCTAGAGGGCGTGGCCTGTGTTGCACATTTCAGTACTGGTCATGAACAGACTCAATAAAACCAGGTCTGCTATTTTCATTTATTTGGTGTATTCCTTGCTTTCAAAGGATCTAACTTCTGAACTTATTTATTTTCACTCTACCTGGTGTTGTGCAGAGTGGCGGCCGTAAAACGTCTCCCCGTACATCATCATAGTGCAGATTATATTTTCTGGTCCTTTGGGATCATTGAGTTCATTTTGTATTATTTTAAAATGCTGTTCTGCTTAAGCCGGTGCTAGAGGGCGTGGCCGGTGTTGCACATTTCAGTACTAGTCATGAACAGACTCAATAAAACTGGCCCTGCTATTTTCGTTCATTTGGTGTATTCCTTGCTTCCAAAGGATCTAACTTCAGAACTTATTTATTTTCACTGTAGCTGATGTTGTGCCGTGCGGCGTCCGTAAAACGTCTCCCCGACCATCATCATAGTGCAGATTATATTTTCTGGTCCTTTGGGATCATTGAGTTCATTTAGTATCATTTTGAAAATGCAGCTCTGCGTTAGCCGGTGCTAGAGGGCGTGGCCGGTGTTGCATATTTCAGAACTAGTCATGAACAGACTCAATAAAACCGTGTCAGCTATTTTCGTTTATTTGGTGTAAACCTTGCGTCCAAAGGATCACACTTCAGAACTTATTTGTCTGAAAAGTATACAGAATATGTATGATTGCGTGACAGATTTCTCGCGTGATGTTATTACCGTAAGACGTAATCAGATTAATAGAAACAAATAGAAAACACAAATTAGATCATTTAATGAGTTTAAACTTTTAATCGTTTGTACATAATTGACTTTTCTATGAATGAAAGATTACTAAAGAGATAAGAAATAATTGCTTTGTGAGCAACCTTACTTGTTTGTTTACGGTTCCCAACCCCCTTGTCTCGAAACCGGAAGTGGGTGCGGGCCGGTAATCTGTCATACTATTCTAAGTGAAACTAGTGCTATCTGGGGATCTGGCTATAGTCCCGCTGCAGTACCATTAGAAGAGAAACCCCCATACTGTTGAAATATTTTGAATTAACGCTTACCAGAAAACATCACTGCATAACGGTATATGGCAAAATAAAACTTATCAAGATATTTTACCTCCATGAGTTCATGGCCATAAACCACAATTAGGGTAAACACTATTCATCAACCCATTGTTCATGTGTGTACCAGGTTTCAACTTTGTAACCCTTACAGTTCTTGAGAAAAGGTAAAATCTTCATCGAATAGGACAAATAAACGTAAAAGGTATTAAGCAAAATGCACCTCAATTATTATTTTGAAAACCTACGAAGGGATATAACTCCAAGAATTATCGACCGTTGACTTTTATTCATCATACATCCAGTCATGTTCAATGTTTAGATGAACTTACAGCTTTGTAGCTTTCATAGTTCCTCAGAAATCTGTAACGAAAATTTTCTCGAATAGCAAAATTTGCAAACCTTCATAAATGGGTAACTCCATGAGTCATGGGTCCTTGGCAACTGTTCTGCAATTACAGCTTAATTATTTTATAGACCAAACGTGGTATACGTTTCATTGAGGTAGGACCACAAACATTAACGTTATTGAACAAAATGAATTTTAGTTTTCGGAAAACCTATAACTCAAAGAGTTCTGGACCCTTGGTCCCTATTAAGGATACATCAAGTCATTGTATTTGTTTATACAAACTTTCAAGCTTTCATATTTCCTGAGAAATCTGACAAGAAAAAGTTCAAGAACATCAAATTTGAAGAACCTATCAACGAGCGTAACTCATAGAGATACGGACCCTTGACCGCTATTCTTGTATACACAATACATCCAGTCATTGTGCTTGTTTGGTCAAACTTTCAGCTATCTAGCTTTCATAGTTCCTGAGAATTCTATCACGAAAGTTCTTGTGAATGGCAAAATTTGAAATCATTACATGGAACATAACTCCAAGAGTTATGGGCCCTTGGTCACTTGCCTGCTACTACACCTTCTTTACCTTAGAGACCAAGTGTAGTTTAAGCATCACTAAGATATAAGTTATTAAGCAAAATGCATTCTAAAATTTGAAAACCTATCAAGGGACATAAGTCATAGAGTTATGTGCCCTTGGTCACTATTCTGCAACTACACCTTCCTTACCTAAGAGACCAGGTGTAGCATAAGTTTCATCAAAGCTGGACCACAAGCAAAAAGTTATTAAGCAAAATGTATTTTAATTTTGCATGTAGTAACAGAATCAGGGAGTCATGGCATGACAGAATCACGGAAAGACATGGCAAATCCACTAAAGCCCCAAGTGGGGCTATAATTAGCGGAGTAGAAGTAAAACAAAGATCAGGAATCGATACAATTAACTTACTCCACCCATCATTCCTTAGACTGATGTTATACATCAGAAACAATGAGTAGGAAAATAAAATAAAATACAAATATTTAAAAATATTAAATGCTG
Source organism: Lucinisca nassula (assembly GCA_963580285.1). Taxonomy (NCBI): domain Eukaryota; kingdom Metazoa; phylum Mollusca; class Bivalvia; order Lucinida; family Lucinidae; genus Lucinisca; species Lucinisca nassula. Next base: position 85,366,943 of record OY757013.1, on the reverse strand, counting down.
GAAGAGCAAATAAAAATAAAAAATGAGTTCCATTAAGAGCAATGAAAACATTCATAAGAAAGAAGATGGGTCATACTACGTAGTTTCGGCTAATAAAACCTCATCAGTGACCCTGTAATGATCCGGCAAAGAAATCCAGAGGAAACATACTGCAATTTTGCGAATTTCGAATAGGCAGTCAATTCAAAGACTGATATAAATCAAAATGGGGCCAAATAATAAAAAACCTGTCTAGAATATGAGTCTAAACCAATAATTTATTTCTGATTTCTCAGAATATTCACGCTGATCTCAAAGGACCAAAACCCATCTGAGAAATCCATAACCAATCAGCATTGGTGTTTTGTTCATGTAAACTGGAACACCGGGACTTCCTATCTTCACTGATTGTTTTTCTTCCTGTTTGATCTCTAAGCACTTATAGGCCAACCGGAGCGTTTAATTTTAATAAAACCACAAATGAATCTGATTCTGACCCGCCCTCTGTTGGGTCCCAGAATCGCGCCTAGAAACCATCACGCATACCAAACAAATACATATTTGAACCACACTGAAAGTGAGGGTGAGTGTTGGGATTACGTACAGTTAACTTAAACCCACCAGTAACTTTACTGACCGTTCCAAGTCAGTGCTTTTGCTGTTCTTCCTTCATGTTTTGTGTTGGTGGTTCTGATTCTTTCCCTAATCATAGATGTTAACTTGATTATTCTGATTCTTTTTCTTTTATTCTGTGGTTGTTCAGTTGAAGTTACGTTTGTCATTCCAGTATAATGTTTGTTATGTTGGTGGTTCTGATTCTTTCCCCCTTTATATATATTGCTCCTTTTAAGTTAGGTTTGGATATTCTGAGTCATCACCTGTTTGGAAAAAAGCTGCTGATTCCTTTTGCCTGTTGTCCGTTTTGTATACTGACGTCGCTCAATGTTCCGACTTCTTTCCCTAGTGATACTTCAGGGAGATTTTCGGATCCGATTTAATCAGTTTCTGATCGTTCTCTTTTAAATTTTCATTCTAAGTCCTAATGCCAAAGAGTGAACCCCATGTCGATTTTGTCTTTACCCGCCCACCCACTCCTTGTACATGGGAGAATAAATGTGTGGATGAGCTTACGGCCGCGTAAAATCGATTTTTAGCACTCCCCAGTGGAATTAGTGTCACTGACCGCTCCATGGCGGTTCTTCTGTCACGGTTTATTTTTGTTATTTGGGTGTGTGTATCGCTTGTGTTTTTTTGTTTTGTTTTGTTTTTCAACTGGCCATTTTGTGGGAAAGTAACTGTCCTTTTAGCTTTCCGCTAATGATGTTTTCATTAGGGTCCAGTTGTTTCATATTTTTGTTTTTGTCCCTCTGTTGACTCTGATGGGAGCTGTGGGTTAATTGTATCGATTTCTGATCTTGCCTTCACTTCTTTTTAGATTCATATTTGCCACACAAAGGTGTTCCGATGATTTCTCCTAGCCAAGAGTGAGTAGTTATTTACACAACAAAAATCAATATGTTGACTCGAATAGTTGTTATAGTATAAAATGTCCTCAAGGGTGTTCATTCATTGCATCATGGTTTATTTCGTGATAGTTATCAGTGATTACTTAATTTTGGGACATGGACAATATAAATGCTGCTGATTCCTTAATTTTGTGACATGGATACTAGCAATGCTAGTTTTCGTGAGTGAATCAACAATTCATATTGCGGACACTTTCATATACTTGCATGTCATTTGGAACAATAATAAAAAAACATGGTTCTAATCTCTCAAAGACAGTCTTTGTGTTTCATTTCAATGCTAAAAAATAAACGAATGTGTGGTTGGTGGTCTCAGGATTCCATCATACAGAGTCAGGGGACTAAAACTGGACCAGGAAACCTTTTTTGGGACAGAAAATTAAAGAGATAATGTTTGTTGGTGCCTGATGCTCTGTCTCTGGTCGGGCTCATCGGAGTCTAACTGTTGGTTTTCTTTTGCTCCAGCATTTCAGTGGTTTCTTGCTGTAGAGTCCTCATCGTTGTCTCACCTCTGTGGTTCTTTGATTTCTGTGTTCACGTAGATGTTGCACTGATGAGTTAGGAGGCCTTCATGCGGACTGAACCAAATTTTTTGTCTAAATCGCGACGGAAGTAAGGGCGAGGATTGTGGCCACGTAAAATCGATTTAAGCCCCCCAGTGGAAATCTTCCACTGACCTTTCCAAGGCGGCTCTTCTGTGGCGATTTATTTATGTTGTTGTTTGTTACTTACTGTGTGTATCACTTGTGTCTTTTGGTTTTGGATGGCCATATGGCCATTTTGTGGGAAAGTAACTGTCCATTTGGCCTTCCTTTGTTTAGGTTTCCATTATGGTCTGGTCGCTTAATGTTTGTATTTCTTTCCCTTTGGTGTCTTTTATGGATGGAGTAAGTTAATTGTATCAATTCCTGATCTTTGTTTTACTTCTACTTTAAAGTTGTCAAACTGAAATACCCTATGCCAAAAAATCTTTAAACTGAAGTATTTGTTTGAAACATTGCTTAATTGTAATATTCCGCACATTAGCATTTATAACACGCGCAGTAGGAAAAGCAGTTGAAAAAAACAACAGAAAATGTTTGAGATGCTATAACTGTCAGTTATAAAAATTGATATTTGAAATTACTTAAATATTAACTGACTAGAATCAACAGCTTATTTGTATCATTGGCATAATATAGATCATTGTATCATTGTTATGTTGGTGATTCTGATTCTTTCCCCCTTTATATATATATTGCTCCTTTTCAGTTAGGTTTGGATATTCTGATTCACCACCTGTTTAGAAAAAAGCTGCTGATTCCGTTTGCCTGTTGTCCGTTTTGTTTACAGACGTCGCTACATGTTTCGACTTCTTTCCCTAGTGTATTGTGGGAAGAATTTGGGATCCTATTTAATCTGTTCCTGATCGTTTCTCTTTCAAATTTTCATTCTAAGTCTAAATGCCAAACAATGAACTTCATCGACATTTTCCTAACCCGCCCACCAACAAAGTGTACATTGGAAAATAATTGTGTGGATGAGCTGAAGGGCGAGGATTACGGTGGCGTAAAATCGATTTTAGCACTCCCCAATGGAATTAGTTTCACTGACCGTTCCAAGGCGGTTCTTCTGTCACGGTTTATTTTGTTATTTGGGTGTGTGTGCCGCTTGTGTTTCTTTTCTTCTTTTGGATAGGCAATTGGCCATTTTGTGGGAAAGTAACTGTCCTTTTGGCTTTCCGCTAATGATGTTTTCATTAGGGTCTAGTTGTTTCATATTTGTGTTTCTTTCCCTTTGGTGTCTCTGATGGGAGCTGCGGTTTAATTGTATCGATTTCTGATCGTTGCCTTCCCTTCTGTTTAGAAACATATTCGCCACACAAAGGTGTTCCGATGAATTCTCCTAGCCAAGAGTAGTTAGTTACACAACAAAGTTCAATATGTTGACACGAATAGTTGTAATAGTATAAAATGTCCTCTAGGGTATTCATTCAGTGCATCATGGTTTATATCGTGATAGTTATCAGTGATTATTTAATTTTGGGACATGGACACAACAAATGCTGGTGATTCCTTAATTTTGTGATATGAATACCATCAATGCTAGTTTTCTTGAGTGAATCAATAATTCCAACTGCGGACGCTGAATATTATGACAGTGAGATTCAATTCAATCATGATTGTGGATTTTGCGAATGTTGGCAACGACTCATAGAATATTTGCTTATAATTCTTCAGACTTGAATGACATTTCACACTTGAAACCATTGGTTACAAGGTATGGAGGAATATTTTTGAAATTGGTTTGAATGACCTTGAAAAATCGTGTCTATAACATAGCACTTTCATATTCTTACATGTCATTCGGAACAATTAAAATAAACATGGTTCTAATTTCTCAAAGACAGTCATTGTGTTTCAGTTTATTGCTAGAAATAGAAACTGATGTGTGGTCAAAGGTTTCAGGATTCCATCATACAGATTCAGGGGACTGAAACCGGATCAGGAAACCTTTATGTGGGACAAAAGGAACTTTTAAGTTGTCAAACTGAAGTACCATATGCCAAAAAATCTTTAAACTGAAGTATTTGTTTGAAACATTGCTTAATTGTAATATTCCTCACCTTGGCATTTATACCCCGCGCAGAATGAAAAGCAGTTGTAAAAACAACAGAAAATGCTTTGTGATACTATAACTGTCAGTTATAAAAATGATATTTGAAATAACTTAAATGTAAATTGACTAGAATCAATAGCTTATTTGTGTCATTAAGAGCCATTCTCTGTAACCACTTAAAAAGTTTGGCCACGCATAGTCACCAATTTTGCTTAAACTTTCCTATATTACACATTGTGACCCAAAACCAAGCTATCCATGTTTCTTTCATTTCTAGACATTACTGTTGCCATGGTAACGGCAGATGAATATCTGACCCAAAAATGAGGTTAAATTTCACCCAAAATTGACAGTTTTATAACTGTAGCAGTGGCTATCAGAAAAATCTTATGCATTTAGTTGTTCCTTAATAACATAAAATAGTTTATCGTTGGCAGAGTCAAGATATATGACATTGCCCATGGGTATTCTGTAACGCTCATAATGATCTTAGAAGTGGGTGGGGTATCTGTATATTGAAAAAGGCAGTTTTTAAGCATTTCCAAAGCGTTTTTCCAAGTCTGTGCATTTGTGTGCACATGAATGCATGTTTTCACAAGATACAGGAATGTTTGCTGAGTTAATTTGATGAAAGACATGTTTGGGATTTTACCATTCTTTAAGCGTTACCATGGATACTGTAAGTGTACTGTCCCAAAAATGAAAAACAAATGGTATAGTTATAATGATGACACCATACAGCCCTTTCCTTGGTGCAAGTTGTTTTCTTACTTCAAACAGATATTACACGCATCCTATTTTTCAACAGTATACTTTGTATTGTTTTAAAGGTCAAGGTCAATGTCAAATACACAGGAAATGACTTTAAAATGGCAATTTTTACCTAATTTGTCCTGTTTAAAACATATATTGTCACACAGTCTGTTTTGATATTGCCACCATACCTGGCTGTTGTATGTGTAAGTATCAAGTACTTCACATTGAAGTTATTTTTATCTACAAACATTCTCCAAGATCAAAGGTCAAGGTCAGAATAGCCCGCAAAAATGGCTTAACGTCATGTCTCATTTCCCTCTTACACAAGCATATTTTTTTTTAAATTTTGAATAGTCTGTTGAAATATTATCATCATGTATCGGTATTATGTACATAATTTTTATGCTTATCATATTCAAATATATTGTCTATCTAAAGGTCAAGGTCAAGGTAAAAAAAGAATAAAATTGACCTAAAATTTTCTACTTTTCTGCCCATATTCAATTAAACAGCTAGTAAAATATGCTCAAGAAGAAGGTTTCATGACTTATATTCTCATCAATGGACAAAAGTAAATAATCAGAATTGTTTACTGGTGACATGTCCATAGATAAATATGCAGTATACTCGGTGCAGAAGGCTTACACTTACATACAATTCGATACAAAGAAAGACACGGTAACTGTGCTAATAGTCAGTACGGATGAGTTTCTTCCCTGCGTTGTAAATGGCGGCAAAATGTGTTGCCTCTACTTCCTGGTTGAAAGTAACATGATCCGATGACCGACAGTTTGATGATTTAAGAGATTTTTTTACCAGACTTAGGCATAAGTATACTGAATAAGAACAGTTATATATGTGGCTCACATATAAAGGAACTGAGGAGAATATTGTATAACAGACAGCGTATTGTTAATTGTGGGGAGCCGGCTATTTTGAGTGTTCACAGCGGGATCCGAATGAAGAAAGACTGTTGTTTGAGTGCTAACATTGAGTCTCTTGAAACTTTACAGAAACCCCTTCCCCTCCTCCCATATTGTGTTTTGTCCCCGGTCTGTCAATCCTCGTTTCTGTCTGTACACCACGTTTTCATGTCCGCTGCGTATCATTGAAACCATCTGAGATATTCTCCTGAAACTTTACAGAAAAAAAACACCATAAGACAACATGAGAAGACAAAAATAATAATTCTTGCTGTACTGCTTATGACCCTTTGAGCATTGAAAAGAGCGATTTTGTCATTTAATTGCACCCTCTCCCTCTTGAAAATTTTGTTGGACATTTTAATGCAATTTACAGACATATTTTAAACCTTCAGCAGATGATGCGCAGAAAAAACATGGCAATTCTTATATTGCTTGAGCCTCTGTCGCCCAATGGGTAAGAGCACCAGTGCAGGGATCTAATACTTAACCCTAACAGCAACCGACATAAACTACTGTGACTACTTAAAAAACATGCTACCGACAGCTGCAGTAAGCAGACTGGCATGGTGTCTTCAAATTTCCATTTTGAAAGCGTTCCTCTCCTTACTTAACCCTTTTTGTACCAAATGGACTCTTCTTCCTTATATGTAGCAGGAGTTCATTTCAAAATTAGTGGTGTCAGGTTGTGTTTTCTTCAAAATCTATTTGGAAAATGGCTGAACGTTTTGCAAACTGTTTGCCCTGGAACCGTTTTGGGGTTTTCGGTACTAAATGGATTTTGTTTGTTGTTTGTTTGATTTGAGGTTAAACGTCCCTGTCAACACTGTAAAGGTCATTTTGAAGACGTTGCTTCCAATTTTGTGGGATTTTTACCCGACATTGAGATACGATTTCTCAAGCCCTGTCGCCCAATGAAACCAATAGGGTTTATTAACATGGACGGTCCGACTCGCACCGCGGTTCCTGGACAGGCTTAGATCCTCTGAGCGGTTTACCAGTACTAGTGTGCGCCTGTGCGGGCCGGATTCAGCTCTGCGTGGAAGCATCATGCAGCCCATATATTTCTTCAAGCCCCTATGGGCGGGGGCCCACTAAATGGGTTAAAGGCACTCTATAGACAACTGGGAAAGAGCACTGAATCTTATAGAATCATCAGGTCTCCCATCGCTTTGGTTTGAGCTTGGCTTGGGTCACATGTGAGACGCCACGTTCTACAAGGGAGGGTCACGCCATTTTTCCGTGTACTCCAGGTTTAGCTCACCTCTGATTAACATTCGGGCCGATATGTGAAACATTCATTAAAGGGCTGTAAAAGAAACATCAAAATAAAATCTTCTCCCTAAGTACCTATTTGTTTGTTTGATTTGAGGTTTAACGTCCCCGTTTACACTGTAAAGGTCATTTTGGGGACGTTGCTTCCAATTTTGTGGGAGTTTTACCCGCCATTGAGATAAAATGACATCTCAAGCCCTGCCACCCAATGTAAACAATACTGTTAATAAGCAAGGACGGGCCGACTATCACCACTTTGTCTGGGCCGGCTTAGATCCTCTAAGCGATTTACCAGTACTCGCGTGTGGGTCGGTTTCAGCCCATCTATTTCTTAAGCCCCAATAGGCAGGGGCTGATAAGTACTTATAGAAAGGACAGGTAGGATGCACATTATCCCAATGTAACTACTGGGGCATTGAAGCCCTGTATTACAAAAGATGATATAACTCTCTTTCTGTCTCTCTCTCTCTCTCTCTCTCTCTCACTCTCTCTCTCATGCTCTCTTGAGGATGTCGGTAGCAGGGAATCAAATGACAAATTTGAAGGAGAACAAAGCTCATCAAAAATATTTAGCCATTGCATGTGATTTCCGACAATAGGGCAATGACCACCAGCAATATATATCTGAACAGCCTGTATATCCATGCAGTTTGATTGGAGTCTTTGCCAGTCGCTTGAGCATGTAAATCATGTGGGAGCTGTTATGGCAGTCTCCGATTGGATTGGCAATATAGGAAAACTAATCAGTATCTGCACCATCACGTAGTTGGAATTCACAATATATCATAAATTTGACACCGTTGAACTCCAATTTTATATAATAATGGGGAATACATTATTTTTAGCTCACCTGAGCAAAAGGCTCAAAGTGTGCTTAGCTCACCTGAGCCAAAGGGAGCTATAGTTATCACCCTGTGTCCGTCGCTGTCCATCGTCAAGAATAAGTTTAACACTCAGTAGCTAACACTTTTGACCCAGTGTTTGGAATGTTTGCCTCATTGAAATCTAGGTCAGTTTCGATACCGGGTCAAGTCGGGTCAAAAAGTAGGTCAAAAGGTCAAAATATAGAGACCAGAGGACCAATTGTCATGTATCGTTCTCCAAAGCTATTGATTGTTTATAGAGCCATTTGGTTTCTGGAAAGATTTTTGAAGGAGATATTTTCATTTACTCACTTAGCTATCTGCGTCTACCAACTTTACGATCACTGAGTGCAACATTTCCGAAAAATACAGTTTTGACTTTTTAGCACACCTGAGGACGAAACCACTGCCAATTTTAAAATAATTTCACAGGAATATTCCTAGGGTGACCTCTAGCAAAATTGCTGAAATGGTTCCATTCCGCTGAACAAAAATGGCCGCCAAAGCTAAAAATAGAAAAAAAGAAACCTTTAAATGACATCTCGTACTAGGTCAATATTCCGATTTCAAAATAATTTTACAGGAATGTTCCTGAAATGACCCTCTACCAGAATTGCTTAAATGGTTTCATTCTGCTGGATATGGATTATGTCGGGCCAGAAAGTAGGCCTGAAGGTCAAAACATAGATGAACCCTATTTATACTCAAGAGGCCACAGTTTGGGTCCAATTATCGCCAAATTATCTCAGAATTATCAGCATGACACTATCATGATGTCTGTTAAGGGTATGAAGATGTCATCAAACTGACTTAGAACTAGGAACCACCCTTTGTCACCACAACGCAGTGTAAGTAAAATAGAAATGGAGGCATTGATCAGGAATCTATACAAATAATCCACAGCTCCCATCAGAGACACCAAAGGGAATGAAACACAAACATGAAACAACACCCTAATGGAAACATCAATAGCGGAAAGCCAAAAGGACAGATACTTTCCCACAAAATGGACAATAGACTATCCAAAATAAACTAATATAAGCGAAACAAACGCCAAAAGACAAACCGTAACAAAAATAAACCACGACAGAAGAACCGCCCTTACTTCCGTCGTGATTGAGGCAAATAATTTGTTCAGTCCGCATGAAGGCCTCCTAACTCACCAGTGCAACATCTCCTAGAACACAAAAATCAAACAACCACAGAGAGGAAACAACGTTGAGGACTCGACAGCAAGAAACCACTGAACTGCTGGAGCAAAAGAAACCCAACAGTAAGACTCAGATGGGCCCGACCAGAGACAGACCATCAGGTACCAACCAACATAAGCCCGTTCATCCTCTGGCACACTGGGACTTGACCCTCAATGTCTACAAGGTGTCCAGATAGTGACATTCAAGTCAGCTCTGTATTGTCAGAGGGAACCACCGCACCAAAACCCCCATCACCCTGTATTGCCAAAGGGAACACCTCCCACACACATTCAAACACACACAACCCCTTGTTAGCATGAGTCTTTGTTACTTAGACTAAGTCTGTTCAGGTCCGTCTGGTGCACTATGACATGTCCCGCAATTACAAAAAAGCTCCTATATAATTTCACCAATTATATACTTTGCATTAGGTGAGCTGAACGATAAATTATCAAAGGGTTTGTTTGAATTTTCTGTATTTTTTAAAATTTCAGGCATATGTAGACCATGGAGGCACTGCCATAAACTTTTATATCGGGGGATACAATGATTATGTCTTGTTTCTCAAAGATAGAGTGGCATGATACTTGGCCTACCTTGAATCCAAATGCTGGTTTTCGAGAGTTTGACATGGTCTCCAGAGGTTATTTCGAATCATTTTGAAAATTGCGTTCTGCTTCAGCCGGCGCTAGGGGACGTGGCCGGTGTTGCACATTCCAGTACTGGTCATGAACAGACTCAATAAAACCAAGTCTGCTATTTTCGTTTATTTGGTATATTCTTTGCTTCCAAAGGATCTAATTTCAAAACTTATTTATTAAGTTTATTTTGTTGGACAGAAAGATAACAAGAGCACCGCAAGCGGGTGCCAACGCTCGTCTGCAGTTTCTTTTAGAAAACAAAAGTTCTAAGTCAAATCAAATTGCAAGATGGAGTTATAAAACTTGTAGGGAATGTAGCTCTTGTGATGGTGAGTATGTGTATGAAGTTTCATGAAGGTAGGCCAAATACTTTTGGAAATATGGTCAAGGTTAAGGTTTGCGGTTAAATTTTCGAAAAATAGGTCAAAGTTCAAAGGTCAAGGTCACAGATCAAAAAGTGTGGTATCACTGAAAAGGTCTTGTCCCAAGGAACATTCATGTGAAGTTTGAAGGCTCTGTTGTGAATAGTATTAAAATGAGAGCAAAAAATGTGTTTCAGAAAAAAATTGGAAAAGGGGAGATAATTCAGCCAAAATCAACAATGTTGTTATGGTCCTTGGTCAAAATGTAGCTCTTGTGATGATGAGTGTGTGTATGAAGTTTCATGAGGCTAGGTCTAATACTTTTTAAGTTATAGCCAAGGTTAAGTTTTTTTGGAACGACGACGCCAGACGACAACGACAACGCAGACGCCGGAGTGATGACAATAGCTCGAAAGTTTTTTTTCAAAAAACAGACGAGCTAAAAATGACGGTGTCCGTAATGGTCACTTATTTTATCATTTTGTGAAAAAATATTTAAATTAGTTAACCCATTTAGTACTAGAAACCCCAACACAGGTAATTGTCAAACAGTGCCGGTCCAATTCAGACGCCACAGAACATTGCATCTGATCAGGCCCTATACTGTTTTGAAAGGTGTTCTGACATTTTCGAAATAAACTTTGAAGAAAACATAGCCTAACAGCCCTAAATTTTGATGTGGACTAACTGTGTATAATAGGTGGAAGAATCCATTGGTATAAATGGGTCTAGGAGAAAAACGGTTATTTTGAGTCGGTTTTATTGTTTTTGTGACCTTGACCTTCACCATAGAGAGCGTTTTCTATGGCCTCTCGTTTCAATTTGAAGAGCATATTAAGGAAATATTTAGTGTTCACATATGGTGTCAATATCACAACAGTATATGTAGAATATGTGCAAGTAAGGTAAGTAAGTAAGGGAAAATATGCATTCTAGTGATGAGAAAAAAAAAGGCCCTATTTGGCCATTTTTCTCGTTTTTGTGACCTTCAACATAACCTTAGATAGTGCTTCCTAATGCTATTCTCTTTAAAATGAAGAGCATATATAGGGGACATATAATGTTCACCAATGCTGGCATTATCGCAACATTGCATGTGAAAATATTTGTTAGAAGCGAAGTATATGCCATTTTGAGTCATTTTTCTTGATTTTGTGACCTTGACCTTGACTTTCTAGAATGTTTTCAATTATATTTCCCTTGTATTTGAAAGACTTGGAACTGTTGAAGATAATGATCACAAAGGATTACTGTTTTGCAGCAGTATATGCAAAAACATATATGTAATAAAGAGGAAAAATGTAAATTTTAAAGACATTTTCTAATGTCTGTGACCTTGACCTTGACCTCCATGAAGTACTTTTGAAATACACATAGTCTATTTGGTAGATTAGTTATATTGCAACTTCAGTTGCTATTTATAAATCCATTTGCCAACTGGAAATGACTTTAAAATGTTATCATTTTAAAGATACTACATTTTTTTATTTTTTGGACGGTACAGTCATAGTTACCATGGTTACGCTTCAAAAAAGGTAAAATCCCAAACATGTCTTTTTATGAATTGTCTTTCGAAACCTTCCTCTACATCAAGAATTTACAAAAAAATATGCACACAGATGCACAAACTCAGAAATCGACATTGAAAATGTGTAAAAACTGGCATTTTCAAAATACAGATACCCCACCCACTTTATAGACCATATACAGTGTAAAACATTATACATACGTATATGTGAATTTCTGGATTTTAGCCAGGATGAACCATATTTTATAATGGTTGAAAAATAAGAAGCTCATCATTTTTATAATAGTCACTACTTTAACTTGACAAACTGTCTTTTTTGGTCAAATTCGCATTAATTTTCGGTCAGATATACATCTGGCGTTGCCATAGCAACGGTTATGTATAGGGATGAATGGAAACTTGTTAGCTTGGTTTTAGGTCACAACATAGAAGATAGGAAAGTATCAGCAAAATCGGTGACTATGCGTGCCACGGCCCTATGTAAAAATTCAAATGGTTACAGAGAATGGCTCTTAATTGTTTTAATTCTCGGCGACTCGGCTTGGCTCGGCTTTGGCTTTTATACCTGACTATAATCAGATGCAATGTCGCCTAACGTTACAATTCGAAGGTATACGAGAAAGCTTGGAATATCAAGTTAGCTTGTTGATATAGAGAGTGACATTTGCACAATTTTAGCTACGCGCGAGTCGCTGTTATTTGTATGCTGATGTGTTATGGCTTTCCGTAGGTAGGTTAACCGCTGTCGTTGTTAGTCTTTGCATGTGTGTGCTGCTAGACTAATGCATGTTTGTTATATTTCGGATGGTTGCTTGCCATTTTTGGGGGAAGCGACTGTCCATTTGGCTGTCTGCTTGTGATGTTTAAATTACGGCGAAGTTGCTTTTTATTGTGCTTCTTTCCATTTTATATCTTGGTTGGGAGGTGTTTGGTAATTGTACCGATTCCTGACCATTGGCTTCATTTATATTTTGCTTTGCGGTTTTGAGCTACACACAGTGGTCGTTAAAACAGTAACAGGTAGGTTCGCTTGTGTACAGGACTTGGTTGGGTGAGACGACTTGAATCTTGCGTCAGTGGGGCGTCCATATGATATTGGCTTACAGTTGAACAAGGTCTGCCGTGCTTGCAGCAGGTACGGGTAAAAGGGGAATGTTGTAATTTTTTCAGTTTCTACACTTCCATTCATGTTCCTCTTTTTCCTCTGTCCCTCACTTTCATCTCCTCTACTATCGCTTCTATCTCTTTTCTCGCTTTCTCTGAAAGAAGACACAAAATGACCAACAAGGGTTGAAGTCTCCTTAAATCCCAAACAATACAACCAATCCCTTGCATACACTGGTATCAAAGCAGTACATGAAGTATAAGAATTAATGATTGTGTACATACAGTAAATATCTTCGCCTCCCTATACACTGAAAAAGTGCCTTTAGAAATCTTGCTAAGTCCTGTAACTGAAACAGATGCGAACACTGAGGTAGGAATCTGTATACCAGATAAGCCATCACCAACAGGACTGCCACTTGTATCAATGTCAACCTATAAAGCATAAATACCATTATTACTGAACACCAACATGAAAAAGATATTCCCTAGGAAATGTGCATAGAACAAAGATTCATATCAGACTGCACAGAACCGATCAGAATCTTTGTTTTGTAGTATATGGATGCCTCTATTACGATAAAACAACCCTGTGGCATATTGCATTCTTTCTTACCTCCAAAAAGGTATTTTTTGTAGGAAAATTTGCGACATTTTTCTCCCATAGCGACAAACATAAATTGTTGGTGCTCAATAAAACCGCCTCGTTGAGGCGGTTCTAACGAGTGCCCATAATCTGTGTTTTTGAGCAAAGATAAGTAAAAGCATGAAGACCTCTGTAAGCCCAACTTTTCTCAGGATAAACCTTCATGCGGACTGCACAAATTATTTGTCTAAATCGAGACGGAAGTAAGGGCGAGGATTGTGGACACGTAAAATCGATTTAAGCCCCCCTGTGGAATTCACTTCCGCTGACCATTCCAAAGCGGTTCTTCTGTAGCGGTTTATTTTTGTTATGGTTTGTCTTTGTGTGTTTGTGTCGCTTATATTATTTTATATTGGATAGCCATTTGGCCATTTTGTGGGAAATTAACTGTCCGTTTGGCTATCCGCTATTGATAGTTCCATTAAGGTATGTTGTTTCGTGTTTGTATTTCTTTCCCTTTGGTGTGTCTGATGGGAGCTGTGGGTTGATTGTATCGATTCCTGATCATTGCCTCTACCTCTATTTAAAGGGGTGTTCGTAACACAGATTTGATAACCTTATGTTCGGTCAAAACCTTTTTCATGCAGACAGTGAAGTTATACTGTGAGTGACAGGCTGAGTTTCCACTGAGTGTAAATATATCTTTGCAGATCACTGAATGAGACATAAGATATTCAGAGGAAAATTGGATCTATTAGGGGTCTGTTTACCCATATAATCTGAATGTCAAGGACAAAAAACGAATTAAATGGAAAGAAGATGATAGCTGGTTGAATAATGTTATCATTGACTGCAGTATGCAATTAATCAAAAACAGGTTCCCAGGAATAGGTGGGCTATAATCATGTCTGAAAGCATAAAACAACAGTTTCTAGCTATATACAAAAAATATTGTTGCAAATTATGAACACAGACGCAAATTGTAGTGGAGTTCAGTCGATTACATTCTCAACACTCCGATCAAATTCAGGCGTTGTAAAGTGCACCATAACCAGGAAATCTCAGGTCTGCAGTAGAAGATGCTATTGCCTAGCTTTAATACAAGCACATAAATGCTCGCATTGGACTTCATGGAGTGTCAGCAACAGGAAAACTCCAAGGACTGTGGACTTTTAGCAATTGCAAATGCAACGGAATTTGCTTTTAACGTGACCCCATCCGCAGTCAGACATGCAAGCGGAGATACTATGCGGTTCTACCTCATTGAATGCCTTAAAGCGAAACAAATTGATTCTTTTCCAAGGACTGGGGTACCGGAACATAAAAATCAAGTAGAACTTATTATAGTTCATATAGGAAGCCAGAAAATGAAGATCTTTATTTCACACAGTAGCTTCCGTGGTGCAGTGGTTATGCTATTTGCCTTGTAAACCAGGGGTCGCAGCATCGATTCCGGGCTTCTCAGACTTTCGGATAAGTCTTTAAAGCGAAGTCCAGCCTCCGAACGACCCTATCTGTTGGTGAGACGGAAAACTCAAACACTCACTGACTTTATTTCACATGATCCATATGCCAAAAAGCTTACACAGGCTTGTCTCACCTCAGCAGAACAAAAGAGAAAAACCAATTAAAAACAACCTGGAAGCTGTATTGTGTGAAGTGTTCCCTAATTCTTAAAAAGAATAAAGAGAAGTCATCTAGATCTGAAATCTTTGTCCTTGCTATTTACCTTTACTTTTCAATCTCTGCCTCATACCTAACCTGACACATTCCTGGCAAAATCCAACCCACCTTTCTGTTGACCTAACTTAACATGTCTGACCTAACCTAGCATATGGCTGACTTATTCTTACACTTGGCCGTCATGGTTAATACGTTTGCTAACCTAACCTAACGTTTTCCTGATCCATTTGGCGACCCAACCTAACATTTTGGTAATCCTAATGAACTAACCTTACATTTTGGTGTGCTGAATCACCGGACCTAACATTTGGCCGGCACATATACATGTACCAGTTATGTAGTTTAACCTAACCTATGGCTGACCTAACCTATGGCTGACCTGACCTAACTTACGGGATTTAACCTTACATTTGGATGTCATATTTAATATTGGCTAACCTAACGTTCTCCTGATCCATGTGACGACCCAACCTAAGCAGCATCAGACTTAAGACAACATAAATTATCAACATAGGAATTTCCTAACTCAACGACTGGTCATAATTGCTAAACATAGATTAAAATGACTATGAATGACATTTTGCCGCTCATTACGATATCATGAGTTTTCAAAAGTGTGATCCCTGCGAAATCTGAGATCGGAGTATTCGTTGAGCGCTTTTTGGATGTCCCTTAGCTCATAGATTCCCGATATAGACGGGTAAGGCTGTATTCTAGCTGAGTAGGTATGAATATGTTACATAATTGGTTATCCTTTGGGAGCATGGAATACACCACCGAAATGAATGGAATGGAAACATCACTAGCGGACAGCCACTTTCCCACAAAACGGCCAACTGGCTATCCAAAGCAAAATAATTAAGCGATACACACACTCAAAGACAAACCATCACAAAAATAAACCACGACAGAAGGACCGCTTTTGGAACGACCAGTTAAACGAATTCCACTGTGGTGGTGGGGCTTAAATCGATTTTTGCGTGGTCACAATCCTAGCCCTTACTTCCGTTACGATTTAGACAAATAATTTGTTCAGTCCGCATGAAGGCCTCCTAACTCATCAGTGAAACATCTTCGGGATGCAACATCTCCGTGAACACAAAAAAAATCAAACAACAGAAGAGATGAAACTACGGTGAGGACTCGACAGCAAGAAACCACTGAAATGCTGTAGCAAAAGAAAACCAACAGTTAGACTCCGGTGGGCCCGACCAGAGACAGAGCATCAGACACTTACCAACATTATATAGAATTAGATTTGACTCGACAGCAAGAAACCACTGAAATGCTGTAGCAAAAGAAAACCAACAGTTAGACTCCGGTCGGCCCGACCAGAGACAGAGCATCAGACACTTACCAACATTACATATAATTAGATTCTCTCTAATTCTCAGTAAGCCTTTAGCTGGAAGCGTCATAGAATCTGCGGTCTGACCCACCGGCGTGCGATTAGGAGGGAAGCAAAGTTGTCAACCGTGGATGGGTTAATTACCATTTAATCGGCCAAGTGGATATTCGAAAATATTGACAGAAGACAGGCGACAGAGAGACAGACATCGGAGCCTAAACATACCGAAGCTCACCTGTGAGACCTCAGCTCAAGTAGACTTAAAAGGAAAACAAATACTTACCTCGAACCGTCAAAGTAGAAAGAAGGAAATGTCTCAACAAACATAAAAAGACAAAGCAACAGTTGCACCAACAACGCAAGCGCACGGCAAATCCTCTTATATGGCTTTTTCGACCAGCAAGCATTAAGATCAGACTGTGCTAATCAGATCAAACGGCGCATCCTCGCATTCTGATAAGAGTTTCAATTGATCGCAGGAGCTCTGTATGATCTACGGGCTATCCACCGACGAACACCTGGACGCTCTTGTAACAATGCTTGGCTCTGCAGGCTTATCAGAGTCTTTGCTGGGCGCACAAAACTTGTTGTAGGTTTATTGCTATAGGGCGAGACCGTAATCACATTTCAGTACTAATCATGAACAGACTCAATAAAACAGAGTATGATATTTTCGTTGTTTTGGTGTATTCTTTGCTTCCAAAGGATCTATCTATTCAGAACTTATTCAGCGTGGCGGCCGCAAAAAGTCTCCCTGTACATCATCATGGTGCAGATTATATTTTCTGGTCCTTTGGGATCATTGAGTTCATTTAGAATCAATTTGAAAATAGTTCTGCTTAAGCCGGTGCTAGACGGCGTGACCGTATTGCACATTTCAGTACAAGTCATGAATCGAGCCTGCTATTATCATTAAGTTGGTGTATTCTTTGCATCCAAACCCTCTTAATATTCAAAATGTATTTATCTTGCGCTTGCTCACATTACGATAACACATCCGTGTGACAAAGAGAATTCTTTCATATCTCCAAAACAGTGACTTTTCTGATGTAAATTTGTAATATTTTTCTGATTAATACTCCAAACATAGGTTGTTGGTGCCCGTTAGGACCGCCTCATTGCCTATACCTTGGAGCAGAAATAAGAAAATTCTATCCTCCTCCCCACCCCCTGAAAACCCCAGGTTTCTCTATGAAATGTGGGTTTTAAGGGGGTGTACATTACAACGACTTGTTAACATGATGACATAGTAATAAGCTGCAAATGGACGACCTCCATGGGACGGTCAGCAGAAATACGGGCTTCAGCAGAAAAAAAAACTTGGTTTGGCTAGAATATTCGTTTCTTCATCTTGGGATAGGAGGGAGAAATTGGAATGCTTAAATAAACAGCAACGACAAGAATCAGGCTGCGCTGATGAGCAAACTGGAATGAGTCTTTGCTGGCCGGAATGGTCATCGTCTATGTTTGTCTCGCAGTATTTACGTTTACTACTAACCTTTCCTGAAGTCAATGGACTTTCGTTTGCCACATCTGTAGATAAGGAAATACCACTGAATTCATCTGGGGCTGTTTGAATCGCAAAGCCGGCCATATTGTCCTGTATCTCCCCGAAGTCTTTGGATGCCACATCCGTTTTTGCAAGTAATTTATCGAAGGCATTTACCAGCCTGTAAAGATCAGAGATGTAAAGATAGTAGTTACTTTTGTTGTTGTATTGCTGTAAACGACACATACGCCATTTAGTGTCGTTTTCTTGTATCTCATGGCCAAGGAGTAATTTGATGAGGGAAAACAGATTTTAAGGAGAAAAGAAAGAAAACGAGAGTAAAAGTATAAAATACCTCCCTCTATCCTATCTGCTGCAATGCAAACAGAAGCTTTTGTCCAACGGGAAGTCAGTATAAGTTGGACGCCTAAATGCTGAAAGATACACGGCACCATTATCTATTCCAACCTCTCCCTTACATTTAGATAACACGCAAATATAATTATGGATCTAAAACTGATATTGTTCAATGAAATTTGTCGTGCTGTGAGCACCAATGTCGCGGTTTTACCGAGCATATTCAATCTATGTTTTGAGCAAAAAATGCATATTAATTCCTGTTAGCCCCAATGCCCTACATATAAATTTGGGTTTACCTGATTTTTGTTAAACGGACTTGACAAGGGGTGATCTTAAGCGTGAAGCGTCACTTGTTTACTGTATAATTAGCTTAAATCGTTAGTGGTGGAATTGTTAACTCTTCGAGCAAGTTACATGCCAAAAATTATTATTTTGCGGAATCAAATTAAAAATTAAAAATACATAATATTATTAACAACTTCTGGCCAAGAAAAACTTGTACTTTCCATACTTTTCAGTTCTACGGTGTATTCCTTGCTTCCAAAGGATAACTCCTTTATAGAACACACATGTATTTCGTTATCTTTAAACGTCCGCGCCTTACTTTTTTATATATTGTACAGAATACTCTTTAAAATGGGGGCTTAACTTTTAGTTTCCAATATGAGAATAACAATTGAGTGCCGGAGTATATGATGTGTTTGGGTTCTTCTGAAAACAACCGGTAAACGGACTTATGCAAACATTGCAGACCAAGATCAGATCAGACCCAGCATTATGCGGCATCTGATCGAGTTCTTCACTGTTCGTTAACAGGGTTTGCCATCAAAAATATAATAAAAACGAAAACAATAGACCCGATACCCCTTAAATGACGAGGGGTGTTGTCCAACATATGACAGTGAAATAGTCCACAGATATTTTAAACGCATTTTATTCACGATTTCTTCAACAAAATGTCAATATTCCGCCATTAGTAAACGCGACATCGTCAACGTGTAACGTTAAGAGGCGTATATAATTAATTTGCACTAGTGGATTGCCGAATTTGATATGTAGAGTATATTCATTCGGCTACTTTAATATGGCATTTATAAACCGAGGAAGGTAAGAATTAGGATATGTCTACCTCTTGAGGTTAATAAATCCCATATCTAAAATAGGAGAAACGAATAAACGGTATATTACATGCACTTCCAGAGACTTTAAGGATCTTTGATTTGGCTCTGAAACGCCTTACAGCTCATGTTACCGGTTTAAACAGTGCAGTTATACATAAGCGGACTGAAAGAAAAACTGGATGGGGTTTATTTGGAATGTGACATAACAGAAAGAAAAAGATTTTTCTTATTCAATGGTTATGTCCATGTTTTGTTTGTTTCAATGTGCGACCGACTCAAAACACCCCGCATTCTGAAATTTTGTTAATATCTTCTTAGACGCCATTGAGTTGACGCAATGAATAACGTCGACGTGACTGAAACTTTCCCGTGTTGAAATATAAGGACTTCACTGCAAAACAGGATCTTGTGTCTTGTACAAAACTTCGTCCATCTAAAGAGATTTATTTCCACGGCTAAGAGGGAACATTTCTTCATAGAAAAAAGGACAAGTTGCTCAATGAACCTAAACCGCTCACCAGAGGAACATTTCAACAAGCTCTGTGTCCAATGTTTCAAAGAGGCAGACTGGCTAATTAACTTTGCCTAATACTAAATATCTAAGCTCTGGGTCTTATGGTATCAGAGGTGAAGATTTTGAAGTTTTTTCCTAATAAGTCTATGGGAGCTAATGAGCCCCAAACACGTTACCAACTTTGATCCTAGGGGCAGAATTTATAAAGGTGACCACTTCATGTCGTTATATCGTCTGCTGTGTGCAATAACGGTGTAACTGACATTTTGGCCAAAATAATTTTTTTTGTGCATAAATGGGTGCCTTAGGACTTGACACACTTGGTAAATAAGTACTACAGCTGAATTCTGCCTAAACCGTGATTTATTTCAGCATTTTGTATTTTTTTGTCAGTTAGACCGTTTTTCTATGACTTTTAGAGAAAAAAAGTTGGCGCAAAAACAGTGTAAGTGCACTTACCCCAATTTTGCACAAAGTTTTCTTTAATAACAATATCAAAAATATTGAATCCTGCTGCTTGATATTTCAGAATAAGAATGTAAGTACCATGCAGAATATATAAAATGTGACCTATTACCTACCCAGTTCCATTAATTTACTGCTTTACCATTTAAAAGGTAAAGAAATAAGGTTTGTACATTTACACCGTTTTAGCGCTGAATGCACTTACACCGTTTTTGCACCAAAAAAACTCGGCGCAGAAATGGTGTATCAACCCTTAAATGCTAAATATTTCTTTTCAAATGCCATTTATTCAACAATAAACATCACACACAAATGAAATGAATCGCCATGAAGTTAAGAAACCATGTTATAGTATGGTTTTCTATACCATTCTTTAATAAAACAGTTTTTGTCTCTCGTGAAAAGTTGCCATTTTGCACTTACAACGTTATTGCCCTAAGCAGACGATATATTAAATATCTAAGCTTTGTGCCTTATGGCTTCAGAGAAGAAGATTTTTGATATAGAAGCTAAAAACACCTTGGGTCAGGCAAATTTGGATCCTATGGATATGGTTTGCAGGATTCATGTAGATAACTACTTGACGTTGCGTCTCATTTAATATGTAAGCTCTGGGACATGTGGTGTCCGAGATGAAGGCTTTTGAAGTGTCTATGGGAGTTAATGAGCCCCAGGGCTGGGCCAATTTGAACCCCGTAAGCATGACCGGCCGGATGTATGTAGGTCACCACAATAAGTTGCTTCATACTAAATATCTAAGATCTCGGACTTTACATTTCAGAGAAGAAGATTTTTGAAGATTTTCCCATTTAAGTGAATGTGAGCTAATGAACCCCGGGTCGTGGTTAGTTTGGAACAAAGGGGCATGATAGGCAGGATTTTTGTGACCACATAACGTTGTTTCATGCTAAATATCTTAGCTCTGGGCCTTGTTGTTTCAGAGAAGAAGACTTTTGAATTTCGTTTTTCATTAAAAGTCTATGGGAGCTAATGGGCCCCAGTAGGTGACCAAGGAGTATCATTGGCAGGATTTATGTAGGTGACCACTTGATGTTGCTTCATAAAAGTATCTTAGCTCTGGCCCTCGTGGTTTCAGAGAAGAAGATAATTGAAAATTTTTCATTATAAGTCTATCGGAGCTGATGAGGCCCGGGGCGTGGCTAATTTGGACCCCAGGAGCATGGTTGGCTGGATTTATGTTTGCGACCACTTGACATTGCTTCACACTATATATCCAACGTCTCGGCCTTGTGGTATCAGAAAAGAAGATTTTGATTTTTTTTCATTGTAAGTCAATGTGAGTTAATGAGTCCCGGGGCGTGGCCAATTTGGTCCCTAAGGACATGGTTGAAAGGATTCATGTAGGTGACCACTTGACATTGTTTCATACTAAATGTTTCAGATCTGGGCCTTGTGGTTTCAAAGATGTTTGAGGGTTTTTCCATTAAAAGTCTATGGGAGCTAATGATCCCCGGGGCGTGGCCACTTTGGACCCCAGGGGGCATGGTTGGCAGGATTTGTGTAGATGACTTCTTTACGTTGCTTCATACTTACTATCTAAGCTCTGTGACTTGTGGTTTTAGAGAAGAAGAATTCTGATGGTTTTCCCATTGTTAGTCTATGGGAGCTAATGAGGCATGGGGCGTGTCCAATTTGGACCCCAGGTGCATATTGGCAGGATTATGTAGGAAACCACTTGACGTTGCTTCATGCTTAGCTCTGGGACTTGTGGTTTCAGAGAAGAAAGATTTTTTTTCAATTATAAGTCTATGGGAGCTATTGAGCCCTAGGGCGTGGCCATTTTGGGTCACGGGGGCATTATTGGCAGGATTTATGTAGGTGACCACTTGATGTTGTTTCATATTAAATACCTTAGTTCTGTGCCTCTTGGTTTCAGAGAAGAAGGTCATTGAAACTTGTTTTTCCATTATAAGTCTAAGAGTCT
Source organism: Lucinisca nassula (assembly GCA_963580285.1). Classification (NCBI taxonomy): domain Eukaryota; kingdom Metazoa; phylum Mollusca; class Bivalvia; order Lucinida; family Lucinidae; genus Lucinisca; species Lucinisca nassula. The sequence continues at coordinate 85,344,684 of OY757013.1, read as the reverse complement.
TAAAACCGAGGTCCCGTCTCCGTATGACCTTAGCTGTTGGTGGGACGTAAAACTCAAACACTCACTCCATGGTAAGTATATGGGAGCTAATGAGCCCCGCGGCCTGGCCAATTTAGACCCAAGGAGCATTGTTGACATAATTAATGTAGGCGACCACTTGACGTTGCTTCACACTAAATATCTAATGTCTTGGCTTTGTGGTTTCAGAAGAAGATTTCTTGAAGTTTTTCCATTGTAAGTTTATATGTAATAATGAGCCCCAGGGGCGTGCCCAATTTGGACCCAAGAGGCATTTGCGGTAGGATTTATGTAGGTGACCACTTGACATTGGTTCATACTAAATATCTAAGCTCTGGGCTATATGGTTTCAGAGAAGAAGATTTTTGAAGCTTCCCTTCTTCATAATAAATCTATGGGAGGAAAGTAACCCCGGGGCGTGACTATTTTGGACCCCAGGGACATGGTTGGTTTGTTTGTTTGTGTGATTTGAGGTTTAACGTCCCCGTCAACACTGTTTACGTTTTTTTTTTGAGACATTGCTTCCAATTTTGTGGGACTTTTACCTGACATTGAGATGATATGACATATCAAGCCCTCTCGCCCAATGAAACAGACAGGGTTTATAAGCATGACGGTCCGACTCGCACCGCTTTGCCTGGGCAGGCTTAGATCCTCTAAGCGGTTTACCGGTACTCGTGAGCTGTTGGCTTGGCAGTATTCATGTAGGCGACTACTTAACTTTGCTTCACACTATATATCTAACGTCTCGGCCTTGTGGTTTCAGAGAAGAAAATAGTTTAAAATTTTTCCCATTGTAAGTCCATGTGAGATAATGAGTCGCGGGGCGTGGCCAGTTTGAACTCCAGGGGCATGGTTTGCAGGATTCATGTAGGTGACCACTTGACATTGTTTCATACTAAATAGCTAAGATCTGGGCCTTGTGGTTTCAGAGAAGACGATTTTTGAGGTTCTTCTATTATAAGTCTATGGGAGCTAATGAACCCCGGAGACGATATTTTAAGTTTTTACCATTATATGTCTATGGAAGCTATATGTTGCCATGGCAAACAGAATTCCAATCCAACAGCCCGAAAACCATATACAGCCTTTTTTTCTACCTGATAATGCTTTCCATGAAATTTGATCAAGATTGGCTATGGGGTATCAGAGATATACTTATTTGAAATTGTGGACGGACGATGGACGGACGGAAGACGGAGCATTGTTACAGTTAAAATACCAAGTTTATGTCCAGTAGAAATCTTGATATTTCTCTGTTATGCATGTATTATAGGCGTTATTACATCCTCAGACTGATAAAATGAATATATGTCGCTTAATTTTAGTCTTTTTTTGATGATGTGAGATGATTGTGATTATATGTTCGTGGCTTTTTTCTGGAGTAAATTTGTCTTTCTTCATACGTCATTTAATCGATCTGTCGGCAGTATGTCAATTTAACCCTTAAGACGCCAAGAAAAATTGCATCTAATATGCGGTCCAAGAAAACCTGCATCTAAAAATGTTGTCTGTTTATGCTGTCCGCAACAATAACTTATAAAATTAACCCACAGACGACAAAGCAGACAACAACTATCATATTTTAACCCTTTAGACGCCAAGAAAAACTGCATCTGAAATGCGACCTGTTTATGTTGTCTGCTACATCTTTTGCATATACTAGAAAACAGTATGGATCCAGAGCTGTCTGAACTCGGCCTACGCTGTCTGCAATTAACCGAAAGATGACAAAATAGTCGTGTTTTGTAGTTTATATGTTAAGAGAGCTGGGGCCTTATATTTTCTGGCTTGAATTTGTACAGCCGTGATTTAATGGTTGGTTTTCTTCTGCTCTGAGGTTGGATTATTGTTCCTGAGTCTTCAACCGTGATTCCTTATTGTCTTAACTTATACATTCTTGTTTTACTTTAAACGTTACAGACTTGACTTCCTGCTGAGCTAGGGTTTATCCATGTAGGTCAGTTTTGGGATCGATTGTTTGTCAATCGACACAAAGTTATTAAATATGAAAGCTCCTCACTGCTTAAGTCCTCACTACACTGTCTGCTTATAGTACAGAAAGGTAAGGATAAAACAAACTGTTAACAATCTAAGTCACATTTCATTTTTCCCAGCCTACACTCAGAGCAATCGACCCACCGGTATAGGTCAATTTGTTGTTGTTTATTTTAACCCATATGTGCCAAGCGACCCTTTTTTGGACATCGGTAATAAGTGCAGTCACAGATCTGGGATCTACACTGTTTGCTTAAAGAGAATTCATTTTTTTTAATTTGCCACTAACGCAAACAAACATGGCACCCCTGTAATTAGAAATGGACCACTTCAAACTTACTAGGTGGATAATCCCATTGTCATATGTGGGTTAAAGGAATCTACACTGGAATTGCGGACTATGGTTGAATATTCCTTAATTTCCGATTCGAATGAGATGATTTTGACCTTGAGATCATTTTAAATGTTCCTTTCTTGTAGGGAATCCTACAGTGTTTATATAGCGCATTATATTCGGTGTGCGAGAGTGTCTCGTCCTGTAACTGACTTCAACACTCGAAATAAATTGTTAAAAGCGAAGCTACTTAAACAGGGTTATCGGTATCACATACTTCGCAAAGTCTTTGCTAAGTTTTATAGACGTCATTTCGATCAACGTTGAACCTTAAATCTCTTCTACAACAAGGCCTATCGAAACCTGAATTTTATGGTGATTTAGTAATATACAATCAGAAAAAAATATGCTTGCAATTATGTCATTACCCAATATTGTAAAATTGTTCTTCGATATAAAACGTGACATGTCCTTTTGGCTTTTCGCTATTGATGTTTCCATTAGGGTCTAGTTATTTCATGTTTGTGTTTCTTTCACTTTGGTGTCACTACGGGGAGCTGTGGGTCAATTGTATCCATTCCTGATCACAGCCTTCACTTCTATTTCGGAGGGGGGCTGTGCTGTGTTTGCCGGGTCTTCTCCATCATCTGTTTCGGTTTCAAAACTTTGGGGTTTAGACACACTGATGAAGATTAAATATCAGAAAGGCCTCTGTGTCACCAAATTTGGTAAAGTTACGCGTTAATTGCAACCACTGGGTCGGTATCTCTGCTGGATGATCCGTTTGTCCCCGAGGGTATCATCAGCTCAGTATCAGTTCCTTAGTGCTGAGGTTGATACTGCGGTGTTGACGTCAGTACTCAAGTACTGATTTAAATAACTATATTATTTCTTTAATTTTTGCTGTATAAATTTCCAATTTTTCTAAAACTAAGACTGACTTGTCAGGTGGGACATGTATCTTAGCGGGTTTGGTTGCCACTTTTTGTAATATTATAAATTTTGCAAGTCTCGCTACTTTGGGTATCTCCTTCCTGATGCCCGGGACTTCCGTGGAGTGTGGGCCATGTTTGCTGATGTTGGCTCGGTAGGGGACGCCTATAAGTTCCCTGATAGGCGTCTCTTGCCTCATGCCTCCAGTTGACATGTCTCATGAGCTACGTCGGTCGGTGTGTGCTCGGAGGGGGATGTGCTGTGTTTGCCGGGTCTTGTCAATCATCCGTTTCGGTTTCAAAACTTTGGGGTTTAGACAAACTGATGATGATTAACTATCAGAAACGCCTCTGTGTCACTAAATTTGGTATAGTTACGCATTAATTGCAACCACTGGGTCGGTATCTCTGCTGGATTCGTTTGTCACCGAGGGTATCATCAGCTCAGTATCAGTTCCTTATTTCTGAGGTTGATACTGTGGTGTTGGCGTCAGTACTCAAGTACTGACTTAAATAACTATATTATATCTTTATTTTTTGCAGTATAAATTTCTAATTTTTCTAAAACCAAGACTGACTTGTCAGGTGGGACATGTATCTTAGCGGATTTGTTTGCCACTTTTTGTAATATTATATTTTTTGCAAGTCTCGCTACTTTGGGCATCTCCTTCCTGATGCCCGTGAATTCCGTGGAGTATGGGTCATTTTTGCTGATGTTGGCTCGGTGGGGGACGCCTATAAGTTCCCTGGTATGTGTCTATTGCCTGATGCCTCCAGTTGACCTGTCTCATGAGCTACGCCGGTCGGTGTGTGCTCGGAGGGGGATGTGCTGTGTTTGCCGGGTCTTGGCCGTCATCCGTTTCGGTTTCAAAACTTTCGGGTTTTGACACACTAATGAAGATTAAATATCAGAAAGGCCTCTGTGTCACTAAATTTGGTAGAGTTACACATTAATTGGAACAGCATAAATGTTATACGATAGACTGCATGCATGGTAGTTAACCCAATCACAGTTGATAACTTCGCTTCCCTCTTAATTGCACGCCAGCGGGTCGGGCCGCAGACCCCTTGACGGCGCATGTCTTAAGACTTACTTAAATTTTTAGGTGATGGCGGTTGGTACCTGGTGCTCTGTGATCGGGCCCAGCAGAGTCTAACTGTTGGTTTTCCTTTGATCCAGCATTTAATTTATTTCGTGCTGTAGAGTTCACATCGATGTTTCATGTAGTCGTTTGATTTTTATGTTCCTGGAGATGTTGCACTGATGAGTTTGAAATCCTTGATTGGATTGAACAAAATATTTGTCTAAAACCCCGACAGAACCAAGAGCAAGGATTGTAAAATCGATTTAAGTCCCCCCCCCCCCTCCCTCTCAGTTAAAAACGTTTTACTGACCATTTCAAGTCGGTAATTATGTTGTGTTTTATTATTGTTAGAGTTCGTCTTTGCGTGTATGTATTGCCGGTACCGTTTAATATTTTATTTTTCGATAGCCGCTTGTACATTTCATGGGAAAGTAACTGCTGTTTTCCGTTTGTGATATTTTCATTGCGATAAGGCTGTTTTATGTTGGTGTTTCTTTCCCTTTGGTGGCTTGGACGGGAGGTTTCAGGTAATTTTATTGATATCTGACGATTTACTTCACTTCAATTTTTCCCTACTAATGAAAACTCGTGAGACAATATTAAACGTATATGTACATACGTCAGAAACAGTTTTGCACATGGTTGTTATAGCAACAGTGTTAGGTAGATGCAAAACTGTTCTGAAACATAAAACCTTGAATCACAAGTTGTGTCTAGCACACTATCGGTTTGCGATTAAGATATTCGAAGTGAAAGCAATATTATAACCCAAACACATTATCGAACGTTCCATCTCTATTTGATTCCCTCGTCAGGTACTGAAATTGATAAACATATGACTGTTAGCAGTAATGTTTTCACTCTTGTAAGTTATTTGAAGCCGAGGCGAGAGGCTGAGATAACATACATCTGCAAGGACCCGACAAATGTCTATGCAATGCAGCGAACATGAGCGGCTGTACACTCGTTTTGTCTGTTTCGTCAACATTTTGACGTAAGTTACCCATTGTTGAATGGGGCTCCTTAACGAAATAGCAGTAGAAGATACTGGAATATTTGCTAGCCACTTCAATCACTTTTACCGTTAGAAAGTATTGTGTTTTTCTTTGCTATTTAACCTAGCTTATGTTGACCGCTATACCCTTAGAACGGCCGAGCTTTTGCGTAAACGTGACTGGAGATCATTTAAACCTGGAAGCAGATCATTAGGGACAATTGGCATTGTCCTACCCATTTTCTATAGCAAACAGAATGCCCTATTCGGCATGATAAAATCAATCTTTCTGATGACGTCATAGGTCATAGCGCAAGGGTCACATTATGCGCAAACATGCGCATGAACTTCATTTTTCGGTTTTCTCTAATTTTTATTTCTTTTTCTCCCCTTTATGTACATTCTTCTCTCTTTTTCTTATTCGGAATGTCTTCATTGTGGCCACACTTGATTGGTATAGACAGCACCTCGTCTCAAAAGAAGCAGAGCAAACTGAACATTTCAGACGCTATTTTTGTTGGCCTTATGATTTGTTTTCGAAGCTTCTGGCTGATAAGCATGCTGTGAAAAGTTGTAGGAATAACGTGTTCGGAAATCGCCCTATCAAAATGCTTATTGAAAATGTGAAGGACTGAGGGTCGTTCAAAAAAGTGTTAGGCAGCAATTACGCAGAAATACACTATAGCAGTCGGAAGGATATCAGCAAGTTAATGTATAAACATAGAATTGATATCGTTTCTTGTAACATTTATGTCCCATTTGTCATTTCAAAATTAAATGGCTTTCTAAACAAACGGTCATAACCGTTTTCTATATTGCTTTGCTGCAATATTGGTTGTTTTGTTCTGTTTCGAAATGTTGAGCCATTAAGGCCGACGGTATACTTCCCAAAATGACAATTTTATCCCCTCAATACGTAATCATCTCAAAAGCATAAAGACTTACATCATACCTACATCATAGTGTAGATTATATTTTCGTGTCCTTTGGGATCATTGATTCCATTGTGGAATTTTGAAAATATCTGAGGGTCACTGATGAGGCCTAATTGGGCTGAACTAGCTAGTCTGGCCCAGAAAACATGTACACTCCATATGTTTCACTTCTGTGGTGTATTCCTTGCTTCCAAAGGATAACCCTTTTATAGAATATATTGTAATCCAAACACATAAAAACAAGAGGCCCATGGGCCACTTTGCTCACCAGAGCTCAGGTGGACATTGCTCAATGGCAGATATGTATGGTAACCTGAGATCATTTTAATCCACCAATTATAATGTCTCCCTAACAAACCCCTATTCCAAAATGAGCACCCATGTGGACTCAGTATCTGAAATATTAGGTCTTGTATGAAGTAGAGAGGGTGCGGCATGGACCCAATGGAGCCCTGTTTGGTATCACTAAATGCATCTTATAATAAGGAACAAGAATATACATGGCTAAGCGGTGGGGATCTATATGGCCTGAGATATAAGGCCCTTAAGCAGTGGAGGGGTTAGGGCATGCCCTGTCGATCCCAGGAAAGCCCAAGTTTATTGTCCCTCAACGTGTCTTATCATAAGGAACAATAATTATATACATGTATATAGTTAAGGGTAGGGAATCTGAACGGTTTCTGAGATATGAGGCCCTTTTATGAAGCGGAGAGGAGAGGGATGGCCCCTGCAGACCCCACAAAGTTGGGGTGACTGAATGTGTCTTATAATAAGGAACAAGAACATATATGATTATGGGATGTTGATTTGAATTCTTTCTGAGATATATGGTCTTTCATGAAGTGGACGGTGGGGCATGGCCCCACCACATTGCCTAAACACAAAAAGACCCCCAGGTTGGTTTAATTGAATGCGTCTTACCATAAGGAACAATAATATATGTGTATATGCATAATAGGTGGGGATTGGAAAGATTTCTGAGGTATATGGCTTTTAAGGAAGTAAAGGGTGGGGCATAACCCGGGGCACCCCGAGCGACTCATAGGCTGGTGTAACTGAATCTTCGAACCAAAAGGAACATGAATATATATGGTTAGCGGATGGGGCTCTGAACAGTTTCTCAGATAAATGTCCTTTTATGGAGGGGTGGGGCATGGCCCGGCGCACACCGTGAGACCCCCAGGTTGGTGTCAATGAATGTGTCTTAGCATAAGGAACAAGGATATATTTGGTTTATGGGTGAAGATCTGTAAGGTTTCCGAGATATTGGTTCTTTTATGAAATTGAGTGGGTGGGGCATGGCGCATCCCGCGTGACCCCCACGTTGATGTCACTGTATGCGTCTTATCATAAGGAACAATAATATATTTAGTTTAGGGGTGAGGATCTTTAAGGTGTCCGAGATACTGGGCATTTCATGAAATGAAGGGGTTGGGGCATGGGCCGGCGCATCTCGAGGGATTGGTGTAACTGAATGCGTCTTATCATAACAAACAAAAATATATATGGTTTAGGGTTGGGATTTGAATGGTTTCTGAGATATGTGTCCTTTTATGAAGTGGAGGGGATAGGGCATGGCCCGGCACAACCATGGGCATGTTGGCATAAAAGCATATGGCTGAGAAAAGTTTACTTAAGGAACAATTCTATAAAAGTTTTTTTTTTCCAAAATATCTGCAATGACTTGGCAGTAAATACCAATGTTTCTTAATTTTCCCCGTTATAAGTCTATGGAACCTCTAAATTGTCATAGCAACCAAACTAAAGAGCCGATTTTCGTAAAAAGAAAATCCAACATTCAATCCCCCATCCCAGGGATACTACAGATGAAATTTGGGCCCAATCTGCCCAGTGGCTTCAGAGAAGATGTTGTTTGAAAGTGTTGACGACGCTAGACGCCAGATACCAGACACCAAACGCCAGACACCAGACGACGACGTACAACTGCCTATCCTATAAGCTCCCCGAAGGCTCTGTTGAGCTAAAATAACTGAATGTGGGCCACATATCTTATATTATTAGCCAAACAGTATACTGCGTTTACTTATTTGGACAATGGAATTAAAAGACTGGGCGTTTCAAGTTTGAAAATTACCCCAATTCCAAATGAAATGGAAAATAAAAAGACTCTGAACTCTGAACTTGGACTTTAAAAGTTACAGTTAGTTTCATCCATTCATTTCTGTTTATTTCAGTTCCAAAATACCCCTATCCCTTACCTGTTTGATGTGCCATAATCACTTTCCCCAAGTTCTAGAGTTGTTGAAGCAATGTAAAGAATGTTATTTAATGTCAGAAGAGTATTCTTTATGGCATCACGTGAGGTCTCTATAGCATTTGTATCTAGAATTCCCTCTATTATTTCTACCGTCCATGAAATCTCGTATTCCGTGTAAGCATCCCAGTTCTTCGATAAGGCACTGACATTCGCTGATACATCAATAACGTTATCTTAAAAAGTAATCAAATAAACAGAATTAGAGCGTTATACTTGGCATAAAAGGGGTTCTTAATCATAATCACGAAAGAGAAGAACTATATAAGCTACGCTTTCGTTCTGATCGTTTTCTATGTTCACAAATTGATTACCTTGCTAAAAATTGTAGTGTATACATCTTCTTAAACTAAACTAATCACGAAAGAGAGGTGAACATTCAAGTGACAAACAGGCACTCAATTCCAAACGCTAGCTCTACAAACCTCACTGTCAAACAAGGGGATGGAGATTGGTTTAACCTTTGCAATTCTGCAACGCAGAAATTAAAAAAAACAAAAAACGATAAGGGGTTTAGTGAAAATCCCTAACAATGTTACTAACAGTACTGGCTTGATAAAATCGTCTCACAATATTCAGATTTAATTCCAGCTTGATAGTTGGAAAAAGCGTATTGCTTGTATAACTAGCTTTCCAACCAAATTCAACATATTTCTTTAAGATTTTTAACACTGGGCACTTAATTGTCTGGCTACTTCATAAATAGCTTCCATTTAGCCAATTATTTGTAGGTATTGGGATTTACCGAAACTAGCGGCTGGCCCAGAAAAACTTGCACACTCCACAATTTTCAATTCTGTCGTATATTCTCTACATCCAAGGAGTTATCTTCTAAAACATATTACCAATTTTAGGGACAAAACGAGCAGATTAAATTGTTAACTACCACATCTATTTTCATACTCATACGGATAGAGTAAATGACTACATAATAACCTACAAATCAAGTTTTTGCTTAGCACACTTACTACAATTGTCAGATAATTCATAATTGAAAATAATTGCTCTGTCTCTGGTCGGGCCCATCGCAGTCTAACTGTAGGTCTTCTTTTGCTCCAGTATTTCAGTGATTTCTTGCTGTCGAATCCTCACCGGTGTTCATCTCTGTAGTTGTTTGATTTTTGTGTTCACGTAGATGTTGCACTGGTGAGTTAGGAGGCCTTCATGCGGACTAAACAAATTATTTTTCTAAATCGCGACGGAAATATGGGCGAGGATTGTGGCCACGTAAGATCGATTTAAGCCCCCCCCCCCCCCCCAGTGGAATTCGTTTCACCGACCGTTCGAAGGCGGTTCTTCTGTCATGGTTTATTTTTGTTATGGTTTGTCTTTGTGTGTATCGCTTATATTATTTTGTTTTGGATAGCCAATTTGCCAGTTTGTGGGAGAGTAACTGTCCTTTTTGCGTTCCGCTATTGATGTTTCCATTAGGGTCAAGTTGTTTCATGTTTATGCTTCTATTCCTCGGGTGTCTCTTATGGGAGCTGTGGGTTAATTGTATCAATTCCTGATCATTGCCCTCACTTCTATTTTGTTATGGTTTTAAGACCGTATTTCCTCATATATTATGCATTCCTGGCTTATTCCACCTGCATTATTTAAGATAATTATTTATATAATTGCAATTATCTTAACAGTGCAACTGACCACATTTTGTACTGCATATGACATGAATAAACAGTCTGGTTTTTAAATCTTAAAATGTTTCTCGTTTACCGTTCTACAGAGTGGAAAGAGGGTTACGAAGTTTCGTGTTAAAGTGATACTTATTCGGTGATTTGGATGGCCTCAGTCCTAAGATATAGCTAATTGATTCCGTATTTTAAAAATCAAATGAATCAAACAGTCAAATTGTATGCTCTAAATGTCTGATAAATCAAGCAATTAAAATATCGTAAAACAAAACAATCTAATAAGATTTGGCTGACTGCAGTTTTGATGCAGACCCAGCAAATTTAACACAACGGTCCAAAGTTGGGCAGGCACCGATACGGCGTTGTCATGCTGTGGCGATGACAACCCGACGCCTTGGCTTCATTCTGTGTTGCTTCTGTGGGGAATTCCTTGCTTCCAAAGGATAACCCTTTCTAGAACATATCTACACCATTTTCTGAACTGAGCACATGGAAAGGTTCAGGTTCGGGGTTCTGAGATGGCCGTTTCCGTGACTGTAGCATTGGCTAGATAATCTCATTACATTCTCTTACAACTAAGTGCGTGTAACCCGGTTTGTTCCTATTAGTGTTTTTCTCTTCTTCCAAGTGCCAAGTGTGGGCTTCGTCTTGTGATTATGGTCCTTTCTATATATTTTGTTTTAAATCTATGCAAACAGTAAGTAACACCGCCTTAACTTTTATAATGTGGAGGTAGCATGACCCAAAGAGGAGTCTTGCGACTTCAGAAAACATTGATCAGACACCAAGGGTGTGCAGGCTGATGAAAGACTTTTTCTTCATGCTCTGTAACCCCTTGTTACACTTCATTTCCTATATAGTATGGAAGTCTGTTGCTTTGCTTGCCATTGAACATGTTTAGTATACAAAATTATCTCTCTGCTTTACCTGTAAATGCCAATAAAAATCTATATTCTATGCTTAGGGCACGATTTGTATTTTTCTGATGACATAGCACCTAAAAACATTTTCAAATGCAGAGGCTCTTCTTGTTTCTATCAAGTTTCAGCCTAAAATTGTTGCAACTGCTGAAAATAATTTTAGGTGGAGCAATTAAGTTCAAAATTCAATTAAAGACACATTTTTCGATTACATAACATCCTAATGACCGTTTATTAAAGAATCCAGCATTGAGATAAAATGCACTTGGGGTATTCAGGCTGTCATACAGGTAGGGGACCAAGAGAGGGTAATAAATTACCTAGGGATATGACTTTGACAAATGACATCTTTTCATTTACACCCAAGTCCTTATTTTGATTTGCATAGAAGAAAGAACAGCACTTTTTCCAATTTTATATTTAGTAACCATTATTTATAATCATTACTGAAAATGCCAATCCAATCATGTTGCTAAATTTTTTCCACCAAAAATGACTTTTTTTTCAGATAAAATCCTGATAACTTTATTATTTCTGCTCTAAACATATATTGTGGGTATTCATTAGAGCCACCTCTGCAAAGCGGTTCAGACGAGTACCCACAATTTGTTTTTACAGTGTGACTGCTCGTTAGAACTGCTTCCATGAGGCGGTTCTAAGAGGACACACAATATATGTTTTTGAGGAAAATGAACATCCGTCAACCTCACTTTCTATACAGAAAATGGGGGTTTAAGGGGGTATACATTATTTTCCTTATTTCTGCTCCAATTCATAGGTTGCGGGTGCTCGTTAGAATCGTCTCATTGAGTCATAGGTTGTGGGTACTCGTTTGAACCGCCTCAAGGAAACAATGAATATCAGTGTTTTTCTTTACTTTAATTAAAAAAAGAAGAAGTTATTTAAACAATATGTTGCTGGAAACAATCTCAGTAAATTATACTATCACTCAAGTACCCTTATTGAGCCCCCTATTAAACAAGAAATCTGCTCATAATCACTTAGATAAGATAAGCCTTTGATGTGCACTATGGTCCGAAGGAAATGTTTATTGGAGATCATTAGACAGGCCACCCCTTTCATATAAGGAAAAAAATGTGTCTTTAAGGCTTTAATTACAATGCTGTAATGGTTACATGATACTTGCCCTTTCACATCACAGCCAAAGTGTCTATACGACCCTGTGCACATGGTGAAAGCAACCTATAACGAAAACACGCCTATCCAAATACATTGTAAATTTCCGAAGCGGTTCATCTGCCGTGGTTCATTTTTATTATGGTTTGTCTTTGAGTGTATGTATCGCTTATATTTTTTGTTTCGGCTAGCCAATTAGCCGTTATGTGGGAAATTAACTGTCCTTTTGGCTTTCCGTTATTGATGTTTTCATTAGGTTCTACTTGTTTCACGGTTGTGTTTCTCTTCCTTAAGTGTCTCTGATGGGAGCTGAGGGTTAGTTGTATCGATTCCTGATCATTGCCCTCACTTCTATTTACCGCCGAAAACAAACGCATATTTTAAGATGAAAAGGTGTGATATTTTTCCACTTTCTGTTCAAAACATAGATCACGGTTCTTACAAGTACCAACAATCTATGTTTTAGAGCAGAAGAAAGAAAAATAAGATTTACCCCTGTAAACCCGAGTTGTACTGATAAAAGATGGGTACAAGGGGTCAGAATTATAAAGGCGTGTTTTTGTGATGCCGGCCTCTTCAGTCTGATGTCTACACAAAGCAAAATGTAAAAAATTGGAATGGCTGCTTAGGTGCTCAATCTGGGTTTTATCTGCGATAATCAAACATACCAGTCGAACTGGACCCTGTGCATATATTTAAATAGATTTTTGTGTTCGTTTGTAGATATTTTGCAATTCAAAATGCAATTTAATACACCCCACCGTTTGCATGTCCATTAAATCTAACTGTCTACTATTTAATGTCTCCTAGTTTTTTTTTTGTTTTTTTTAATTTTAGAGAATTTTTACAGACGCACAGAAGCACGGACGAAAGACGGACGACGGACGAAAAGTGATCCCATAAGCTCACCTCGTCACTACGAAGGAATTTAGAAGAGGACTAAGTAAGGAACATTCCTGTGAAGTTTGGTTACAATTGGCCCAGTAGTTTAGGAGGAAAAGATGTTTTAGCATTACACTACATCAGTCTTTCTGATGAAATTCGCTAAAGTATTGCAAATACCCTTTATTTTTTTTTGATTGCCATATAAACTAGATGCATGATTAGTGTCTGATTATTAAATATAATCGGTTTGCCACGGCAATTTTACAGGGGCTCGCGAAAGACGGCCCCTATAAAATTGGCTAAGACACATCGATAATATTTTATTTTTAAAGACACTGACCATATATTTACTGTGTTAATATTATTAAACGATATATTTACTATATGTAGAGGGCGGCTTTATCTTACACGGACACTGTTGAATATAACCGTTATTATGCTTTCTTACGTACTTTTACCCATTTAATTATTTACATCAAAGTCGACCAAGTGCGACGACTCATTTGAAACGGGTCAAATGGGTTCTTATGGAATACGAGAAATAACGTGGGCTGAAATGAAACGGCGAATATGCTGTGACGAGTATTTAGGGGGCAGGACCGTAACTACTGTTGTGTGAACTTGTGACCTAACCCAATTGCTCAGTTTGTTGCAATAAAATAGGTTTAAAATACGAGTATTCAGGACTGCACAGCCCTGAATGTCGTTGGATAAAGTAGCATTGATATATCTCTAGGAGATATAATTGTAAAATAGGTTTCCACCTTGCCAATATGGATGTCCTCTTAAAAGCAAAAATTGCTCATTTCTCAAGGAGTAGACATCTAAAAATGGCAGAAAATATCTCGAGTGAGCCCTGAATGCGTCGTCTAGGCTGATGAAAACATGTAGTCCATGTAGGACAGACTCAAGTAAAGTTTAAGACAAGACGCTTTTGCCTATTTAGTTATTGAACAGGTCATTTGAAGGATAAATACTTACCACTTCACTGCTTATGGTCCGTTTGTGCAAGTTCATAGGAAAATGGTGCAAGTTGGCATTTGCAAGCGGCGAGAAACTTAGATCAAGGGCTTTGTCGGTCGCTTCTTAAATTCGTAGGTCCTATGAATCTACAGACTGAGGAAATAATGTAAACGCACATATGCAGGCTGAGTTGTATTTTCACTGATTGCACTCATGGTATCATTTTGAGAGTAATCACATATGGATGCTTACTATCAGTAACTCGGATAGCGGCAAGCTGTTGGAGATCCGCTGGTAGAGTTTTCAATGGGTAACATTGTTCAATATTAGCCTTACCCCACCTTGCCGGCTCGTTTACAGAAGGAATACTGAAATAATAATAATTAAAATAAAAATAACAATAGACTCACAAACCAGATAAAGAAATAAACAAACAACATGTGAAAACTTCATCACGTGAACTAATCCGTGAAATGAACAGCCCCCTAAACCCTACTTTATATAGAGAAAACTGGGTGTTACTGGGACATGCTTTATATTTCAAAGACATACGTTGTTGGTCCTCGTTAGAACCGCCGGTTCTAACGAACACCCACAATCTTTGTTTGCAGTATAATTAAGAAAAATAACACATTTTTGTCCGAACAATTACCTTTTTTGAGGTATGAAAGAATGCACTGTATCACACGGATGTGTTTTCGTAATGAAAAGTAGAAGTAAAACAAAGATCAGGAATTGATACAATTAACTTACTCCACCCATAGAAGACACCAAAGGGAAAGAAATACAAACATTAAGCGACCAGACCATAATGGAAACCTAAACAAAGGAAGGCCATAAGGACAGTTACTTTCCCACAAAATGGCCATATGGCCATCCAAAACCAAAAGACACAAGTGATACACACAGTAAGTAACAAACAACAACATAAATAAATCGCCACAGAAGAGCCGCCTTGGAACGGTCAGTGGAAGATTTCCACTGGGGGGCTTAAATCGATTTTACGTGGCCACAATCCTCGCCCTTACTTCCGTCGCGATTTAGACAGATAATTTGTTCAGTCCGCATGAAGGCCTCCTAACTCATCAGTGCAACATCTCCGTGAACACAAAAATCAAAGAACCACAGAGGTGAGACAACGGTGAGGACTCGACAGCAAGAAACCACTGAAATGCTGGAGCAAAAGAAAACCAACAGTTAGACTCCGATGAGCCCGACCAGAGACAGAGCATCAGGCACCAACCGACATTATCTCTCTAATTTTCAATAAGCCTTTACGTTGGAGCCGTCATAGAATCTGAGGCCTGACCCACCGGCGTGCAATTAAAGAGGGAAGCAAAGTTGCCAACCGTGATTGGGTTAACTTCCATGCATGCAGTCTGTCGTATAATATCCATGTTGTACCCAATCTTTTTATATCGAAGAATGATTTTACGAAATTGGGTGCTGAAGTCATTGCGGTTATATATTTTTCTGAATTTATATGCTAAGTCACCATAAAATTCGGGTTCCGACAGACCCCGATGCAGAAGAGATTTAAGTCCAAATTGAATTTTGAAATTAAATCAGAATGGCGTCTATAAAATTTTGAAAAGGCTTTGCGTAGTTTATGGTACCGATAACCCTGATTAAGGAGTTTAGCCGTTAATAATTTATTACGAGTGTTGAAGTCAGTTACACGACAACACACCCCAGCAAACCGAATCAATTGCGAAATATAAACGCCATAGGATGGCGCACGAGGAACATCACCATCCAAAAAAGGAAAACCCACAATCCCAAAATCAAAGTCATCGTGTCTATCATAAATTCCGCACGAAACAAATCCATCTACAATAGATAGATGCAAATCCAAAAACGGGGCCTCGGTATCAGAAGAACTCGCCTTATCCAACTGAAGTTCTAGGGGGGTAAATCCGACTGATCAAACCACCAAAATAGGTATTATCAATATTTAATAAATCTTCTAAATATCTAGAAGTAGAGCTAAAAGCTTCAATAATTTCAGATTGGTTATCAATGGAAAGCGACAAAATGAAGTCCCCCCCCCCCATAACAACACAAGAACAGACCAGCCACAAGAGGTGCGCAATTAGTACCCACCGGAACACCCACAATCCGCCCAAACAACTTAGTACCGAATCTAATATAAATATTGTCAAGTAGAAAGGTGAGGGCATCACACACTTTCTGACATGACCAAAGTGTATAATTCTTATGCTCTTTAGAAGTGAAAAATGCATTTCTGACTTTACATGCAAGATAGAGAGAATCTTCTCTGTGAAAAGCCCATTCAATTAAATCATTAAGCTTTTCTTTTATAAGATTATGAGGAAGTGTAGTGTAAAGAGTGGAAAAATCGTATGTAGACAGACTAGAAGCACGAAAATGTCTAGACTTCAATTTATTTAAAACCTCATTCGAATTTTTTATAGACCAAAACAGATTTCTTCCTGATCTTTCAAAGACTTTATCACAATATTTAATTACATGCGTTTTAATAGCAGTAAGACAGGAAGTTAAAAATTTAGAAAGTTCAGTAGTAGTGCAAGAGCTAGAATTTGCAATAAACCGTGCTTTGTAAGGTTTTTTATGAAGTTTTGGTAACCAGTATAGCGTAGGAAGCTTGTCTTGGCCTTCGTTAACACACACAGCAAACTTGGTGGCTGAAAGACAAACATGTTTATATACTATAGTTCTCTCTTCAGCTAAAGGCTGAAGTTCATAGGCCATAGTACCACCAAGTTCCTGCTTAAGCGTGTTAACATAGTGGAGCCGTCACACAACGACGACGTTGTTAGCGGCCTTGTCTGCAGGGGCCAAAACAAACTTCTTATGAAATTCTTGAATACCTAGTTTAAGATGACGTAAAGACGTCTTGGGCTTAGGAGGTAATAAGTTAGTATTTTGAGAATAGAAAGAAATGCGTTTATTCATTAGTTTTAAAATGCTAAGTTTCCAGTCCTTAAGGGCTTTATGCTCAACATACTCTCGCTTACACCATCGATTACCGAATTCATTCAAGGAAGCAGCGATTTCATCTCTACATTTACTGAAATCAATTTTAGAAGGAAACCGATATTTCGGTCCTTTAGAAATTATATTCCTTATCCTAGAATCAGGAATAATTTTCAAATTGCCAGTAATTACATGACCAGCAGCAGGATAGCAATACTTTGAGTTTTTACAATCACATGAATCAGGAGTATTAGTATCAATGTCAAGATCTAAAACAAGTTTATTGAAATTAAAAATGATAGATCTAACAGGTTTGTTATATTTATAGCAAATTATAGGTGTTTCAGTATTTTGAAAATAAGCAGGAATGGAAGAAAGCACCGATCTCTCACGGAAGATACTGGGCAAATCTATAAAATCCATACCCTTATTAATGAAGGATTTTTTGAAGAAATGGCGTTTATGATTAATTTCAGAATCAATGTAAGGACGGAGAGTATGCTGAGTATAGCCTCTAGTTAAGAGAGCCGCATCATATAACTGATGAGAACTATCGTAGAATTTATTCGCCTCGGTGTCCAGAAGACGTAAAACAGAAACGGGTAATGAACTTAAAAATGAAAGCATAGAGTGGCGTCCATGATTTAATAATATAATTGACAGTCACTTCAGTCTAGTATTGTTTCGTTTAAACGCACGTGTTTTACGTTTAAAGTTACCATTTTTCCTGGTGCCGTGAGATCTAGTTCTGCGTTTTCGACATTCCAGGAGTGAGAAAATATCAAAGTCCGGCATTCTGGAAATATTACCCTCATGATAAATGTTATCATTAAATCCCAGTGGAAAAGGGGTCTATAAAAATTTAATCCATTTCAGTTCAGCTTCATGTCTTTTGATTATTTTGAATCTAGATGTAGAATTTGCATCGTAATAAAGTTTTTCCACTGGTTGTATAACAATGTTATTTACAGAATGACCTGTACGTCGAAAGTGACGGTACAAGAAAGTGTCAGTTTTCTTAGGCTAACTCATTCTACGATAATGCTCGTTCAATCTAGTTTTAAGCATGCGGTTAGTTTGACCGACGTACTGCATATTACAGTTTGTAGCACGTCAAGTAATTAGATAAATTAAATCTGTAGACTGTCATGTCAAATCAGACATGTTAACTACAGAGAAGCGTCTACCGTTTACAGATGAAGTAACGGTAGACGCAGTGCTTAAATGCGAACAACATCTGCACCTCTTGGCATTGCACTTAGAAATACTGGGATACATTCCACTTCTTTTCCACGGATTAGTATATTTTCGAAGGATGGGCGATTTGAGAGGAGATAGTCTTATACGAAGACTACTCCCAAAAACATTGGTATTGCCTGCTCCTTTGAGATTAACTGAAGTTACAGAAGACAAATTTAAGGGTCTAACCAATACCGAAGGCAACATAGTATTAAAGTTCTTAATAGAATGGGGAATCCGTACAGAAGAAGCAGAGTGTAACCTAAGGGGTGATATTGATATTTTAAATGTATTTGTAATACTCATTTTGGTTAATAAGGTTGTGATACCGTCAAAACTAAAGCGATGTTCATACCGGTTATTAAATAAATAAATAAAACAGCATATAAAATTACTGAAGAAGATTCCTTCGAATAGAAGGAAGGTACAACAAAAGCCCACAAAACATCCTAGTCTACTTAAAGTACAGGGATGTCAAACAAGCAGTTGTTATACAACGAGGAACGAACATCGGTTTAATAATGACCTTCAACAGGTATCTAAAGGATGTCAATTGATGGAACAGTGAAAAGCAATTGTATAAGCAATCCCTGAGGATTGGAAAAATAAGAGCATTAAATGCATGTACGGGGAGACCTTTTACAGCCGCCACACGGCACGAACAAAACAGCCCTGATATGCAAAGTAGAAGTAAAACAAAGATCAGGAATTGATACAATTAACTTACTCCACCCATAAAAGACACCAAAGGGAAAGAAATACAAACATTAAGCGACCAGACCATAATGGAAACCTAAACAAAGGAAGGCCATAAGGACAGTTACTTTCCCACAAAATGGCCATATGGCCATCCAAAACCAAAAGACACAAGTGATACACAAAATAAGTAACAAACAACAACATAAATAAATCGCCACAGAAATCGCCACACAAAACTTTCTCTCTTTCTACTGATACTGCGATCGGCCACATTTGACCATTACTCGCAGGTGTACATTACTTATACTCGAGGTTTTGCAGGGTGAAAGCCTACACAGCAATCATGTAATCACGTTAGGGATCTTTAACCTGCACAAATGATTGTTCTCATTGCCTCTAGTATCCCGATCCGAAGGACGGTCCGCTTGTGGCATACATCCCTGCAAATGATGCCAGTGGAGCATGTTTGGACACCGCAATTTTATTACCGCTGCCTCTAGCCTCAATGTCAAGTGCACTAACAATCTAATCACTGAGCTACAACGCTGTTTTATAATTTGCGAACAACAAAGTTCAAGCAGGGCAGATGCCAGCTTCTGGTGAAAGAATGTGGACTCTACTGGTCAACCGCGTTTGTATAAAAAAATGTGAAGGCAATGATCAGGAATCGATACAATTAACCCTCAGCCCCCCCCCCCCCCCCCACACACACACACACACACACAACAGACACCAAAGGGAAGGAAACACAAACATGAAACAACTAGACCCCCAATGGAAAATGGAGTTTAGGGGTTTTCATTTCTCGGACTTGTTCACGACATGCACACTTTCTGGTTATCTTCATTTACATAATAACAGTGGACTAAGCCTGCATACTTTGGAGATATATGCTATAACAAACAGCGACTATGTTAACAATGTTGCATATAAGGATTATCCTTTTGAAGAAAGGAATGCACCATAGATCTTAAAAGTACGGACTGTACAAGTTTCTTTACTGGTCAGACTAGCTAGTACAGGCAATTAGCCCTCATCAGTGACCCTCAAATATTTTCAATACTCCACAATTAAATCACTGATATCAAAGGACAACAATATATAAACTACTCAATCATGAAGGTCAGGGAGACATTTTGCGGCCACCACACATTCTCATAACACCAGTTGTAGTGACCTTTTAATATGTTCTGGTTATCTTCATTTACATAACTACAGTGGACTAAGCCTGAATACGTTGGAGATATATGATATAACAAACAGTGACTATATAACAATGTTGCATATAAGGATTATCCTTTTGAAGAAAGGAATGCACCGTAGATCTTAAAAGTACGGACTGTACAAGTTTCTTTACTGGTCAGACTAGCTAGTATTGGCAATTAGCCCTCATCAGTGACTCAAATATTTTCAATACTCCACAAATAAATCACTGATTTCAAAGGACAACAAGATATAAACTACTCAGTAATGAAGGTCAGGGAGACATTTTGCGGCCACCACACATTCTCATAACACCAGTGTAGTGACCTTTTAATATGTTCTATAAAAGTGGTATCATTTGGAAGCAAGAAATACGTCGTAGAACTAAAAAGTATGGTGGGTACAAGTTTTTTCTGAGACAGACTAGCTAGTTTCGTCCAACTAGTCCGTGTAGTGATAACCCACCTTAACCCAACGTTATATACAGAAAACTGGTGTTAATTGGCCGTTCTAACGAGCACCAACAACCTATGATAAGAAAAATATCAAAAGATTTTATCTACAAAGGAAACATGCCGGATCCCCTCAAATGCCAAGTGTTGTTTCCTTGAGCAATAGACTTTATCAACATTGCTAAGTTCTGGTTTCTACCCTCATGGAAGATTAGTACCAGTTTACTAAAATAATACCCTTAATAATTGATATTGATTATTATTATTATTTATCATATGACGTCGCGTCTGAGAGTGTAATAACGCCGTGTAATATTTTCGATAATCCACTAGTGGATTAAATATACAAATTAGCTAAAACGTCCAGTAACGTTGCATCTACGACATCCTTAACGACGTCGCGGTTATTAATGGCGGAATATTGACATTTTTGTAAACAGTCGTGAATAAAATGCGTTTTAAATGTCATATGATAAATAGAATCTTGCATTCGTGCTCATGTATAATTGAATTTTTCAAACTCGTTGAGGAAAAGAGATAAAATGCCCGGCAAAGCCTCGCATTTTATCCCTTTTCCTCTACCCGTTGAATGAATTAAATATTAAATGAGAACTCATGTAAGATCCTCTATATAAAAAAGAATGCACTTTGCCTTACGGATGTGTTATCGTAACGAAGTAAGTATTAGTGTCATTTGACTATACCAAGCTCTTGATGCCGTGATAATTCTTCCATCCGGGTCTTCGTTAGGACAAGAAATCAAACTCACAACACCGGCGGTCGTCTGTGGCCAATCGAAAGTTCCGAATGTCTCCGAATAAATGCTTTCAGGTAAACACACCGACATAGCTGTAATTGAAGACGCAAATATTTTTTTTTACAATTGGCAAACTTTGCTTTAACTGTTCGCAAATTAAAATAAAACAATTTAACAAGTATACTGCAAAGCTTGAATCCTTTAAGTACAAATGCGTCAGCCCCCGCCCATCGGGCTTGAAGAAATAGATGGGCTGCATGATGCTTCCACGCAGAGCTGAAATCGATCCACACACGAGTACTGGTAAACCGCTTAGAGGATCTTAGCCTGCCCCGGCAATGGGGTGCGAGTCGGCCCATTCATGCTCATACACCATATTGGTTTCATTGGGCGACCGGGCTTCAGATGTCATTAGTCTCACAAAATTGGAAGCAACGTCTCCAAAATGACATTACAATGTTGACGGGGACGTAAAACTTCAAATAAAAAAAAAAAAAAGAAAAGGACAAATGCGTAGCTCCAATAAGGTGTTGTACTATGGGTAATTTTGGTATATATACACGTGTTTGTTGAGAGTATCAGACTCAAATTCTTACATGTATCCACAGCCTATCTTTCTGATAAAACAAAAATTAAATAAAACATCAGCAAAACTATGTTAATCTTCCTGAATTGGAGCTATGGAAAGGACAATGGGGGTAATGGTAACCAAATAAAAATCAAAAATGAGTTCCTTTAAGAGCAATGAAAATATTCATAAGAAAGAAGATGGGTCATACTACGTAGTTTCGGCTAATAAAGCCTCATCAGTGACCCTGTAATGATCCGACAACGAAAGCCAGAGTAAACATACTGCAATTTTGCGAATTTCGAATAGGCAGTCGATTCAAAGACTGATATAAATCAAATTGGGGTCCATTAATTAAAAATCTGTCTAGAATATGAGTATAAACCAATAATCTATTTCTGATTTCTCAGAATATTCACGCTGATCTCAAAGGACCAAAAGTAAAATATAAACTGCACTATGGTTGATGTACGGGGAGACGTTTTACGGCCGCCACACGGCACAACACCAGCTGCAGTGAAGGCAAATAAAAATCAAAAATGAGTTCCTTTAAGAGCAATGAAAATATTCATAAGAAAGAAGATGGGTCATACTACGTAGTTTCGGCTAATAAAGCCTCATCAGTGACCCTGTAATGATCCGACAACGAAAGCCAGAGTAAACATACTGCAATTTTGCGAATTTCGAATAGGCAGTCGATTCAAAGACTGATATAAATCAAATTGGGGTCCATTAATTAAAAATCTGTCTAGAATATGAGTCTAAACCAATAATCTATTTCTGATTTCTCAGAATATTCACGCTGATCTCAAAGGACCAAAAGTAAAATATAAACTGCACTTTGGTTGATGTACGGGGAGACGTTTTACGGCCGCCACACGGCACAACACCAGCTGCAGTGAAGGCAAATAAAAATCAAAAATGAGTTCCTTTAAGAGCAATGAAAATATTCATAAGAAAGAAGATGGGTCATACTACGTAGTTTCGGCTAATAAAGCCTCATCAGTGACCCTGTAATGATCCGACAACGAAAGCCAGAGTAAACATACTGCAATTTTGCGAATTTCGAATAGGCAGTCGATTCAAAGACTGATATAAATCAAATTGGGGTCCATTAATTAAAAATCTGTCTAGAATATGAGTCTAAACCAATAATCTATTTCTGATTTCTCAGAATATTCACGCTGATCTCAAAGGACCAAAAGTAAAATATAAACTGCACTTTGGTTGATGTACGGGGAGACGTTTTACGGCCGCCACACGGCACAACACCAGCTGCAGTGAAGGCAAATACAAATCAAAAATGAGTTCCTTTAAGAGCAATGAAAATATTCATAAGAAAGAAGATGGGTCATACTACGTAGTTTCGGCTAATAAAGCCTCATCAGTGACCCTGTAATGATCCGACAACGAAAGCCAGAGTAAACATACTGCAATTTCGCGAATTTCGAATAGGCAGTCGATTCAAAGACTGATATAAATCAAATTGGGGTCCATTAATTAAAAATCTGTCTAGAATATGAGTCTAAACCAATAATCTATTTCTGATTTCTCAGAATATTCACGCTGATCTCAAAGGACCAAAAGTAAAATATAAACTGCACTTTGGTTGATGTACGGGGAGACGTTTTACGGCCGCCACACGGCACAACACCAGCTGCAGTGAAGGCAAATAAAAATCAAAAATGAGTTCCTTTAAGAGCAATGAAAAACACAAAATATATAACCGACTTGCATTTTACTTTTGAAAGAAAACATTTAATGTAAGAGAAAGAGATGAAATGCAAGAGAAAGAGTTCAACTATCACCTTTGCAGTAATTTATTACTACATTTAATTTTGAATGAATATACATAGAGCTGTCAATAGGATAACATACTAATGCGAATTTTATTAAATTCCATGGTTCTGTGAAAGGGTTTAGATATTCGGACAAATTTTTGTGATGCCTTTTGTACGTACGCCAAATATTTATTGCTACAATCGCGTTGTTGGGCCGGCACTTACGCGATCCATGTATCAATTATGCAGGAATAATGTGCAACCTTGTTAACTCAGCATTCTCTATACATAAGTGGGTGTTGTGTAATGGCTAAATTATCGCGGGCACATGATCGTAATAGCTAGGTATACTATCTTACCTTCCTCTTTCAAAATTAAGTGCAGGCTAAGCAGAGGTGAGCCATGGAGAAAGTATCCATTGGCAATGACGGAATCATTAAGGGCCTTCAACACCTGTTGTTTACTGACGTACCACACTGTGCTGCAGTTTATTGCAA
Organism: Lucinisca nassula; assembly: GCA_963580285.1. Classification (NCBI taxonomy): domain Eukaryota; kingdom Metazoa; phylum Mollusca; class Bivalvia; order Lucinida; family Lucinidae; genus Lucinisca; species Lucinisca nassula. The sequence goes on along the minus strand of OY757013.1, from coordinate 85,320,420 downwards.
GTTCGATAGTCATAAACGGGGTCCTGCAAGGACAATAAGCAATTACAGTGACTTAGAGCACATCAAGGGGAATGGATACACCTTCAAGGGAGGCAACTCCTATAAAAACGTTTTTCTCCCATCCCGATAGGTGTCAACTCTAAAAGAAAAGAATTTGCTTCTCTTTCCTTAAATAGGAGACCCTTTTCTTTACAATGAGACTGTTTAAAGAAAAGCAAACAGGAAGTCCCAAAAGTTGCCACCCTTTGACACATGGCGAAAAAAGCGAAGTGTACCCATTCCCCTTAAATGACAGCACTTTAGCAAGACATTGTAATAGATAACCCTATAAACATGTTCTTGAAAGGGTAGTCCTTTGGAAGCAAGGAATACACTACAGAACGTGAAAAATACGGAGTGTACATGTTTTCAGGGCCAGACTAGCTAGTTTCGGCCAATTAGGCCTCATCAGTGACCCTAAAATATTTTCAAAAAAATAAAACCTCATTTTATTCGGAGAAAATTTGATCTACAAGAAAACATTACTTTTCTCCTAATTAAGCACAGAAACATAGGGTGTTGGTAGTAAAAGGCAGTTTTAACGAGCACCAACAACTTATGGTTATTATCAGAAAAAATAACAAGAGCACCAGAAGCGGGTGCTTTGCTCGTCTGTTTTTCATATGTCGCAAAGGAAGCTGAATCAATCAAATTACCTGATAGAGTTCTAGAACTTGGTTAGAATGTAGCTCTTGTGATGATACAGATGTGTGTCAAGTTTCATGAGACTTGGCCAAAAAACTTTTGGAAATATGGCCAAGGTTACAGTTTTTTTGTTAAAATATTTGAAAAATAGGTGAAAGTTCAACAAGGGCACAGGTCAGAAAGTTTGATATCAGTGAAAAGGTCGTGTCCCAAGAAACTAACACGTGAAATTTTGAAAGCTGTATTATTTGTGGTATTTAAATGAGAAACAAATATGTTTTATTGAAACAGGTGTTTTTTCGTATGTCACAAAGGAAGATACATCAGTAAAATGGCATGGCAGAGTTATGGAACTTGTTCAGAATGTAGCTGTTGTGATCATACAGATCTGTGTCAAGTTCCATAAGGCTAGGGCAAATGCATTTGGAAATATGCGGTCTCCCTATTTGATGACAAGAAGTGACAAGAGGTGACAAGAAGGGACAAGAGGTGACAAGAAGTGACAAGAGCTATTTTATGGTGACAAGAATTGTCAAAACGCATTTGCGACCCTTTTAAAAAGTAAAATATGATATATAAGAGAGAGAGAGACAGAGAGAGAGAGAGAGAGAGAGAGAGAGAGAGAGAGAGAGAGAGAGAGAGAGAGGGGGAGAGAGAGAGCGCGTGTTAAATAAACAGAATATAATCATTAGAATAAGATTTAATTTGAAACAAATTAAAAATTACTCTTTTATTTATTTATTTATTTATTAGAGGTATGAATATTCTAAATAGGCAGAATATAATCCTGAGAATAAGATTTAACTTTAAAAATGCTATTTTATTTATTTATTTATTTATTCTCTTGTCAAAGCAAAGGATTTATGATTAGCAAGCGGAGTCGAAATAATATGCCGACTAAATGCTAATAACACAAGCTTGTGATTAATCAACCGAGATAACTCAATACTGAGTGACAGCAATTATCTTAATGAGTGGCGCACGCACGATTTAGGAAGGAAGGAAGACTTCTATCCCAACTGCTTGTTGGTTTGTATTGCGGTTTAACGGCCCAGTCAACACTATTTAGGATATTTTTGAGCCGGTCAGTTCATTTATCCACACTAATGGCCAAGTTTGTTTGTTTGTTTGATTTGAGGTTTAACGTACCCGTCAACACTGTTTAAGTCATGCAGGATACGTTGATACAAAGTTTGTGGGACTTTTAGCCGTCATTTAGATGACATGACATCTCAAGCCCTGCTGCGCAATGAAACCAATAGGATGTATATGCATTGACGGTCCGACTCATACCACTATTCCTTGGCAGGCTTAGAACCCCTAAGCGGTTGACCAGTAGTCATGTGCGGTCATGGAAGCATAATGCAGCCCAATCTATTTTTTCAAGCCCCAATAGGCGGGGCCCGACATATAGCCAAGGTAAAGTTTTGGGTACATTTTCGAAAAATAGGTCAAAGATCAATGGTCAATGTCTTATGTAAAAAAAAAAGCTTGGAATCAGTGGAAAGGTCTTGTCCGAAGGAACATCCATGTAAAGTTTGAAGGCTGTATTATTAGTGGCATAAAAATGAGTAACACAAATGTTTTTAACGGAGATAATTCAGTCAAATTGTACGATAGAGTTATGGAACTTGGTAAAAATGTAGCTGTTGTGATCGTGAAGTTTCATGGAGGCAGGCTAAATACGTTTGGAAAAATGGACAAGGTTAAAGTGTTTGTTCAAATTTTCGAAAATTAGGTCAAAAGTGCAAAGGTCACGGTAAAAAAATATGCATCAATGGAAAGATATTGTCAAAAAAATCTATTTTTGGCTCCTGTGACCTAGATGTGCAACGGACCGGAACCATTTGAACAACTTTGAAAGGGGACCACCTGCGGATCATTCCTGTGAAGTTTGGTCAAAATCTGATCAGTGGTTTAAGAGAAGTCGTTTTGAAGAAATTGTTAACGCACGCACGCACGACGGACGACGGACAAAAAGTGATCCAAAAAGCTCACATCGTCACTACGTGACGGTGAGCTAAAACAGAAATTGTGGTATTTTTCTTATTTCTGCTTGAAATATAGATTGTGGGAACCAGCTAGCCTCATCGAGGCGGTTCTAACGAGTACCCATAATCTTTATTTTAGAACCGCCTCAACGTGGCAGTTAGAGGCGGTTCTAACGAGTAACCACAATCTTTATTTTAGAGCAGAAATAAGAAAAATAAGACTAAAACACTAAAGATCTCAGTTTTACCATATACAAGTGGGGTTCAAGGGGGTCAGAATTACACAGGCGTGTTTTCGTGATGGAACTTGAGTCGGCGTGGGAGATATACTCATTGGCTAAATATCTCTATACGTCACGAAGACACCGTTAAACCGAATATATGTATAGGCGGTTCGAACGAGTCCCACAATCTATGTTTAGAGCAGAAATATAAAAACTATCGGAATTTTTATCTGGAAATTTCTAGTTTCGGTGGAAAGTTATCAAAATATTTGAATTGGTGAGTTTTTGTAATGGCGGCTGTAAAAGATTTGGGAATGAGACTTTTGATGTTCGATCAGAAATCCGAAACTATATGTACCGGCAATCAGAAAGAAACTTTCATTGAAGATTAATAAGTACAGCTGACTCCCCTTGTATCAAACACTGATACATCAAACTCCTGTGTATGTCAAACTAAATTTTGGTCACTGTTGTTTTTGTTTTTTTTCTATTTGTTCATTATAGTTCAACTAATTTTATCTCAAACTACTGTTATCTCGGGCCGGGGTTTCCTGTCCGTTGGAAATTTAACTTTTCTTACAATAAATTTGCTTCTTTTGAATATCTAAGTTTACAAAGCCCTCATAAATTATTCATGATGCCTACGCGAGGTGCAAAGAAAAAGAAATATGATACCAGTAATTCCCGGTAATGTGTTTTGTTTTGTGTTTGACCAAGATGTGATTCAAACCAGGAAGCTGCATGATATTTTGCATGTCTGTTTTGGATTGAAAGACATACATTACGAAAACACGCCTATACAAATACATAGTAAATTTTAACGCCGAAAAAATGCAAATTTTAAGACGAAAAAATGTGATATTTTCCTTTTTTCTGCTAAAAATATAGATTGTGGGTACACATTAGAACCGCCTCATCGAGGCGGTTCTAACGAGTACCCACAATCTATATTTTAGAGCAGAAATTAGAAAAATAATGTCTAGCCCTGTAAACCCCAGTTTTACTATATAAATGTGGGGTTCAAGGGGGTCAAATTTATATAGGTGTGTTTTCGTGATGTAATAGCGCCTATAGTGTCTGTAAATGAAACTGCTAAGACCACAGTTTTGTTTGTTTGTTTGAGGTTTAACATCCCCATCAACACAGTATAGGTCATTTTGGAGACGTTGCTTCCAATTTTGTGGGACTTTTACCCGACATTCAGATAAAATGACATCTCAAGCCCTGTCGCCCAATGAATCCAATAGGGTTTATTAGCATGGACGGTCCGACTCGCACCGCGGTTCCTGGACAGGCTTAGATCCTCTAAGCGGTTTACCAGTACTAGTGTGCGGACGGTTTCAGCCCTGCGTGGAAGCATCATGCAGCCCATCTATTTCTTCAAGCCCCGATGGGCGGGGGCGGAACTAAGGCAACAGGCCAAGCATTACAGCAACGATCTGTCCTTCAATACATAAGTGATATTTATAGATATAGACTCACCTTATGTCAGTAACGGCCACTGAATACGTCCCTTTTTGTCCGTCGATGATACTGTTAACCTAAAACAAGCAATCCTTATACGAATTATTAACGTTTTCCATAGATCTCTTTATCTCTCTCTTTCTCTCTCTCTCTCTCATTCTCTCTCTCTCTCTCTCTCTCTCTCTCTCTCTCTCTCTCTCTCTCTCTCTCTCTCTCTCTCTGTTTGTGTGTGGTTTATATTATTTTCCGGTTATCAGGGTTTATCACATGACGTCGCGTCTGAGAATGTAACAACGCTATGTAATAAATTCGTTGATCCACTGGTGATTTAAATATGCAAATTCTTAGATACCCTCCGAAACGTTACACGCACGCCTCGTCAACGACGCCGTGCTTATTGTATTGCGGGATGCTAACATTCGTGAATAAAATGCGTTTAAAATGTCATATGTTGAATAGGATCTTACAATCGTGTTCATGTATAATAAAATTTATAATATCCGTTGTTGAAATGGGATAAAACGCTCGGCATAGTTTCGCATTTTATCCTATTTCCTCAACTCGTTTACGAATTTAATAATACGCGAGCACTCATGTAAGATCCTCTATTATATAATACATGTAATTGGCCGGGTGATCAGGAGGACGCGGGTATTCATGATCAATCTCCACGAAAGAATGTTGCCGGCCCCGGCGGGTATCTAACCCGCGTCCTCCTGATCACCAGTCAGACGCGCATCCGACTCAGTTACCGAGGCCGGCTAAAGAAGTTATATATAACTGCAATCGAGCCAACTCTCTTAAAATGTGGAAGAGAAAATTAGATATAAGGAAAATGGATATGCAGTCGAACTTCAATTGCTCGAACACGTTTGGGACCTCGAAAATCTGTTCGAGATAGGGGTAGTTCGAGCTTGAGTAGTCTGAGGTTACATCAGGAGGCATAACGAGATACGTTTAGTTATCTTTTCTGTGTTCTATAATGAAAATGTAGGCTGTGTGTACTCATTAGAATCGCCTCATCGAGGCGATTCTAATGAGTACACACAGTATACATTTGCAAGATAGAAGACTAAAATCGTCTTAAATATCCTCCACTATTTCTTATGTAGAGGATTTCGCTAGGAGCTCAAGAATGGGTTCGACACATCGATGGTAAACGAGAGATCGGTGTTCGAGCCATCGAAGTTCGACTATAACATCAAGGAAGACAGCTTTGTTACCCTTATCAATATTGGTCTTACGCCCCCGCCCATCGGGTCTTGGAGAAATGGATTTGGCTGCACAGTGCTTCTGCGCAAAGCTAAAGCCGATCGAACTTACTACTTAACCGCTAAGAAGGTCTAAGGTGGTGCGTGTCAGACCGTTCTTTAAACCGTATCAGTCAGACTCTTTGTGCGATATGGCCTAATTAAGGTGTAACTATACCTAATTTAGTGACACAGAGGCCTTTCTGATATTTAATCTTCATCAGTGTGTCAGAACCCCAAAGTTCTGAAACCGAAACGGATGGTGGACAAGACCGGCAAACACAGCACATCCCCCTCCGAGCACACACCGACCGACGTAGCTCATGTGACAGGTCAACTGGAGGCACCAGGCAAGAGACGCCCACCCTCGGACTTATAGGCGTCCCCCACGAGCCAACATCAGCAAACATGGCCCACGCTCCACGGAAGTTCCGGGCATCAGGAAGGAGATGTCCAAAGTCGCGAGACTTGCAAAATTTAATATGTCATTTAACCTCAATGTCGTGTGAAGGTCAAACATCACATCCTTAGTGTCTGCAATGGGTTCTTCTTTCTTTGAATTTGGGCATGTTCAGTCTTGCGAATAGGGTTCATTCTTGTGAAGAAAAGTCAAACGCATTTACCAGGTGGCGAATAGTGAGGCATCTCAGCTAATGTTACTTGTTACTAAGGAACTGATGATACCCTGCGACGTTAAATAAAGCCTCTGTATCTGGAGCTGGATCTACAGTAAAATCCCTATATTTAGACCACATTTGGGGCTGTTCTGAACAGTCCCAACGGTGGTCTCGTTCTGGAGGACAGTGTGTGTATAAATTACGAAGACAGTATAACTGAAACGTTTGTAGTAAACTTTGCTTTTGAAAGCAGAATTAGTCTTAATTTTTGGTGGTCTTAGTAGCGGAATTTTGCTTTACATTATTTGTATAGATATCTATACCAGAGAAGGCATAGTTACAGGTACATGTAGCTCAGCTGCGCGTCTTTCCGGTAATCAAGTCGCGGATTCGATAGCTGTCGAAAGCGGCAATATTCTTTCGTTGAGATTATCTACGGTCATTCTCTCCCTTCCGCTGATTCAAGAAGGGCAGTTGTTAGTTTCTAGCGAAAGAATGAGGACTGCATTTGTCGATTGATTATGTACACGCCTGCACGGGGAAGGTCGGGTTAAGCAAACTGCTGGATATGGCCTAAACGGTATCTGGGAATGTGGGAATGCCCTACACTATGTTGTAGTTTATATTTTCTTGTCCTTTGGGGTCATTGATTCCATTGTGGAATTTTGAAAATATATGAGGGTTACTGATGAGGCCTTATTGGCTGAAACTAGATAATCTGGCCCAGAAAAAAAATGTACACTCCATATTTCCAGTTCTGTAGCGTATTCCTTGCTTCCAAAGGATAACCCTTTCTAGAACATATTTTTTAAACCATAAAACACCAAACAAACATAAACAAGAGCAAGCAAAGATATCTGTATATGTCCATAGGGTTGAAAGGGTAAAATGGCGGAAAGTTTTGCCACGTTATTTCATTCCCCTTCATGACACAGGTATTGATTAAAGAAATAAACTAATTACCAGATTTACAAAATTCACTTCATAGTTTCTTCGACTTTGCGATGTAGGATCTTGCAAGGCAGGGGTTAGGGTTGCATCTAGAGTCACAGTTGCCAATATTTCAAAACTTTTCACAGTATCTGAAACAAGAAAAAGCTTTATTAAGTAATGACTGTAATTTTCAAGTCAGCGAACCTTAAAAGGGTTCGTGACCCGATGTTGGTCATACTCAATGGACGTTAAATAAATTACATGTATTAATAATTTATTGCTTATATATTTACTTTATTCGATCAAATATTCTGGTTTGAGGGCTACACTGAAACAAGAAAACCATCGCAAGCAGATTTTCTATGAACAGTGGAAGAGCGCCGTTTACGTCATAACGTCGCCATCGGCCAATCATAATAGAGAGAAATATGGTTTATTTTCACGTCACTTAATGATCATGATCATGTGACGTCGCTTGAGTAAAATTAACGTATTCATTGAGGTACGAACAACACTATGTCCCTATATTTTCTTTAAATTCACTGAGAACGTGAACCTAGAGAACTGGACACATCTTCACGGGAGGTTTAACTTTCTTTTAAATTACTTATCCCACATCAAAAGAGGTCTACCTTTAAAGGAAATAATTTGTTTTAGATGAGCAGTTGTAAAAAGCATAGCAGTTGTGCTATATATCCTTTCATAGATCAGAAACTGTCCTTCACCATAACCCATATATGACAATGATATCTTCAACCTAATCGGTTTGGATTAGTCCATTTCCAATTAAAGTGGTGTTAGGTTTGTTTAGTTTGTGATTAGTTTTCCCAAAAAATATATGTCGTTTCGGCCAACAGTGTACACCTTGATCAGACGCCGCGATCTGTTGCGTCTAATCTGGGTCTACACAGCCTGCCAATGTCCTACAAATAGGACGCTAGGCGTATATGGCTTATTTATTTATTTACTTAGTGAACGGTATTGAGTCTTCAATTTTAATGTCTAGTGCGCTTAAGTATACTTGGCTTTTATTGACTTCACATTAAACGATTAGTGCACATGTGTATAATTTTAGTGATCGGTATACATTCTTCACCTAAAATGTACAGTGCACTGAAGTTTACTTTTAATGATCAGTATGCATTCTACATCTTAAGCGTATATTTCGCTAAAGTATAAGTTTGGTGATTAGAAAACATTCTACATCCAAACGTCTAGTGCCCTAAAGAAGGCTTAATTAACTGATCAGAATACATTCCATATATAAAATGTCTAGTGCGCTGAAGAATATTTAGTAGTCATTACACATTCTACACCTAAAATGTTTAGTGCACTGATTTATTCTTTCAGTGAAAAATAAAATTCTAGATCTACATCTGAAATGCCTAATGCACTGAAGTATACTTTTAGTTGTAAGTATGCCTTCCTCACGTCAAACGCCTAACGCGCTGAAGCATACTTTTAGTGATCAGCACAGAATCTTCACCTGAAGTGTGTAGTGCGCTTGAGTATACATGCACTTTTAATGATCAGTATACATTATACATCTGAAAAGTCTAGTGCGCTAAAGAATACTTTAATGATCAGTACAGATTCTATACCTAAAAAGTTTAGTGTGCTAATTTAGGTGTAACTATACCAAATGTAGTGACACAGAGGTCTTTCTGATATTTAATCTTCATCAGTGTGTCTAAACGCAGAAGTTTTGAAACCGAAACGGATGATGGACAAGACCCGACAAACACAGCATATCCCCCTCCGAGCACACACCGACCGACGTAGCTCATGAGACATCTCAGCTTGAGGCATCAGGCAAGAGACGCCCGATCCAGACAGGCGTCCCCCACCGAGCCAACATCAGTAAACATGGCCCACGCTCCACGGAAGTCCCGAGCATCAGGAAGGAGATGTCCAAAGTAGCGAGACTTGCAATATTTAAAATATAACAAAACGTGGTAACCAAATCCGCTAAGATACATGTCTCCCCTGACAAGTCAGTCTTAGTTTTAGAAAAGTTAGAATTTTATACTGCAAAAGTTAAAGATATAATATAGTTATTTAAATCAGTTCTTGCGTGCTGACATCAACACCGCAGTATCAACCTCAGCACTAAGGAACTGATACTGAGCTGATGATACCCTCGGGGACGAACGAATCATTAATAGCAGAGATACAGACCCAGTGGTTGCAATTAAGGTGTAACTAGACCAAATTTAGTCAGACAGAGGCCTTTCTGATATTTTTTATCTTCATCAGTGTGTCTAAGCCCCAAAGTTTTGAAACCGAACGGATGATGGACAAGACCCGGCCAACACAGCACATCCCCCTCCGAGCACACACCGACCGACGTAGCTAATGAGACATCTCAGCTAGAGGCATCAGGCAAGAGACGCCCGATCCAGATAGGCGTCCCCCACCGAGCCAACATCAGCAAACATGGCCCACGCTCCACGGAGGTCCCGGGCATCAGGAAGGAAATGTCCAAAGTAGCGAGACTTGCAATATTTAAAATATAACAAAACGTAGTAACCAAAACCGCTTAGATACATGTCTCAACTGACATTTAGTAGTGATCAGTAAACATTCTACAACTGAAATGTCTAATGCGCATAAGAAAACTTAAGTGATCAGAAAACATTCTTCACCTTTAATAAGCACACTTTTAGTTAACAGTATACATTCTACACCTAAACAGATCATAACAATGAGGAATACTTTTGTTGATCAGTATGTATTTGCACCTTAAATTCTATTGGTGACTTTTTATTATCTTAAATTTCGCAACTCGTTATGGGAAATTTGAATTTTTTAAGGAAGCCAACTCATGCGAAATAGACTCTATTGGCACAACAGATAAGAAAATCCGTGGTTTTAGCCCGGGATAGAAATTCTGTTCTTACCCTGGTGTTCTTACACAGGGGCGGTGTAAAACTCGAATATTCTCACGCGTTATGCACTGGTTGAATATGACCTGCTACGCATCGTCGTTAAGCTTGACGTCACAGCCCGTTACCTCACATTACTAAACATTTACAACTTTGTCATCAAAACATGGCGGACGAGGGCAAATGACGTGACTGCATTGTTAAAAATCCAGAAATATACTTCATCTCACGGCAAACCTATTTTTGTATATACAAACAGTGTGGATCCTGATAAGACTGCTATCAAAGGGATCTGGCTCGACTCTGTCTGCAATAACGGCCCGCAGCCTACGTAATGTAGTGGTCAAGCCACGCGCATCATAAACCAGAGATCCAAGGATCGATTCCGGGCTTCTCCAGACTTTCGATTGAGTCTTTTAACCAAGCTTTAGTCTCCATATGTTCTTAGTTCATTAGGAAAACATGTCCGTGTCAAATAATGGCGTCTCACATGGTGTCAGAAATTACACAGTTTAGGCAAAAAATAATAATATCTTTCTTATTTCTGCTTTCAACATAGATCGAGGGTGTTCGTTCTAACGAGTACCCACAATCTATGGTTTTGAACAAATATAAGGCAGATAATGTATACTCCCGTAAACCCCAGTTTTCTCTGTATAAAGTGGGGTTTAGGGGGTGTTAATTTCACGGACTTGTTAACGTGATGTGCTGGTTGGCTGTAAAACAAATACACACACAATTTTGGTTTCGGTTTTACAACCCTTCCATGATTATTTCAATATACACATAGTAACGTCTCTTAAAACAGCAAACAACTTTTGAGGTGATCGGTGGGTGAAGGTAAAAATGACCAGGTATCAGCTGTGAAACAAACAGCAAATGAATTATTATCCCCGCAACCACTTTCACGGAATCGTTTGGGTGCCCAGGCAAAGTGTTTCAAGTCGATCTGTCCATGCTTATAAACCCTATTGGTTTCATTGAGATGTCATTTCATCTCACTGTAGGGTAAAAGTCCAATAAAATTCGAAACGTCTCAAAAATGATCCATATATTGTTGATGGGGACGTTAAACCTCAAATCAAACAAACCCAATCACATCCGCCATAGCATTGTAACAAAATTAAAATGAGAAACGACCAGGAACTGATACAATCAGATCCCAAATTCTTCCCACAATATCTCTAGGGAAAAATGGCGAAACCTGGAGTGACGACAGTAAACAAAATGGACAACAGGTAAACCGAGTCAGCAGCTCTTTCCCAAACAGGCAGTGACTCAAAATAGCTAAACCTAACCAATAATGAGCAACACACAATGAGGGAAAGAACCAGAAAAACCAACATTACAGACACAACACTGGAAGGACAAACGTTGCCAAAAATGAACAACAACAAAGTGGGGAGAATCTTCTTGCAAATCGGATAAGGAAATTCGTGGTTTTAGCCTGGGATAGAAATTCTGTTAATGCACACCAGACAAGAAAATCCGTGATTTTACCCTGGGATAGAAATTTATGTTCTGACCCTGGTGTTCCAACCCAAAAATTGAATATTGTCGCGTGTTTGATAAATGCACTGGTTGATTACGACCTCTTGTGCACCGTCGTTAAGGTTGACGTCACCCCACGTTACGTGAAGTCACAAAGCATTCCTGTAATTTCATCATAATATGGCGGACGTTGGTAACGGAAGTGACTGCAGCATTAAAAATCCGCGCTAAGAAATGGAAGGTATGCAAGAAAAAGAATTCAATATGGGTGTGAGGGGTGGATAAAAAAAATCCAATCCTCGGGATCACTGCCCGGCATCACTCGGCAAGCCTCGTGATGCTGGACAGTGTCCTGAGGGATGGACTTTTCTATCCACCCCTCACACCCATATAAGATTCTTATATTATTACCCCTGTGTTTTTACCCAGGGACAAGGTGAAAATCGAATATTCTCACGTGTTTGGTATGCAGTGGTTGAATATGACCTTAAAGCACAATGGTAAGCCCAAGCATTAAACACAGACTATCCCTGGGCGATTTATAACACAAGTTTCTGAAGGCGGACAGGAATGGCTATATAAAGCATATCTAAGACCTCGTTTTGCACGTATGTCTGTCTAACGAGACCCGTCAATATAACTGCTCGAAACCCAGCTAAATTCTGTACTAGCTAATGAATCTGTCTGGTAATGTCAAAGGTACTTTTAGCAGCTGTAAAATAATTTGTATAAAATAAAACGCCATAAAATATAAATTTATATGTCTGCGAATCCAATATGACAAGACATCCAGGTTAAAACGGCTCTTTAATGACATTAATCTGAAATAAATATGTGACATTTGCCTTATTGATACTCCAAATATAGGTGCGTGCCACCCACGACATATACGTGTATCTTAGAGCAGGAATCAGAACCAGTCTGTTTTCTTTTCTATATTTTTGAGCAAAAATAAGGAAAATAATCAAAAACCCCATATATCCCACTTTTAGATAAGTTTTCATTACGCGGACTTGTTAAACCGGTGCAAAGGTTCGGAAGCTCAGACAAGAACAGCAACTACAGATTCCAATAACCACTGCCCGGCCCCACCCCATACTGCCATATATCCGTGCCCCCGGGGGCTCCGGGCTGGGGTGCCTGGGGACACGATTCCCCCACTTTGGGCGGACTGGCCGTTTCCGGGGCAACGGCCCGATTTCCTCGGGTGCATGACATGATCCCACTGAGGTGTCTAGTCACACCCATCCCTATACATGCCAATATGACTCCCCTTGCGGGCCCCCCGTACTGGTGCTGTAGGGAATTAAACTTTTGACAGATGATTGGCGCGTGAAAACGCCTCTTTAATGGACGGTAATGACCCGTAGGTCACTCGCTCCCCTATGGCCCCGGTGCGGGGGCTTGACCAACCTACCGGACCCTCACTAGCCGTAGGCGTTCGATCGTTGTTGCTGTGTGCATGATGTTTGGACATTGGTTCCCACCACATGCTCCTGGCTCCAGGCATGGCTGGCGATTCGCGGTGCGTGTCGGGTGCGGGTGCTTAATATGTTATCCTCTCTAAATAGGGGCATTATTATTATTATTATTATTATTATTATTATTATTATTATTATTACTACTACTACTACAATCTTATAACTAATAACTTACACACAGCTTCCTATTTTGGGACTATGAGGCTAACACTCTTACCCTTAGACTGGTGCGTAGGTAACATCCACCCTTCTATTACGACTTTGATGACCTACGCCACCCAACCCACACATGTGGGCCCCACAATCATGCTTCCGTCCTTCCATACGCCCGAGGTCTTCGGGCGGCGGCGCCTGGGGGCATGGGCGGACTGGCCGTTTTGGGGGCAACGGCCCGGAGTCCACGGGTGCATGGGGGTGGGGGGAGGACACCAAACCCATTCATGCTTATATAGTGGTTACATGAGCACGGCTCCTATCCCTGATTGACCTATCCCTACATAACTTGGACCAGAGGCGGTAGTGCCGAGGCGGGGCGCTGTGGTTGAGGCTCATGTGCTTTGCACTTATGAGTGCTCCGCCGACGCAACACATCGGCAATGGACAAGTCTAAACCTAGGCTTATGTAACCCTTACCCTAACCCTTGCCCTAACCCTAACTCTAACCCAAATATACTAATCATAATATCTCTTTCAGGTACGCGGGGATCCTTGACCGGGAACCCCACTATACCGCGTGTAGGACATCTACCGAGAAGTCATCATCCGAGTGCCCAGCAGGGGAGCTCGCTGAGACCCCCCTCGGGGATACCCTCCTGATGAAATCCGGAAATATGCAAAGCGAAGGCAACATAGCTAGCCGGAACAGAGCATACATATCCGGAACAGGTCACGCGCAGACCAATTCATTAGGCAGGGCAACGGTAATGACCAAATTTGATAGGGATTTGGATTCAGGAAAAACCTTAAAAGCCTTCAAATGAAATAAAAGCGGAATTGCACAACGGCTGGATAGCCTTTTCCAAACCACACAACTTTCCACCACTAAGAAGATACGCCAATGCAAAAACATCATAAGCCTGACCTTATAGACCCTGTGCATAAGACGGTCACACCACCAACAAGCACACTTAGTGCTTCCTTACACTGCACCACAACATATACATTCTATGGTGTCTTCCTTCACGTAGGATGAGATAATGATATGCAAACATGGTGGCCCCAACTGACCCACTTAAAATCTCATAAGAATATGGCACCCTACGTCGATGAGAGCACCACTTTATCATAAACTAAGAAGGCAAGGAAGGAAAAGGGGATTGGCCTCCTTTCCACATCCTCCGCGACAGAAGTCACCTACACTACACACTGACTAACTAAATAAATCATAAATTAAGGGAAAGAAGCAACACACAAAACAATAAAGACATGACTTTCTCACACAACGAAGCTATGGACCCGTAGTATACGACATTACCAAGATCACCCTCCTAGAGGCTTCTGGTGGGGTCACAATGCATAGGCGTGTTTTCAGGGTGGTAGAGCACGGGTACTAGGACATTTTGCAATAGCTGAAATTAGCTGGTCTAATAGTAACCCTTCCTGGCTCACTTTTGGCCGCCGTTCAAAATTCCAAATTTCTTGCATTATCACCCTTTAACAAGCACCGTGCCTGAGGGTATTTTCTCTCCCAAGATAGGTTGGGGGTTGAGTCTAATGGAAGCCAACCCCGATAATGCATGCAAGCTTTTTTGCTACGGTCAGACAAAGGGCAGTGCACTGGCACATTTTGCAGCCGGAAATGGCAACGTGTCACCACATTCTAGAGCCCGAACATTCGTCTGTATCTGCATTCAAAATTCAAAAATCGCCAGAGGACTGCTCAGTTTACAGGACAAACGCTTTATATTGGGTACGATTTGTGCCTTCATGGCATCTTGAGTGGGGTAGGTGGAGGGCGGGATTGACCTGCTTTCCACGTCCTCCGCGATGGCAAGAGTCAGCACATTGGCAGCCTAGGGAAAGAAGCAGTACCAATAACTAATTCCAGTCGGCGAACGGGGGTAGCCCCTATGTGCTCTTAGCGCCCGGTTACCTTAAAACAAAATCATCATCATCATGAAACTCATGTTTAAAAGGGTTCAATACCCTTTGGAAGCTAGGAATACACCGTAGAACTGAAAAGGTAAGAGTGTATATGTTTTCTCTACGCCTCGGATTATGATTAATATTATAATTATTATTTATTATAATTGTTATTATTGTTATTTGATTATTATTATTATTATTATTATTATTATTATTATTATTATTATTATTATTGTAAAAGGGCACTTATATTGAGTCCAGGCTTATTCTACAGTGTTCCAATCCATTTAGGCAGAATAATAATTTTAAAATTTCCAAAGAGCTTGCTTTTTAAAAGTATTAATTGCGAAAACACAAATTTTACCATAAATTTTTTTAGATAAAATATTCTGATATTTTTCATATTTCCGCTGGAAATCATAGATTGTAGGTACTCGTTAGAACCGACTCGCCGAGACGGTTCTAACGGGTACCTACAATCTATGTTTTCCAGCGGAAATATGAAAATAATATACACCACTGTAAACCCCAGCTTTACTGTATAAAAGTGTTGTTAAATGGGGTTTAAAATATAGGCGCGCTTTCGTAATAATTTCAAGAAAATACATGTATCCGCATATATTTTGTTCTTGTTGAACACATGGAAACCTATTTAAGGCATATTTAATACGGGTATCTTTCGAAAATAAATAAATAAAAAAATAAATAAAAATAAAGAAAGAAAGAAATAAAGCTTGTAATAAATAGTGTTCTATTTAAAGTTCGTAGTGAAAGCAGATATCTTTAGACATTTTAAACATAGGCTCATGGACAAGATGAATGGGGCAGGGGCTAACAGGAAATGGATGACATTTCTCACGGCCTTCTTGCGCATGCGAAGCTATACCTTGGTATTATGTTTCTCACGGGTTTAAAGATCTCACGCTACACCTCCAGTTTACGTCCCGATAAGGAGGACGGTCACTTTGTGACATTGTCCCTCGCCTGCAAATGTTATCAATAGAAAATGCTCGAACACTGCGATTTTATCACGGCCGTCGGGGATCGAAACGGGGCCTCTAGCATTACAGACAAGTGCAGTGGCCACTGCGTTAGTTATCACGATCACATGTGACATAAACTGCTCAACAGGTTTTTTTCCCTTGTTTTCCTTTGCTTATTTACCTGTCTCATTGAGTGTGCATAAAAAGTAAATATAGGCAGCAGAGGTTTAGAGACATGTGCCTCGAAAAAACATGCGACCTTCATTTATTTCCAAAACTGAAAACGGCTATTTCAGGCACCTACTGTCAGTCCGATGATGACGTCATATATGCAGTGAATAACTTTCTGAACAGCCAAGAAAAGGTGTGTTATAAAAGTTACATTAAGTCCCTTTTACATCGCTGACAAAAGTATATAGATACTGAAAGGAATTATGCTGAAAAATAATACATTATGTCCGACAAAATTCAACACAACACAACAATCAGCCCTCGTACATCCAATGTGCTCAAGTAGGAGACCACCTTGGGACTGTTCAAAAGTGATCTTTAAGAAAAGTCCCAAAGATGGTCTTAACAGCGGAATTTTACTGTTCTTTATAGCTAGTCTATAAGTTGGTACCAATTTCTAAAAACAGATCTGAGATGGCTAGGTATCACTCATTAAATAGATGCTCTTTCTCTGGTTGGGTCCATCGGAGTCTAACTGTTGGTTTTCTTTTGCTCCAGCATTTCAGGAGTTTCTTGCTGTCGAGTCCTCGCCGTTGTTGCATCTCTGTGGTTGTTTGATTTTTTGTGTTCACGGAGATGTTGCACTGATGAGTTAGGAGGCCATCATGCGGACGGAAAAAAATAATTTGTCTAAATCGTGACGGAAGTAAGGGCGAGGATTGTGGCCACGTAAAATCGATTTAAGCACCCCCTCCAGTGGAATTCGTTTCACCGACCGTACCAAGGCGGTTCTTCTGTCGCGGTTTAGTTTTGGTATGGTTTGTCTTTGAGTGTTTGTATCGCTTATATTATTTTGTTTTGGATAGCCAATTGGCCATTTTGAAGGAAAGTAACTGTTCTTTTGGCTTTCCGCTATTGGTGTTTCCATTGGGGTCTGTTGTTTCGTGTTTGAATTTCTTTCCCTTTGGTGTCTCTGATGGGAGTCTTGGGTTAATTGTATCGATTCCTGATCATTGCCTTTACTTCCATTTTGTAAAATGATGTAATGATTTTGAAGTTTTCACCGAAACTGTTAACATATGACGGCCAATAACGAAACTACAACAAAAGAGAGACTGTAAAAACTCAGATAAGCCTATGCATCTGCGGAGTCTATCATGTGAACAAGTCCGTTAAATGAACACCCCTCAAAACCCCACTTTACTCAGAGGAAATTTAGGTTTACATGGGTATACACTATTTTCTTATTTCTGCTACATGATATAGGTTGTGTGTACTGGTTACAAAGTCGTTGATGAGGTGGTTCTTACCAGCACCCACAACCTATATTCGGAGTATAAGTAAAACAATTCACTAATAGAAACTGTTTTGGAGATATGAACAATAGAAGTGAAGGCGATGATCAGGAATCGACACAATTAACCCACACCTCCCATCAGAGGCACCAAAGGGAAAGAAATAACTAGACCCTAATGGAACTATCAATAGCGGAAAGCCATAAGGACAGTTACTTTCCCACCAAATAGTATCCAAAACAAAAAGATATAAGCGCTACACACATCCAAAGGATGCTTTATGGAAGGTATTCAAGTTTCAGATACAGTGAAATTCCGCTATTAGGGAAAAAGATTGAAACTGATCAAAATCATGTATTTTTCATCATTTCATTGTAAAATATGATACTCTATACGTAATTAATGCATGTTAGAGTAAAACTAAGGCTTTTTATCAAGCTTCCAGTTAACCCTTTCCCAATCAGATACGTCATTTTTACGCGTCTGAATCCCCCCCCCCCCCCCCCCCCCCCCCATGAATTTGCTGTCTAAGGCAGCAATAAGAAAATCAACAAAATTCAAAGTCCTTGAGTGGGAATGGGTTAAGACCACCTAAAATTGAGACAAATTCTACTCTGAAAACCTTATTTAGTAGGTTTCATTTATCCTTTCTTTGTGTTTTCGGCATACAGTGTCCTCTGGCCAGAGACCAGCTTAAGGACTGTTCAAAAGTTGTCTTAAAAGACCACTTTTGAACAGTCCAAATGGTGGTCTTAATAGAGAAATTTTACTGTATTTGTTTTAACCATTATCTTGCTGAATTTCATTTAAGCTACTCCCATTTCTGTCTATCAACCAATCAAATTACTTGATGTAATTTATTGCTACAAATTCATAAACTGAATGTCAAACAGAGTAGATCCTGATCAGACAGAAGCCATCTGAACTGGATCTACACTGTTTGCAAAGATAGAGCGCGTAGTGCATGTTACGCTGGACCAGAAAGGTAGGGCTGTTACTTTGGTGTTTATTCCTCCTCTATCAATAAAAAAAATATGCTCAGTTGCTCTTCTCTCTCAGTACATCAGGAAAAGGCCTAGTGTCAATGTTCCATTGTCCACCTTGGATAACTTCCAAAATACGAAAGCTTATACGAAAACGAAAACGTACCTACAACCGCTTTAAAAGAACCAATAACTCCACATATACTGGGAAAGTTATAAAACCATCCGCAATACAGTAGTCATTGAAATAAGAAACTCTAAGACGAACTATTTCAACAAGCTTGATAAATTACTTTCTACTAGTACAACAAACTCGAAAATATTTTGGAAAACTGCGAAACAATTTCTAAACTTAGGGAAATCCTCAAGTTCCATACCAACACTCAATCTTCGCGACGTTTATGCAGAAGATGATCTACATAAAGCAAATCTGTTAAATGCCTATTTCATCTCACAGGCAAACGTTTATGACGACAATAAATCTTTGCCCGAACTGCAACAGACCCAGTATTCTTTTAATGTTATTCAGATCACTTCTCAGGATGTCAGAGATGTGCTGAAGGGCCTAAATATATCCAAATCTTGCGGCCCAGACCTTATCAGCCCTCGACTTCTCAGAGAAGGGGCTGACATACTTGATAAACCACTTTCGGTTGTTTTTAACCATTCCATTGACAAGTGTTACTTCCCTTCAACTTGGAAATACGGCAATGTCACACCAATATACAAAAAAGACGATAAATCTGATCCTTCGAACTATCGCCCAATAACACTTTTAAGCTCTGTTGGAAAGACGATGGAAAGATGTGTGCATAAACGGCTTTATAACTACGCTATAGAGCACCACATTCTAACACCATTACAATCAGGTTTTATTCAGGGCGACTCAACCGCATATCAACTACTGCATATATACCATTATTTCTGCGAAGCAGTCGATAAGGGCAAGGAAATCAGGGTAGTATTTTGCGATATAAGTAAAGCCTTCGACAGAGTCTGGCACAGAGGTCTACTCCATAAACTTAAAACCATAGGATGTTCGGACAAAGTAACATGCTGGTTCGCCAGCTACTTATCCAGTCGGAGACAGCGAGTTGTGATCAGTGGTCAAAGTTCAGAATGGGAATATGTTTCTGCAGGCGTTCCACAAGGGTCCATACTTGGACCCCTGCTGTTTCTTATATTTATTAATGATATAGTCAAAGATATTCGAGCATCAATCCGCCTCTTTGCAGACGATACAAGTTTGTATATTGTAGTCGAAACACCCGAAACAGCAGCTGCAACACTCAATGGTGACCTGTTTAATATAAGTGATTGGGCGGACTTTTGGCTCGTGAACTTTAACGCAGCAAAGACATTATCAATGGTCATATCCAGAAAAGTTAATAAACCCATTCATCCACCACTTCTTATGTATAACATACAGATTAATGAAATTCAAACCCACAAACATTTAGGAATAACTTTCTCCAGTACATGTCTTTGGAACGATCATATCAAAAACATCTGCGAAAAAGCCTGGACAAGATTGAATCTAATGCGAGCACTCAAATTCAGAATAAGTAGGAAATCCCTGGAACAAATGTACATTTCTTTCATTCGCCCTTTAATTGAATACTGCGACTCTGTCTGGGATAACTCAACTACTGAAATAAAAAAGAAGTTAGACGCCATTCATGTTGAGGCTGCAAGGACAATTACCGGGGCTACAAAACTGTGCAGTATTGATAGACTATTGACATACTTAGGATGGGACTCCTTACAGAGTAGAAGAGATAAACATAAGCTAGTTATTTTTTACAAAATTACAAATGGACTAACACCTACGTATTTACATGAACTTGTCCCTCCATTAGTCCAAGAGGCTTCTAACTATACCCTGAGAAATGCCGATCACATCCAGACAATTCATACAAACACAAACCTCTACTATAATTCTTTCTTCCCTTCCACCATCAGAGCCTGGAATTCTCTCCCTGACGACACTAAATCTGCCCAAACTGTGGCAGCCTTCAAATATCGTCTAAATGCCAATCTCACAAAGCCACCAAGATACTTTAATTGCGGTACACGTATGGGACAAGTACTACACGCAAGACTTCGACTGGAATGTAGCTCGTTGAATTCACATCTATTCAGGAAAAATATAATCGAAAGTCCATCCTGTTCTTGTGGCGGATTCGAGAGCACGTACCACTATTTTTTTGTCTGCCCTAACCATATAGCCACTAGAAACAGATACCTACCTCATAATCTTCACAATTATTCAACCCACGATCTCTTATACGGTAAGGAAAACCTTCCCGAACACGACAACGAATCACTATTTCTACAGGTACAGGACTATATCATCAAAACTGGACGTTTTAAATCTACATCCTAAGCAGTGAATGTCGGTCTCTCTCTCTCTCTCTCTCTCTCTCTCTATCTCTCTCTCTCTCTCTCTCTCTTATTATATAATTTTGGTAATCATGGATACTTTATCTTTATCGATTTTGCCATTAATACCAATGTAGTATATACCTTGACCATAGGAGATGACCTCCATATAAGCGCATCGCTTACTGTCAAATCCTATATATCCTTGTATGTTTATGTGTATTTGTGCTTTGAAACTCAATAAATATTGTTTAAACCAATCATGGTCTTGATTGTTTGTCAATGTACCAGTGTTGGGGCGCTAGGAAAACAGTAATATTCCTCTATTAAGACCACCCTTGGGACTGTTCAAAAGTGGTCTAAAAGACCACTTTTGAATAGTCCCAAAGGTGGTCTTTGTCCAGAGGACACTACATAAAGAAAACACAAAGAAAGAATAACTGTAGCCTACTAAATAAGCTTTCTAAAGCATAATTCGTCTTAATTTTAGGTGGTCTTAATAGCGGAATTCCACTGTATGTATTAAACTTACTCAGAACATCGTATCTATTAGTACGTTTTCCAAGGGTACAGTAGTGACATTTGGTTGTCTGTCCTTTTCGGCATTCGTCTTCATTCGCTGCCTCATGTGTCATACAACTTGTGTAGTCTGAACACCCACCCCATATTCCAAGGGAGGTATTTACATACTCCGCTCGCATGAAACAAACATCCTGAAACAAACATGTTAACCTTCATCATGCTGAATATTGCAATCTAACGCAGCGCGCCTATATATAGGCAATGGAAAATAACTGTTTTATTTTACAACAAATCATGGCAAGGAAGAGGGTGACGAGTGACGTCAATAAAAACCGCAAATTTATGACTCCACCGATTTCCTTGACGTTAGACGGTGTAACGTCATTTTAGCGGGATTTCTTCTAACAATGGCGAAAAGTTGTGGGATTTTGAAGGAAACAACAGCATTATTGCCAATTTTCAGCCTGTTAGAATCGAAATAGATCAGCTCTAGTTTATGATTTGTTGAATAATAAATCCCAGTTTGCCGGTCAGTTGTAAGTAGAAAATCACGCGCGCTACGCGCTCGTGAGTGGATCTACTTTACAGGCGTAAACCTCTTTTCTTATTTCTGCTCTAAAATAAAGATTGTGGGTACTTGTTAGAACCGCATCATCGTGTACCCACAATCTATATTTTGAGCAGAAAAAAGAAAAATATCACAATTTTTCATTTTAAAAATTTCGTTTTTTCGGCGGTAAAACTTACAACGTATTTGTATCATCAAGAAAACACGCCTACATAATTTTGACCCCCTTGACCCCCTCTTTTATATAGTAAAACTGGGGTTTACAGGGGTAAGCCTTATGTTTCTTATTTCTGCTCTGAAATGCAGAATGTGGGTACTCGTTAGAACCGCCTCATTGAGGCGGTTCTAACGAGTACCCACAATAATGAGGCGGTTCTAACGAGTACCCACAATCTGCATTTCAGAGCAGAAATAAGAAAATATCACAAATTTTCATCTAAAAATTTAAGTTCCTTCGGCGGTAAAGTGTACAATGTATTTGTATAGGCGTGTTTTCGTAATGTGGTGATTACGTAATGCTTACCTTCTGCAAGCAGAAATAAGAAAAATGAGGCTTACCCCTGTAAACCCCAGTTTTACAATATGAAAGTGAGGTTACGGGGGTCAACATTATATAGGCGTGTAGAGGGAAATGCTGTTATTTTTTCCGTTTCTACATTTCCGTTCGTTTTCTTATTTCTCACATGTCCCTCAGTTTCAGCTGATCTACTGTCTCTTCTATACCTTCCATATCTTTCCCCCCTTTCTCTGGGAGACGACACAAAATAACCCACAAAGGTTGGCATGTCGTTAATCGCGAAAACAATCAGTCAGTCATTAAGCTAACTTGCTCAAGGGCGCGTTTTTGTTCATTACATTCCATGTAAGGAGGGGGTTTTTGGCCCCAGGGCTATAATTTGAACAATCTTGGTAAAGGTCTGCTAGACAAAGCTTCACACCAAATATAAAAAACCTGAGCCTTCTAGTTTCAGACAAGAAAGTTTTTAAAGGTTTTCCTTATATAAGCCTATGTAAAACCAGTGTGCCCTGCGCGGGGCCATTTTGGGCAACAGGGCTATAATTTGAAAACTTTTAGTAGAGGTCCACTAGATGAAAGCTTCATACCAAATATCAAAGACCTGGGCCTTCTGGTTTCAGACAAGCAGATTTTTAAAGGATTTACATATATAAGCCTATGTAAAGCCAGTGGGTTCCAGCGCAGGGCAATTTTTGGCCCTTTGATTATAAGTTGAACAATCTTGGTAGAAGTCCACGAGATGAAGCTACATACCAAATATCAAGGGCCTGGGCCTTCTGGTTTCAGACAAGAAGATTTTTAAAGGTTTTCCCTATATAAGCATATGTATAACAAGTGGGTCCCGGCGCGGACCATTTTTTTCCACATGGCTATAATTTGAAGAATCTTGGTAGGGGTCCACTATATGAAACTTCATACTAAATATCAAAGATCTGGGCCTTCTGGTTTCAGACAAATTTTTTTTTAAAGGTTTTCCCTATATAAACATGTGTAAAACCAACGGGCCCGGCGCAGGGCCATTCGTGGCCCAGGACTATAATCTGAACAATATTGCTAGAGGAGGTCTACTAGATGAAGCTTCATACCAAATATCAAAGATCTGGGCCTTCCGGTTTCAGACAAGAATTTTTTTTTAAGGTTTTCCCTACATAAGCCTATGTGAACCAGTATGCCCCCGCGCGGGGCTATTTTTTGCCCCAGGGCTATAATTTGAACAATCTTGGTAGAGGTCCAATAGATAAAGCTTAAAAAGCAAATATCAAAGACCTGGGCCTTCTATGTTAAGACAAGAAGAGTTTTACAGGTTTTCCCTATATAAGCCTATGTAAAACCAGTTGGCCCCAGCCCGGGGCCATTTTTGGACCCAGGGCAATTATTTGAACAATCTTGATGGAGGTCCACTAGATGAAGCTCTCATTACCAAATATCAGATAAAATGATTGGTAAAGGTTTTTTTTTTTTTTTTTTTTTTTTCTTATTTTCCCGTGTTCGTTGCTATGGCGACCAGAGTTCTGCATGGAATGGAATTCTTTGAACAACTTGGACAGAAGACCACCTAAAGATTATTTCTGCCAAGTTTGGTCGAAAGCTGTTCAGTGGTTTAGGAGGAGATGTCGTTTAAATGAATTGTGGACGGACGGACGTCCAGACGCACGGAGGGACGACGACGGACGGTGACCGATCACAATAGCTCCCCCGGAGCCTTCGACTCCGGTGAGCTAAAAAACATCACAACTTTTCCTCCGTTGACGCCAAGGTCACGTGTTTTTTTCAACGGGCACTCCGGTTTTCGCCCACCTCTGATTAACAATCGGTTCAAAACATTTTGAAAGGGCCGTAAAACCAAATAAAAAAAAATACCAATTTTTACAGTCCCAAATGAGGTCCCTTAATCTCTAACTAGAGGCTACTGGGTGTGGAAAAAACGAATCACGGAAGTCATTTACATATGATTATAGGGGCAGGATTGGTGATACAAAAGCCACATGAATCTCGCTTCACTGGGGCGTCCAACTGATATTTATGGGGCGCCGTTTTACTACTTAATCAGTATTTAAAGATATCCATAATTATTTATGGATATCCATAATTCGAATTATCCATAATTCGAACAATGGATATCCATTATTATTTATGGATATCCATAATTATTTATGGATATCCATAATTCGAATTACGGATATCCATAATTCGAATTATGGATATCCATAAATCGAACTGAATTAATGATATCCATAAATCGAATTATGGATATCCCTCATAGATTTTTGTATATCATTAATTTAGATCGAAATATGGATATCCATAAATCGAATTATGGATATCCTTAATTCGAATTATGGATATCCATTATTCAGCTGATTTACGGATATCCATAAATCGAATTATGGATATCCATAATTCTCCTCTGCAAATAAACCTAATGAACAATGACTGCTCCCTTAAAAAAAAACACTCGAGTATTCGCGTCAGATTTCCAATTTAGGTGTGTAACAAAAGCCGGGATGGAGGTGAAAGGTAATGTAGGGTAGGCTAAGTGGTGGCCTATGGTGTGGGGGAGATATGTTTAGTTTGATTTGAGGTTTGACGTCCCCTTCAAAACTGTTTAGGTCATTTTGGAGAAGTTGCTTCCAATTACGTTGGGCATTAAGCCTCATTGAGATTAAATGACATCTCAGTCCCGCCGGCCTCGGTAGCTCAGTCGGATTTGCGTCTGACTGGTAATCAGGAGGACGCGGGTTCGATACCTGCCGGGGTCAGCAACATTCTTTCGTGGGGATTGACCATGTAATCTTTTCTACGATCATTCCCTTCCGCTGATTCCAGAAGGGCAGTTGTCAGTTTCTGGCGAAAGACTGTGCACTGTACTGGTTAACTACTTACGTATAAGCCTGCCCTGGAAAAGTGTGGATAGGTAAACTGACCGGCTCAAAATCACCTAAATTAGTGTTGACTAGCCCGTTAAACACAAATACAAGCAAACAAACATCTCAATCCCTGTCGCCCATTGACTCGCACGACTTTGTTTGGACACGCTTTGACCTTCTAAACGTTTTACCAGTTCTCTCAGCTCATGCAGTCAAATCAATTTCTCCAAGCCCGTGTTGCCGGGGCCCAGGAGATATATCTGAATCTGCCTGGTACTCCATACATCTCAAGTAAAGTATCATAGGGATATATGTTAATACTATATATAAAGACCATGTGCATTTTTCACCAGAAAGCCTGCACGGATTGTCTGTTTGGATCATTTTAATCTTACGTCCGACTTTCAGTGGTGCGCAGTCCTCATGGAGGTGATTCCAGAGGGACCGGGCGCGTTGGCCGGAATTTCCAGATTTTACGGCTGGTTCTAATATTTAAATACACACATGGCGGGCGTTCAGTGTATACATGCCGTCCGTTGCTTTGGAAGCCTTACGGGCTAAAAAGGCTGCACGGCAGATAGGTCCCTTTGACTGGCCATCATCTTCCAGCGATGATGAAGACGTTGAAGATTTTTAAGATTTTTACAATAAACAAGCACGTGTTTTAGGGAGAAATAATTAAACTAAAAGCTTTGGCGTTGATTTATGGATATCCATAATTCGAATTATGGAAGTCCATAAATCGATCTGAATTATGGATATCCATAAATCGACCTGAATTAATGATATCTATTAAACGAACTATGGATATCCATAATTCGATTTATGGATATCTATAAATACGGATCAAATAGTAAAACGGGGCCCTATAGATATTGGAATACAGTTGAGTATGGCCTGCTGTCCGTGCAGCAGGTAAGGGTGGAAGGGGAGCATTGTTATTGCTTCTGTTTCTACACACACCGGCATTCTTTTTCCTCTTTCTCCTCTGGCCCTTACTTTCATCACATCTAATATCTCTTCTTTAGTGTTCTTCCTTTCTCTCAAACACTCACTCACTCTGCCAGATGACACAAAATGACCCACAAGGGTTGACGTGCCGTTAAACCCAAACAAATCAATCAATCATACAATTTTAAAGTAATATCCATCTTCACTTTAAGCTGGTCTTAACAGCGGAATTTCTCTGAACATCATGCAAGTTTGTAAAACAGATATTAAATATTAAATGACATTGCAGAGTCGCCAATCATGTTTAAAAGCTTTTGGACATTTTTTTTGTTATTTCGGTTTAATCTCAATGCAACAGTGCTTATTGATTGATCTAAAAATCCCTAAACCATGCACAAACTATGTGCATATATCGCAAAACTGCGGCAATTCTTTGTTCTATTATGGTTTTTACAAATAATATCAAGCTGGGCGTTAATCAGAGGTGGGCGAAAACCGGAATACCCGGAAAAAAACTGGTATCCTACATGTGACCCAGGCAAAGCTTAAATCCACAGCTGATTGCGTCTCATTAAAGAGGCGATTCTATCAAGTGATTTACCGATACATGTTGAACTTTTTAAATCGCCAAAACATTATCAGTGTCCATAGGCGATCGGCAATCTATATGAATGGCATTCCGTATTATAACTATAACGGAAAAACATATAAACCCTTGTATCTTGCTTACCTTAAGGCTTTAAAACGGGTTCACATAAAAATCATCTTTCATTCCATCGGACCATGTATTTTATAATTATGTATGAATAATCCTTATTGCTTCCACCCGCATTTTAATAAGATACTTGTATACCCCATAGACTGCAATATAAAATTATTTAACTAGAGTCCCAAGTGGGCCAGAATCGGTTGAGCATACATGGCTTTGGTGGTCATCTTGTCTATCAGATCACATTGCCTTTAGCAATCCTGAATCTGCCAACTTAGTCGGAAGAAACAAGGATTTTAACAATTCTGAAACTCAATGTTGCACCCATTGTCTCACTCCGTCTTACAGCTTAATCGGACTAAACGTTACAGAGCAGATGTGGTTGGAAGGTTTTCAAGATGGCTGCCATGAGGGCCATCTTGGCTATCAGAACATAACAGTTTTAGAAATTCTGAATCTCCATTCCACCCTTAAGCCTCCCATCAAGTCCAATCTAACTTCTGACTTAAAGCTTGAGAGAAGATGTCATTTGAAGAAATTCAAGATAGCTGCTATGATGGCCACTTTGGATGTAAAACGAAACGGTTTGTCAATACTGAATCTTGACTCCCTACAAGTTCCAACTCAGTTTCAACTGAAGTTGCTATTGTCCAGACAACACTGGCCCCATTATATGTGTATGGGAGACTAAAGGACAAGTAACTCTCATGTGAATAGTCTGGTCTTCCCCAAAAACAAACAGGTCCAAGATTTTATGGCTGCCCTCATTATCTGTAACTCTGATGAAGATTCCATCAAAAATGAAACCGCTATCATCTGGACATCATTTTCCTAAGCGCATGGGGCCCTGAAGGATAGATAACTCTTATGCCAGCCTAACGCAAACTTCTCCTAGATTTTATGCATGTCCTCATTACCAGCAAATTTGATGAAGATTTGATCAAAAATGAATCAATGTCTATCGGCAAACATTTTTCTACAAGCTTGATATAGATACTGTCATAAATGAATCCACTGTCGAGCAGACAACAATATCCCCATTATAAATCTATGGAAGACTAAAGTGCAAGTAACTTTCATGTGAATAATCCAATCTGCCCAAATTCAAACTTGTTTTGTTTGTTTGTTTGATTTGAGGTTTAACGTCCCCATCACCACTATAAAGGTCATTTTTGAGACGTTGCTTCCAATTTTATAGGACTTTTACCCGACATTGAGATGAAATGACATCTCAAGCCCTGTCGCCCAATGAAACCAATATATACTTAGTCAAAAAAGTAACTATACCAACTTTTGGGTGAAACTCACTAGATATCTGGCAGCTATTGAGCTAAATTTGGCTGTAGACATTTAAATCGGACGTTTAGCTAGAGAATGCTCAAACTTGCATTTGTCCATACCTTTCTGCTCCAGAGTTGTCTTCCTGTGCCTAGAAAGATTTTGGTAGAAAATGGACATTGCGCATGCGCAGAAAGTTCCTTTTTTGTCTAAGATGGAAGACAATATTCTCTGAACATCGGATAACACTTTACTTTTACAATATCTCATGATCTCGCATTATAAGCGAGGTTTTAACTTGTGAAATTCTCAAATTATCTCCCTTGCAATTAAAAATATAGCAATTTTCGAACTGCTGTAATTTTCATTCCTGTCAATAAATTTTTGCCATTTTTTTTCAAAAAACGCTTTGTGTCCACCATTGCTTTTCATCATGATGGTAAAAAATACAGAAAAATCATGTAGCATGTAGCACTATCGATTGCGATTTTCTATGGAGTTCCCATTGAAAGCAGCATTTGCACACAACTTCTAAGAATTGGAGGTCAATATGTGATAGCCTGTTTCTCGTAGCTGATGCAACTAAAGTTCAAAATCTTTTGTGAATAGACGCAAATGGTATCTAAATAAATGTCACATGTATCAAATTTTAGAAATGTAGGGTACAGGGAAATTTTGTGATGTTAAATCATAGCATGTTTTAATGATTTTCTCTGCGAAAATTACACAGTGACCCCATGGGTGTTTAAAGCAATAGTCTACGATGATGTGTTTACGAAAACAAAAACGAATGGTGCTTTTGCACGGAAAAATGAGTCTTCTTATCAAAACATAACAAACTTTGTGTAGTTTTTATCTGTAGCAGCTATAGTAGCAGAAGCAATTTTAGGTATAGGAACTTTTTTGACTGAGTATATATGGTTTATAAGCATGAACGGTCCGGCTCGCATCGCTTTGCCTGGGCAGGCTTAGATCCTCTAAGTGGTTTACCAGTACTCGTGTGCGGGTCGGATTCAGCTCTGCGTGGAAGCATCATGCAGTCCATCAATTTCCGAATATACCGAATTCTGACTTCTAGAGATTCTTTCAATGATTGTACTTCTGAGCAGTAATGTCAGAGAGGAATATTTCAGGTAAATTCGAGAATTTATGGTTCTGAGCGTGGCATGTTTGTTTTGTTTGTTTGACTTGAGATTTGACGTCCCAGCCAACACTGTAAAGGTCATTTTGGAGACGCCGCTTCCAATTTTGACAGACTTTTACCCGACACTGAGATGAAATGACATCTCAAGTCCTGTCACCTCATGAAAGCAATAGGGTTTATAAGCATGGACGGTCCGACTCGCACCGCTTTGCCTGGACAAACTTAGATCCGCTAACCGGTTTACCAGTACTCGTGTGCGGTCGGTTTCAGCTCTGTGTGTAAGCATCATGCAGTCCATCAATTTCTTCAAGCCCGGATGGGCGGGGGCCGCTGAGCGTGGCATGCTCTCGACCAATCATAATTCTAGAATAGCTTATGAATATTAATGGGGTATAATAAACAGTATTTATATACTTATGGGACACCAAAGCACATGCAGTTAGCTCATTAAGAGGCAAATGCATATGAAAACAGTTACAATAAATACATACACATGTTGCAAACAATGGCACTGAACAACATGGTACCAACCAATAGTTTCGCCCCGTAAAGAAAAGCAAGCTGCATCAATTAATTTGTTGTAAAGAGCTTCCCCAAACATAATACCAATAAATTTTCTAGCTCAGAGCATACAGAAACTAGACTATCATTATAGGTGATAAATGCTCCTGCAATGTGCCTCACTAGATAAGTAAGCACATGTACCATGCATGTCTGAACGGTGTTGCAAGTTTCATTACTGTAGGAGGACGTGGGGACACAAACAGTACTATTCAACCACCTATGCTGCACATATTACCAAAATGTTTAAGCCGTTTAAGGGGACATAATTCTGCAATAAGGGGCTGGATCAGAATTCTGTTTCCTTTATGCAAATATTAAATGCATGTCTGCACTGTATTGGCACTGTCAAAGTCCTGCATCAAATACTGTAGGAAGAATTGCGGAGACTTGAACAGTACTATTTAATCACCTATGCTATAAAATCACGTTTCCTTTATGCACATGTTCAATGTATGCCTGAACTATATTGCAAGTTTCAAAGTCCTGCATCAAATACTGTAGGAGGAGTTGTGGTGACAGGAACAATACTATGTAACCTCCTTTGCTACACATATGAACAAAATTTTTAAGTCGTTTAAAGGGGCATAATTCTGCAACATGATGTTAGATCAGAATCATGTTTCCCTTATGCACATGTTCAATGCATGTCTGAATTGTGTTGCAAGATTCTATGCCCTGCATCAAATACTTAAGAAAGGTTGCGGATATAAGAATTGTACTGCAATGTGTGAAGACCTATACAGGCGTACAGACCTACAGTCGTATGGACGTACAATCGTACGTACGAACGGACAAGGGCAAAGAACTATATGCCCCTCACCACTTCAGGGCATGGGGATAAAACATGAGAATGAAGAAATCATACTTTCTATATAACTTCTTGTACTGAGACAAATTTGGCCATAACTTCGGTTAACCGATACTGAGCAATGAGGATAAAGCGTCTTGCTCAAATGCCTGGCCTTGGACGGAATTCCTCGATCACGAGCCAAGTGCCTTTCTACTGCACAATGCGCTTTGTGCCATCTTTGATAAATTCAGGATCGTTTCGTGATTGGTAAGTTATGTAAGTCTGTGCGGCCAATTCGGGCCTTCTAGGTTGGTTGGTTGATTAAAGGTTTAACGTCCCCGTCAACACTGTAAAGGTCATTTTGGATACGTTGCTTCCAATTTTGTGGGACTTTTACCCGACATTGAGATAAAATGACCTCTCAAGCCCTGTCGCCCAATGAAACCAATAGGGTTTATTAGCATTGACGGTCCGCCTCGCACCGCGGTTCCTGGACAGGTTTAGATCCTCTAAGCGGTTTACCATAACTAGTGTGCGGGTCAGTTTCAGCTCTGCGTGAAAGCATCATGCAGCCCATCTGTTTCTTCAAGCCCCGATGGGCGGTAGCCGATAAAGCTGAGGTAATTCTCTGAGTAAACATTATTCTTGCTGCTCTGTTTTCTATCTATCTATCTATCTTCTGATACTGCGTCGGTCACATTTGACCATTACCGCAGGTGTATATTACATACACTCCAGGTTTTGCAGGATGAAAGCCTACACAGTAATCATGTAATTACGGTAGGGATCTTTAACCTGCACAGGGGATGGTTCTCCCTGCACAGGGGGGCTCCAGTTAACGTCTCGATCCGAAGGACGGTGCACTTTATGACATTCATCCCTGCAAATGATGCCAATGGAGCGTGTTCGGACACCGAAATTTTATCGCCGCTGCCGGGGATCGAACCCGGGACCTCTAGCATCAGAGGCAAGTGCACTAACCACTGAGCTATCACGCTCCAATTTTCAAAATTTATGAGTGAATCTATGGAATCGGTTGTACTACTGAAATTAATAGTCATGGTTGTTACATGTGGGTTTACGGCGTCCCGCAAACCCCCATGCTGACAAGACAACCGAGCGTGATCTCTGACAGGTGTACGGGCAGCTGTGGGGTAAGGCACAAGAAAGATGTTAAATGAATGACATGAATTATTTACAGTATCTACATACAACACTTACTAACACAAAACATCACAATTTGTTGCTTCTGTAGCCAACTCACGACGTCCGCTCCGAAGGCAAAACACTGTTCTGTGCTCGGAACGGGTGACGTGAATACCTACAGAAGCAAACAACAAAAACAACAACAAAAATAAAAAAAGAAACAACACAAGACGCGACTGGCCAGTTTATAACTTAGGGTGAATCCCCCACTCGCGTGACACTTCCTCTCGCGAACTAGTAGAACTAGTCTATCAACATAGTTGATAATCCTAGGTTTAACGATCACGTTTGCTGATCAGACGTTTAGTGATCGTCCAAATAACCTGCAGGTAAGTTGACCTCTTCCATGGTCTCACATTTGTTTACAACGAACAATGATTTAGAAGATTCTTTTTCTATCCTGGTAGGCGCTGATTACGGCGGTCTGTCCGCCCTTGCTGGACCCTAACGCCTAGCGTCGTACCAGTACCTGCTGCTATGAAGCAGGGAGCAGCAGGTCACACATTGTTGTGCCTGCAAATTACGATAACGGGACTAGAAACGAGTCACAAAACATACATGCTATATCATGATCCCCCTCCCGGAGAAGTAAGAATATGTTCATGCATATACCGTTATTGCGCATGCGCCGACCAGACATACAGGCTGATTAGTGCATGCGACAAATAACCGTACAGCAGAACTCAACTTGACTGTGCATCAAATTATCAGCACCCAGCGCTTGACACAATAATACTCAAAGTTCATGTTTCCTTACTGAGCACTACAGAAATCAATTAATGCTCACTACTACTGAGCATAATACTCATCAAATTTGTGCTCACTACATTATCACAAGTAAGAGGCAATTGAACAGACCACGCCTTTGCGCTACCTGGCCAGCTGCCAATTACAGGAAACATAACAATCTCTATTTCATATCCTTCTCCGCAACACGGCTCACAAATATAGCTATTCACAAATTCAATACATTAATAACAGATAGAAACTAGAACAGAAGATTTTCATCTATAATCCACAGCATTTGTTAGTGTCTCATAAGGGCCAACACTGTTTGCCGTAAATTCTCTCTATTTGGTAGGCACCCCGTCACAA
The DNA here is from genome assembly GCA_963580285.1 of Lucinisca nassula. NCBI lineage: Eukaryota > Metazoa > Mollusca > Bivalvia > Lucinida > Lucinidae > Lucinisca > Lucinisca nassula. Next base: position 85,287,290 of record OY757013.1, on the reverse strand, counting down.
CCGTCCTCGCGACGCCGATGACGCAGCTGACGTCATCCCCGCCGCTCAGGCCGTTATGACGTGTGGCGACCAAATACTCCCACTTATCATCATCACGTACTTTATATGTACATACATGCACAAACTGAGTTATCAGACAAAAACGGCATCATTACAAAATGAACTCGTAATTCTTCTCGAACAAAATTATTTCTAATCAACGTGAACATGCTTGTAAAATAAAATTCATTACGGTTCATCATCACGGATAACCCAACAGGCTCTTGTAAGAGTTTGCCCTGATGATGAAGATATGGTTAAACCCGTCTTAAGTTTACGTCCCCTCTACACCTAATATCATATTGGGACGGAACCACGGTTTTCTAACCACAGCTAGTCACAAGTCATGGATCAAACAAGAGACCCGGCGTTTATTAATTACATTCTACAAAAGGGGTCTAAAAGCCTAAATGAATCTAGAATGAGCGGGTGTCCAAACTTTACGTCTCATCAACATCTAGGGTCAGCATGAGACAGGACCTCACTTAGAAAGACTCATTCTACTACTGGAGAAGCCTGGGATCAATTCTGCGACGTCTAGCTGGCAAAGCTAGTAGCCTAATCACTACAGGCCACAACAGTGAATTCAGAATAGGCTTCAGAAAGTTGGGGTATACTAGAAGTAAACCCCTCCAAAACCTACAAGCATGTTCATACAAAAATAATACTAAACATAGATTTAACATACCTTTCAATATACTTTCTATTTCCCCGTCACAATGTTGTGTTCACTCTTACAACTTGACCTGCTGCTAAAGTGTCCGCTTTTTTCAGGGTTTATATATCTATGAATACTACCGGAAAATCATGCCTACTCTTATAACCTTGCTCAATTCGTGGCGAGGTGGAGATAGCGGCCACAAACAAAGCCAGATAGCAAAAATCGAGTAGATAATGGATTTGCGTTCAAATAGTATATTTCCTATAGGAAAAATTGATGAAACGACCCTATAATCAATGACATGACTCCTGTCAAAACGAACACCCACACAACACGTGACGGGAATAAAAATCATATATGGCACAATTTGGCGGTTGGCGATTTTTAGGCAAATTCTATAGGACTCGGCCTTTTAGCGGCCCCCTGTATTGTAAAAACAGCTCTCTATAAACCACTCATGCATACATCGTATGATATGTGCATGACTTGTTCATGGAGCCACACAGTTTGCGTACCATATTTCACCTAAAATATTTCACTCGCACCGCCCTACCATATATCTACTAAAATAATTTAGATGTGCATAAGCACCAGAGAGGTTTCCTATTCCATCTCGTAACAATGGTGACGATAATCTATTTTTGTACATCTCTGAATTTTACAGCATGTGAGGTGGCATTTCCAAGTATATACATGTATGTTAGGTGGCATAAGCATGTATATACGCATGTAAGGTGGCATGAACATGTATATAAACATGCAAATACTTATAGTAGTTGGAATCAAATGAACATGGGGCTGAAACTAAAACAAACTTTGCTCTGTCTCTGGTCGGGCTCATCGGAGTCTAACTGTTGGTTTTCTTTTGCTCCAGCATTTCAGTGGTTTCTTGCTGTCGAGTCCTCACCGTTGTCTCACCTCTGTGGTTCTTTGATTTCTGTGTTCACGGAGATGTTGCACTGATGAGTTAGGAGGCCTTCATGCGGACTGAACAAATTATTTGTCTAAATCGCGACGGAAGTAAGGGCGAGGATTGTGGCCACGTAAAATCGATTTAAGCCCCCCAGTGGAATTCTTCCACTGACCGTTCCAAGGCGGCTCTTCTGTGGCGATTTATTTATGTTGTTGTTTGTTACTTACTGTGTGTATCGCTTGTGTCTTTTAATTTTGGATGGCCATATGGCCATTTTGTGGGAAAGTAACTGTCCATATGGCTTTCCTTTGTTTAGGTTTCCATTATGGTCTGGTCGCTTAATGTTTGTATTTCTTTCCCTTTGGTGTCTTTTATGGATGGAGTAAGTTAATTGTATCAATTCCTGATCTTTGTTTTACTTCTACTTTGAATAAACATAAATTATGCTACTTCTACTGGCGCACCAGAACAAAAACCAAAGAGAAAGATTTGCAGTTCACTGTCAGACAGCTGGCACAAATGTGTTTGGTAGTCTCATAACTGGTGATGACTAGAGTCCATTTTATGAGCCCAGGCGAATAGGTGATAACAGTATATGTGCCCGGATAATGCCATATATTCAGCTATTACTAAACGAACACTGACGGCAAAGAAGGTGTCCTTCAGAATCTAAGTGCTGTGCTAATCAACATGCAAATTGCTGTTTCAAAACGTAGGTGTGTATCGGTTAAAAACATGGAGTGTTTGTAATGTACATCTGCGAGTAATGGTCAAATGTGAGCCATCTCAGTAATAACAGAAAGGAGAAAAATATATAAAAATGTGATTCTAAAAGAATTGCGAACAAAAATAAAAAGTGCGTTCAAAAACCGGTCTCCAGCATAACCATGTTACATGACAATGCTCCAGCCCATTTAGAAAACAGGCCTACTTTTGACCCCCTCAAACCCCACGTTTATACAGTAAAACTGGGGGTTTATAAGGATAAACCTTATTTTCTTATTTCTGCCCTAAAATATAGATTTGGGTACTCGTTAGAACCGCCTCGATGAGGCGGTTCTGACGTCTACCGACAATCTATATTTTGAGCAGAAATAAGAAAAATATCACTATTTTCAGCTTTAAAAATTCCTTTTTTTTTCGGCGGTCAAGTTTACAATGTATTTGTATAGGCGTGTTTTCGCAATGCCACAAATCCTCAACTCAAGCACAGTTTTTGAATTCTGAAAAATATAATCTATTGTCGCACCCTCCCAACAGCCCTGACTTGTCCCGTGCGAATTTTTCCTCCTCATCAAGATAACACGTCTATATAATTCAGACCCACCTCCCACCCATACTGAACCCCACTTGTATATAGTCAAACTGGGGTTAACAGAGGGTAACCTTATTTATCTTATTTCTGCTTTGAAATATAGATGGTGGGAACTCGTCAGAATCGTGTACCCACAATCTATATCGTGAGCTTAAATAAGAAAAATATTGCAGTTTTTATGAAAAATTTTCGTTTCTTAGGCGATAAAATTAATAATGTATTTGTATAGGCGTGTTTTCGTAATGTTCCGAAATTGAACAAAATGGTAGATTTAGGTCCAGAAATGTATGGAGCTCGCCAGTTTTTATGGGTTTTCGCAAAGATGAGTATGAAAATAATTTCTAAAACTAGATCAAATGATTGAAACGATATGTTCTAGCTAAACGGGTACTAGACAAAGATGTCAACTACGAATTAATATTTCGGAGCAACATGCGATTTGCAAAATGTTTTCGAACATCCCTCATAAGCAGGTCCATAAAGTGATTTTTTGCTGTTGATCTTACTAAGCTAAGTTTTTCCTGATTAAATTTGAAGAGGCAATTCGAACCAACGTGGGTTTATATGGAGAAATAAGGAAACATATCACTCAAATATTGAGCCAGAGAGACTAGACTAGCAAAGCTTTTATACACTATTCATTGTAATACAAAAGATGATTTTAATTCCATATTATCCATTTTAACGCCTAGTGGCTAGGCTTGGACTAACTGTTCTTGGTTCTAAACATCATAACAGCATACTTAAATACAATTCTACCAGGAAACGTCAACCATTTAAGCTCAGCATATAAAGCTAGGGTTTTGTTTGTTTGATTTGAAGTTTAACGTAATCGTCAACACTATAAAGGTTATTTTGGAGACGTTGCTTCCAATTTTGTGGGACTTTTACCCGACACTGAGATGAAAAGACATCTCAAGCCCTTCCGCCAAATGCAACAAATAGGTTTTATAAGCATGGACGGTCCGGCACTCGCACCGCTTTGCCTGGGCAGGCTACGATCCTCTATTCAGTTTACCAGAACTCGTGTGCGGGTCGGTTTCAGCTCTGCGTGGAAGCATCATGCAGCCCATCTATTTCTTCAAGCCCCGATGGGCGGGGGCCGATAAAGCTCAGGTAATTCTCTAAGTAAACATTATTCTTGCTGCTCTCTTCTCAGAATTTATGAGTGAATCTATGGAATCGGTTGTATTACTCGATCAATTGGTGCAACAATATCAAGATGAGGCAAAAATGCGTTATAAAAAAGCTTAGGCAGAGGGGTAGATACTGTTTTACTCTACAAAGCAGATATAACAGATAGATGCTTTCTCCTTTATAAAAACCATGGGATATATAATATATAATAGGAGATATGTGGAAAAATACCAAACAAAATTCTCTATCGTAGCACCGGATCCTAAAAGGATGCAAAAATGGTTTGATGGAATTATAAACGGGGATTTAATCATTTAACGATCCAAATTTGTCTTTTTTTTTCAACCAAGCGCTTTCGGCTTTACGCCTTCATCAGAGTTTTCACAATCACACACACATAGATAAACAAAACAGTTTTAAAGGTGAAAATTTAACAGATTTACATTAAATGTGGTACAAAAAGCCCTTATCGGGCGCATAAACTTAAATTTTTGCGAACGACAAAATGGCGTCGCTATGTATTGCCTTTGTGTGAGTGCGACACACCGCTACAAAATTGACCTCAAACAAAGGCTCCAGGCTCCCCAATGAGCTGGAAAATATCTGGAATATCTGTAAACGCACCGCTACAAATCAAGGGTAGGTGAGGATTGCGTATCGTGCGGGAAATCTGTATATCGGGAAGGCATAATGAGCCTTCAGGGCCGTCAACTAGCAAGCTGAACTGAGGTCATGGATTAATCTCCTTTGTGGATACCACTGGGACTCAGAGTGTTTAGACGGCGGATCCAGTAGCTCTCACTACTTTTCCTTGCATATTCTAGCTCAGGTCACATCTGCTTGATCTGACTAGATGTGTATCAATAAAATGACAAACACACAAATATTTTGAATGAGTCTAATAAGAGCAAATCGTTCTCACCAGCATAAGCAAACAATTATCATATGAAATCACAAAATGATAAATCAACATAGCAAAACTTTCCATGTACCATGTAACTAGAGTCTATCATAATCTTTCAAACGTTACAAACTGGGGCAAACCCTTCAGTGTTTGTCTATACGTGGAATCCATGAAAGGCTATTGTTTATAATGGCTAATCATCATTTTAACAAGTCCATGTAATGACCATCCCTGTAATTCCTCATTTTATATTGCGAAAACTGGGGGTTACAGGGATGTGCATTATTTTCTCATTCATAACGAAATGACGCCTATACAAATACATTGTAAACTTTAACTCCGAAAAATCGAAATTTTTTAAATGAAAAAATTGTGATAGTGTTCTTATTTCTGCTCAAAATATAGACTGTGGGTACTTGTAAGAACCGAGGCGGTTCTAACGAGTACCCACAACATATATGTTAGAGCAGAAATAAGAAAATTAAGGTTTACCTCTGTAAACCCCAGTTTTCCTATATAAAAGTGGGTTTGAAGGGGGTCAGACTTATATAGGCGTGTTTTCATGATGTCTGCTCCAATGCATATGTTGTGGGTACTCATTAGAACCGCGTCAATGATGAGACGGTTTTAATGAGCACCCCGGCTTAATTCAGAAAAATAACCGTTTTGGAAATATGAAAAATATACTATGTCACACGGATGTGCTATGGTGAGATCATTTTATTGGTTATGTGCCATTTAATCGTTATCATACTAAATACGAAAGACCCCTACCTTTGCAAACATTATAAATCTGTATCAGACAGAGTCGATCTGATCAGGATCTACACGTTTTTGTCATCCAATTTAATTTTAACTATAAATTACTTGAACTTGCATGTTACAGGAACTGCAATTATGTTTTTCATCGACGTCTGGTCCCCGCCAATCGGGGCTGGGCTGCAAGGTGCTACCACGCGGAGCTGAAACCGACCGCTTGTGAGTACTGGTAAACCGCATAGAACGTCTAAGTCATCCCAGGTAAAGTGGTGTGACTCGGACTGTCAATGCATTTAAAAAAAGAAGTGAATTCAATGATCAGGAATCGATACAATTAACCCACAGTTCCCATCACTGACACCAAAGGGAAAGAAACACAAACATGAAGTAACTAGACTCTAATGGAAATATCAATAGCGGAAAGCCAAAAGGTCAGTTACTTTCCCACAAAATGGCCAATTTGTTATCCAAAACAAAATAATATAAACGATACACATTCAAAAGACAAACCATAACAAAAATAAACAGCGACAGACGAACCGGCTTGGAACAGCCACTGAAACGAATTCCACTGAGGGTCTTAAATCGCTTTTACGCAGCTGCAATCCTCGCCCTTACTTCCGTAGTGATTTAGACAAATAATTTGTTCAGTCCGCATGAAGGCCTCATTACGCATTACGCAAACACGCTAATACAAATACATTGCCACCTTTATCGTGGAAAAAATGAAAATTTTATGATGAAAAATTGTGATATTTTTTATATTCTTGCTCAAAATATAGATTGTGGGCACTCGTTAGAACCGCCTCATCGAGGCGGTTCTAACGAGTACCCACAATCTATAGTTTAGGGCAGAAATAAGAAAAATAAGGTATACCCCCGGAAACCCCAGTTTTACTTAATAAAAGTGGGGTTCAAGGGGGTCAAAATTATATAGGTGTGTTTTCGTGATGTCATCAGCGCAATATCTGTGAGAATACAAAAATCAAACAACCACAGAGATGAAACAACGGTGAGGACTCGACAGCAAGGAACCACTGAAATGATGGAGCAAAATAAAACCAAAAGTTAGATTCCGGAGGTTTCATTGGGCGCCAGGGCTTGAAAATATCACTTCATCAAACTCCAAAATGACCTAAATATGGTTGATGGGGACGTTAAACCTCGGTTCAAACACAACCATCGACATCATTCTTCAAAAGTATACGTTTCGTCTTAACATACATGTAATTCTTTCGAAAACTACCATTTTAGTCAAATTTTTAAAACATATGCAGCATAAGATAAAATTTTCATCTGAGTTCAAAACAGTGAATGGCACTTCATAGTGCTATATAACATTTGCAAACGTTTCATTGCAGAACGTTTGTAGTACTGCTTCATTGAAGTTAAACTTTTTGGCATAGGCCTTTTGCCGTGCAGCAGGTTGGCTTGGATCTTCTCTTGTCCGAAACAGGCTTGCTCGCGATGAACTGATTTCAGTTAACTGTAGGTCCAGATAAGAATAAACATACACTTGAACTTGTATGATGTGAGTACTCGTGTACGCTTGAACATGTATGATAAAGAAGATATTTGATTTTTTTTCAGTGTAAGATCGATTTTTATTTCACCGAATGAATACAAAAAGAAGTATTTTCACAAGTGGCGAAGCCACGAGTCAAATATTTCTTTTGGTGTTCATGTGTGAAATAAAAATTAATTAAAAATTATCGTCAGTTCAGTTAGTTATTGTGACCGCAAATTCGTCTGAGTAATCTCAAACACTCTAGTCGAAAGTTTTTATTTATCACTGAATATATTATAGGGTTTGCAGCGTTATTGACATAAAAACAGTGATTAAGAAAATGTTCAAGCACTTTCATAGATGGTGATTTATCCTCCCAGTCCTGCATTCCGACTGTGTAAACGATTCTCAGAATAAAGAAAGGCATCCAGGAGAGCAGAAACACAGCAGTGACGAGGAATAAAATCTTTGCAGCTTTCAGCCCGGATGAACGGGTTTTTGTGCGGTTAAGTCTTCGAGTACGTCCATCATATCTAGCTGAATCTAGCTTTGTTAGAGTAGCACTACCCGATGGAGTAAGCGATGCGTTGTTTTCAGCTTCTATGAAAATACAATTTGAAGTTGTGCCTCTTTGATTGGTTATCGCTTGTTCAAAACTTTTAGCATTTTTATTTTGTAACCCATAAGAAATATTTTCACCAGGACAGGTTTGTTTTGTTGTTTTTGGAGTTGTAACTCTCAATGCTGTAGGGTTTTGTGACCCGGTACCAATGCCAGACAAGACGAATGAGTTTACTGGCAGCGGGTTGACTGTACGCCTACTGTGGTATGCGACGATGGCCACGTTCTTGTATAACAATACCATGGCTACGATCACAACAAGAAATACTGTCACAACAAACACACTGTAACATGTCATCGCTGAACCTCTGTATTGTTCTAAGTAGTCACATTTATAACCAACGAATATATACTCATCCAACGGTAATTGTTCCGGGAAAGGTCCATAAAATTCCAACAACGGAATACTCCCAACAATGCCTACAGCAAGCGTTGCTAGAATAATCTTATAAATGTGTTTGTAAAATGCCAGAAATTTTACAGGTTTACATATAGCCAGATATCTATCTATAGCTATAGCGAGTAAAGTCATTCCTGAAATCGCCAGACTTGCATGTACAGTAAATTCGAACACTTTGCAGGCTACTGTCCAGTTCTGACTATAATTATTAAAGAGTTTGTATATAACATACGGGTGAATCACAGCGCATGCCATTAGGTCTGTTCCGGCGAGATACATGATAAATATATTGGCTGTTGTCCTGTTGTTTCGATGTATGTAGACGAGCAATACCACGCTGTTACCAATAGTCCCTACAACTAATAGTGTGACCATGAGAATAACCACGGGTGTCATCAGCTCAGCGAATTCGCCGTTCAGTCTGAGAACTTCAGAACGCCAACAGGACATGTTTGTTGACTGGCTACACACCATGACTGACCGTGAAAGGTTGCTCATTTTGAATATTCTGAAATATGTGTACAAAATACTATTAACTGACTATTCTGTATTGGTCGGAGGTCATCCGTATTAACACCAGGTCAACCAACATTAAGATGAAGTCAAGTGATAGCAAGCTGAGATCAAAAATCAATTATGTTCTCTGTTTGTGTCAATTAAGGTTCCTCAATACATTTGAACAAGAAAAATAAAGGTGTCAGATTTGCAAGTTATTTTTTTCCCCAAAATATGATCCTGATTTCCTTTTAAAATGCCTGTCCCAGAAGAAGAAGGTTTGGAGGTACCAACAGTTATTACAGAAAGTACTTTCTTGCATTAGCAACATCCTTGTGCCTTTGAAAATAAATGCTATTTTGTATGTTTCACTTTTACCAGGAAAAAAATTGAAACGCTTTCTAGACTTTTTAAAAGTTACAAAAACAGCTGCAGATCGAAAGTTCCCATCAAGTACTAGCGACTAGGACAAGGTTTTCTATCAAAAAAGCCTACCTGAATTGAAAACCAGAAATTTGATTTGACATGTTTATTCTTCATGGGCGCCGCCATCTTTTTTGGCGGTCTGAAATGCTCAGATTTCATCATTTTATTTTATTCTGCCCATCATCAATGGATATCCCTTGGAAAGTCAGCTATGCAGCTTTCTTCCTGCATATAACATAATGCCATCCCCTATCTTGGAAGCCTGTAATCACTGATAAATTATTGTAGCTGTCAAATTGAAGAGATTTCCATCTTGCCAAGCAAAAACGTATTCATACGCCTTGGAACCAATTTCTCAAAAATAACAATAGTGCACCATTGTTTTTAATTTAAAACTAGATATTTATATTTGAAACTGTCTGGCAACTAATTTTACGTACTTTCTAACATAACGTGTTCGTTAATTTATGAATAGTATGCATTCATTTCCGAACTAGTTTTTACGTGTAACATTGTCCTGCTTGTGTTGTTCGGCCCAGCTACAAGTAAACAAATTGAAAAAAGGTAGATTTTTGAAAAGCACTGGGTTTCTATGAGTTTTTACCAGCCTTCACATTGGTAAGTAGGTACCACAACAGATCATTAATTGGATTAGATAAATATAAACATTGTGTTGTCCAGAATTTCACCTGTCCAAACATCAATTATTTGTGTATGGTGACTCATGCGAAACAATGTAACAAATCAATGGGTAAAAAACATTTCTATAACATTGCAGTTATTTGCAGTAATCAGAAGCCTTTTGAACAACGTTTCTGGTGCTGAACAGGCTGATTTCAGTCCTTCCCTTCAAATATGTGGATAAACTGTTTTTATATTAATTTCATTTTTTGGTTTTTGTTTTAATTCCAGTATCAAAGCACCCATCCTGTAAACACAATCATTAACACTGTGAAACTTTGATGCAGTGATTGCATAAATTGTTATAAATTGGATGAATGAAATATATAAAATGAAACACTAAAAGCACCGAAGAAGGGCAATCATTTTACAGGAGATTGCAACACCTCAGCCCAGTCACTGAGCTTGTTGACAAATTGGTAGAACTGGTTATTTTTGGCTACCATACACTGAATTTAAAAATAGTACCAGTAGTGATAATTACATTTTATAATTTTTGGGAATCATTAATTTTCAGTACTATTTAGGTATTTTACTTGAAATTCCTCTGTTGCAGTGCCTCAAGGCAACGTTGAGGCACATTTCTATGGTAGTATTTTACACATTCTGTGGATTTAGATATCATTTTTGTAAACCCAATGAAAAATGCAATAAATTACTAAAATGGTGACTTTCGAATAAAAATCTTTTGCTTTCATATTCTTACATTTACATGGACTACAATCTAATGAAAAATATGTTTGGGTAATTATTAGCAAATATGATTTTTTTCAGTACCTCAAATGTAGTGAAATAACCGTATTGAGGAACCTCAATAAAATTGCCATTAATCTAGTAATTTCGCATTAGCCCGGTTACAGGTCCTCGGCCTTCCGGCTTTTGGGTATAGAAAACATGTGGCCGAATGAAAATGTTCTTTTTTTCTGGACCAGTCAAGCTAGCTTACTCTTCGGTGGCCGGATTCGAACCCACAACCTCTTGATCAAAAGTCGAACGCGCTCACCATTGATCTATTGAAGCTATTCTATAAATAACCGTTATTCCGCCAAGTCAATGATAGTCACGTGGACTTGTTTGTTTCATTTTTCCCCGAGTCGCGGGCCGTCGGCTGGTGAAGGTCCCAGGGAACTGATTCTTGCTGGCAATGGTTCCCCCCATTTACCGTTTCCGAAACTGGAAAAAACATCCGCCCGGCTCCAGCCCCTCACGTGGACTTTAGCACTGAAGAACTTTTATACTTAGTAGCATTGGGTCGTTTGACAGACAATCGACCCAAAAACCAAGTTTTCTTGGCCAGCAGGTTTCGGCCAATTAGGAACATTTCATGATCTATTTGAATTATTCCATCAGAAAGCCAGATGCCTTGCGAAAATAACAACAAATTTAATTATTCCATGTTAATTAATACAAATCTCAAGTTACTGGCAGAAACTATCCTACACTAATCAAACTTTGCACCTTATTATACTCGTAGCTGTTTCCGCTAACCGGTTGTCATATAAATTGACACTTTTATTTGCCAGAAGCCTCAGTTTTCAAGTGACGTTCCGGTTCTCCAAGTAAACAGCATTTCAAAGCCTGCAATGATGTCTATGAAGGTGAAACTGAGACAACTTTCATATCTTTATAGGGTTTTGTTATTTTGTCAGAATATTCTTTGCGAAAACATGCCTATGCAAAACTTTTACCGCCGAAAAAAATGAACATTTTGAGATGAAATATTGTGATATTTTTCTTATTTCTGCTCAAAATATAGAAATAAGAAAAATAAGGTTCACCCCTGTAAACCCCAGTTTTACTATTATTATATGAAAGTGGGGTTGAAGGGGGTCAGAACTATATCGGCGTGTTTTTTATCAGTCATACTCCAAACTTATGTTGCAGGGGCGGGTGCTCGTTAGAGCTGCCTAACTTAGGAATAGGAAAAATAATGCATACCCTGCAAACCCCAGTTTTCTGTATATAAAGTTGGGTTTACGGTGTGTCCATTTAACGGACTTATTGACGCGATGTGTGATCTTCGTTTTAATGGGGAAATAACGGAAATAAGGGCGAAGATTGTGGTCACGTAAAATCGATTTAAGCCCCCAGTCGAATTCGCTTCACTGACCCTTCTGTCGCGATTTATTTTTGTTATGGTTTGTCTTTGCGTGCGTGTATCGCTTATATTATTTTGTTTTGGATAGACAATTAGCCATTTTGTAGGAAAGTAACTGTCCTTTTGGTTTTCCGCTATTAATGTTTCCATTAGGGTTTAGTTGTTTCATGTTTGTGCTTCTGTCCCTTTGGTGTCTCTGATGGGAGCTGTGGGTTAATTGCATTGCCTTCATTTCTATTTTTATAGCTGTGAAAATGCCACGTGTAAACGACTTCCATAAAACCAAGTTCTATTCATCATATTGTCGCGGACTATCTTGTTAGAACGCGTTATGGGAAGGTGGGGGTGGGGTATGGCCCTTTCAAGATTATTTCACTCATATCGAGCCGATCGTTAATCAGAGATGGGCGAAAACCGGAGATAAACCACCTGACCTTTCGCTGCAGAACTTTGCGCCTCACATATGACCCCCACAGCGGTGAGAGACCTAATAATTAAGAGTCAGCGCGCTTATCCACTAGGCCTCGGAGACAACGGAGGTCCGTTATGCGAAAAGGGTCAAATATGCGCCCAGCGAAGACTCAGTGTGAGGACTAGGGCGAGGACTGTGGCCACGTAAAATCGATTTAAGGTCAAGAATACGTAAATGGGTTATCCCATCTCGTAATCATAAGATCGCACAATAATACTCCCCCGCAGCGTGGCGGGTACACGTTTCAAAAAGGATAGAAAAAAAACCCTGAAAATTACATAGATGTAATTAATAGCGATTTGAAAACGAATTCTCTGGCCACAGAGATTCTAACGCATATTCGCTTTTGACAGGCAACTGGTAATAGAAATTTTAACGTGAAATCGCTGTTGCCAGACGGCTGTACCAAATGAAATCTTCCTCCTTCTGTATACCAGGAGTCCATTTCAAAATTTAGGGGTGTCATGTTGTTTTTTTCTTCAAAATTAATTTGTAAAATGGCTGAGCTTTTCGCAAACAGTGTAGGCCCTGGTCAGACGGCGCGTTCTGCGGCGTCTGATCTGGGCCTGCACTGTTTGCCAGGGTACCCGTTTTGGGGTTTCCTGTACAAAATGGGTTATAGCTCTTCCTTTTTTAAGACGTGCACCAAACCACTAAACCAAGGAACATTCAAATAAACTGCAAAGGACAAAAAGTATACACCTTTCTTTCCCAAATATGAATCGACACAACACGATTTATGCCGATGATAAATGTTCTCTGATGATCGAAAGCATCGTGGATGAAACAATTTACAGCTTAAACATTATGTTTATGTAACAAAAATGTCTGAAATGTGCGTCATTAAAATTCAAATTACATTAATTATAAAGCTCGAATTTCTCGAATAACTTGCTTTAAAACGGGCTTAATAGATTATCTAATGAAATATAACCGAGATTTATCCAGCATGTAACAGGAGAACTACAGTGGCCATACGAAAGCTATCAAGCCCGGCCTTCGTTTGATAATTGGGCCCAGAAATGTGAAATTGTTCTAAAGGCAGGCGTACAAATCCACTTTGTATAAACACTGAATATAACGCTCCTGACTGCTTTAAGAAGCTTTGGGAGACACAGGCAATGTTTCCAATTTTGTAGGACATTTACCCGGCACTGAGATGAAATGACATCTCAAGGCCTGCCGCCCAATGAAACCAAAAGGCTTATATGCATTGGGCGGTCTGACTCACACCACTTTGCCTGGGTAGGCTTAGTCCTTCTAAGCGGTTTACAAGTACTCATGTGTGGACATTTTCAGCTCAACGTTGAAGCACTATGCAGCCCATCTATTTATCAAGCCCCGATGTGCGGAGGCGAACAAAAGCTTTGGGAGACACCCACTATAAAGCGCACAGTGAAAACTCTGATCAAACTGCGCGGTCAGTTGTAAGTAGACAAATCACGCTCGCTGCGCGCTCGTGATTTGATCTACTTTACAACTGACCTCCAAACTGTGATTTATTACTCAACAACGGCCCCCGCCCATTGGGGCTTGAAGAAATATATGAGCTGCATGATGCTTCCACGCAGAGCTGAATCCGACCCGCACACTAGTATTGGTAAACCGCTTAGAGGATCTAAGCCTGTCCAGCAACCGCGGTGCGAGGCGGACCGTTCATGCTAATAAACCCTATTGGTTTCATTGGGCGGCGGGGCTTGAGATGTCATTTCATCTCATTGTCAGGTAAAAGTCCCACAAAATTGGAAGCAACGTCTCCAAAATGACCTTTACAGTGTTGACGGGGACGTTAAACCTCAAATCAAACAAACAAACAGATTACTCAACAAATCACAGGTAGAGCTGATATATTTCTTAAACAAAACACAATAAATCACAATTCCTTTCCATGGCGCGCTGTGATAGAATCATAAGTATACTTGGTGCTGTTCATGCAAATTACATGCAGCTTTGAGGTGAAGTACGACATCATTAACCCTTGATCTGCTGAATATTTAAATATGCCACACCCACTACTGATTACCAAAAAATCATATCAATTGATGCAAATTATTGCAACAAATTCACAATCTGAATGACAAACAATGTAGATCCAGATCGGATGGCTTGCTCAGACGCCATCTGATCTGGATGTTCCTCAGAAGCCATCTGATCTGGATCTACATTATTTGAAAGGAAAGGCATATCCGGGCTCAGCAGGACAAGGGTTAAAAAAAATCTTACATTTCTCTCTTAATTGTATTCATTTCTTTCATTTGTGAACATATTGCTTTGGTAGATACTGTGTAACCTAAAACGGCGTTATCAACTTCAGACAGCGTCGTATAGCAGCAATATGAAAAGAATAGTAACTTTTTATTTCCTTCGAGTGAATTTACATTCAGAGACAAAACACAAATAAAATAGACCTGCATAATGATAACACATCCGTGCGACATCTTTCCTATGTCTATTACGGTCAATTGTCTTGTCAAAAACTGTGATATTGTTCTAGTTTTTAACATGTACTGTATTTATACTCAAAACATAGGTTGAAGGTACTCGTTAGAACCGCCTCATTGAGGCGGTTCTAACGAGTACCAACAACCTATGTCTTGGAATAGGAATGAAGAAAATAGTGTATACTCTGTAAACCACTTTTCTCTATATAAAGTGAGGTTTAAGGGGGTGTCCTTACACTGACTTGGTAACGTGTTCACTTATCAGTTGCGAGTGTAAGCCTACCAAAGTCACCGCGTTTCTTACCGGGATCTAATAGTTGACATTACGGATCATCGCTTCCTAACCTAAGGGTACTGAGTCTACAAGCAGGTTTTGGACACGGTACCCCTAGCTTGCGAAGATGGTCCGGACCCAATTGGTAAATACCAATGTACTGACAGCAATGGTGGGTCGATTGTCTCTAGAGTGTGGGCTGGCTTAATGATCCAGGATGGAGATTTTGACAGTTTCGTTTAATATGTTCTATAAAAGGGGTTATCCTTTGGAAGCAAGCGATACACCGCAGAACTGGAAAATATGAAGTGTACATGTTTTCTGGGCCAGACTAGCTAGTTTCGGCCAATTAGGCCTCATCAGTGACCCTCAAGTATTTTCAAAATAAACCTAAAGTTCCACTATTTAAGCAAACAGTGTAGACCCTGAATTTCACTGCTATTGTATTCAGTGTTTCTTTGTTTGAATTGAGGTTTTACGTCCCTTTCAATACTACCTTATGTCATTTTGGAGACGTTGCTTCCGATTTTATGGGACTTTTACCCGACATGCCAAAACAAACCAAAATGACCAATATGTAGGGACGGTCCGACCTAGACCCTCTAAGCAGTTTACCAATACTCGTGTGTGTGTGGGAGGGGTGTCGGTTTCAGCTCTGCGTGGAAATATTTAGGAACCCGCGGCGTCTGATCAGGGCCTCCACTGTTTGCTAAAAGTTTAGCCATTTTCCTAATCAATTTCGAAGAAAACACAACCTGACACCCCTAAATTTTGAAATGGACTCCCGCTATATATAAGGAGGAAGATTCCATTTGGTACAAAAAGGGTTAAACGTTCTCAGTTTAGGGCTATTCTCCCAGCCTACCCTCAGAGATAATCGAACCACCAGAGCTCTCAGTGTTTTAATTAACCCTTTTTGTACCAAATGGAATCTTCCTCCTTATAAATAGCAGGAGTTCATTTCAAAATTGAGGGGTGTTAGGTTGTGTTTTCATGAAAATGACTGAACTTTTAGCAAACAGTGGAGGCCCTGATGAGACACCGCGTTCTGCGGCGTCTGATCTGTGCCTGCACTGTTTGCCAGGGTACCGTTTTGGGGTTTCTGGTACTAAATGGGTTAATAATACCTATCCGTTGTTGACGCATGCTAAAGCATCCTGTTCACATCCCTGTAAACCCACTGTATATAGAGAAAACTGGGGATTACAGGGATATACATTACTGATCTGAATTTAGCTTCAAGACATAGGACGTTAGTACTCATTAGAATCGTTCGAACGAGCACCACAGTATTTGGTATATGAATAAGATTTTCATTAGAAAAAAAAAACGATATTTTGGGATCCACAGTTACCAGGACATGACGAAAATACGCCTTTATCATTTTTACCCTCTTCAACCCCAATTTTATATTGCAAAACTGGGGTTTATTGGGCTACACATTATTTTCTTATTTCTGCTCAAAAACATTGATTTTGGGTACTCGTTAGAACCTCCCC
Organism: Lucinisca nassula; assembly: GCA_963580285.1. NCBI lineage: Eukaryota > Metazoa > Mollusca > Bivalvia > Lucinida > Lucinidae > Lucinisca > Lucinisca nassula. The sequence goes on along the minus strand of OY757013.1, from coordinate 85,270,648 downwards.
CCTTTATTCCAATTGGCCTCCAGCTTTAGAAGAGAAGTAACTTTAAAATGATGATATACTACGGTCGATGGCCGGCCATATGCACCCAGTAAATTCCCCTGTTGCTTTTGGTTCAAATGGGCTAAAGGTTACATCGGGACAAAATTAATGTGAGTGATGTAAGTAAATACGTTTTCATATTGTGACAAAATAATTTCAATGCTTTGCAAGATTCGGTAATTATTAATCATTTTATATTTACATTGTTAATAATTACAACCATCGTTTTCATTAAAATCGAATTCGATGTCAAGCAATACCTCGTATATAAAATTCCTAAAAACAGATCCACAATTTCGTAGCACTGTTTTGAAAATGTGACAAATAGTAGTTAAAGTAACCCTAATGCATACAAAATCAATATTCACGTAAACGATTCCACGTAATAAACAAACTTATATAAAGGCACACATTAAAATCTTAATTCTTGCTCAAATACATAGTTTGTGGGTACTCATTAGAACCGCCTCATTGAGGCGGTTCTAACTAGCACCCACAATCTGTTTAAGGCAAAAACCAGAAGAAAAAGAAAACATTTCACATATATTACCACCAGAAAACGTTTAAAAATACATGTATGAAAAATGAGCTATGTCTTTCGGATGTGTTCTCGTAAAAATAACGGCCCCCGCCCATCGGGGCTTGAAGAAATAGATGGACTGCATGATGCTTCCACGCAGAGCTGAAACCGATCGCACAGGAGTACTGGTAAACCGCTTAGAGGATCTAAGCCTGCCCTGGCGCAGCGGTGCGTGTCGGACCATCCATGCTTATAAACACTATTGGATTCATTGGGCGAAAGGGCTTGAGATGTCATTTCATCTCAGTGTCGGGTAAAAGTCCCACAAAATTGGAAGCACCGTCTCCAAATTTACGTAACTATACAGTGTTGGCGGGGACGTTAAACCTCAAATCAAACAAACAAAAATCGTAAAAAATAAATATCTTACCTCTACTTACAAGGCGTACTCCAGCTCTTCCGATTATATTCAATGTTCTGCTTCAGCTACAGAATTTCTGATCAATTATTGCCGCCCTCGACAAGCCCTCGCCAAGGGAATCATGGCGTGTTTGCTCTTCTGCTACTTCGATAATAGTATCGTTATTTGTGCGCTTTGGTGAAAACGTCATCAGCGACTGGCAATTACGGTGTATCAACATCCTAATTTCTACAGCAAGCACGCTGAAGATGGCTAGTGCATCATTTTAACCCTTTCTGCACCTATTGGAATCTTCCTCCTTACATATGGCAGGAGGTACTTCGAAATTTAGAGGTGACAGGTTATGTTGTCTTCAAAATTTATCCGAAAAATAACATCTTTTGGCAGATAGTGTAGGCCCTGTTCAGACGCCGCGTTCTGCAGCGTCTGATCTGGGCCTGTACTGTTTATCAGGGTACCCTTTTTGCAGTTTCCGGAACAGCCGTGTTATAGACACCTCTAAATCACACTCCCTCAGCCTCTAGCTATATATAATGGAGAGATTGGGGTTAGCACGGGCGTTTGGATTTCTTTCTTTCTTTTTTTCTTCTTCGTTTTAAAATCTTTTCATTTCTGCTCAGAATCAAAGATTATGGTTACTCGTTAGAACTGCCACAATGCGGAGTAGTTCTAACCAGTAGCCACAATATTTACTTCAATGAAAATGTTGGAAATATCAAATAGTGTCGCTAGAGATAAGATTTAATTTATACTAATTTATTTTAGTTCGATTACGATGAACGCTTCAATCTTATTTTAATCGCTCTCGAACACATCATTCCGGATTTGAGAGGCAGTGACTTTTACACCGCTGCTACACATTTACACCTGGGTGAAATAAGATTTACATTTATCTCACATGGACTTGTTAACACACCCCAATGGACCTAGCCCCAGGTGTCACGATAGCACAGAGGACTAGCTATTAAAGACCCTCGATTATGATATGTGCACCCCACCCCATCGTTTACAGAATGGCGAGAGTGTCATTTGAAAAGCCCATAATTGCGTTCAGGGCCAGATGTCACAAATCTTTTTTTTTTTTTTCATGCTCACATTTATCCCCAACATAGATTTAACTAGAAATGCGTCCATAGGACACAGATGCCCCCGCCTGAAAATATGTCCATGTTCGTATTCATCCATAGAAAGTTATTGACCGTGTTTAAGATTTGGACCCTTTTTTCATATTTGACCTCTAAGTATGACATTGACCTTGGAGGTAAAGACCTTGGTTTTGTGTGAGGTAGATTGTCTCATGGTGGCCATCATTTCTGCCAAGTAATTTTAAAATCCATCCAGAGATAAGAAAGTTATTGACTGCGTTTAAGTTTAGGACCATTTTTTTTACCTTTGACCTCTAAGTATGACCTTGACCTTGGAGGTATGGATCTGGGTTTGCATGTGACACATCGTCTCATGATGGTAACATTTCTTCAAAGTAATTTCAAAATCCATCCAGAAAAAAAGTAAGTTATTGACTGCGTTTAAGTTTTTGACCCCTTTTGAACTTTGACCTCTAAGTATGACCTTGACATTGAAGGTACGGACCTGGGTTTTGCAAGTGTTGCATGGTCTCATGATAGTTAACATTTCTACAAAGTAATTTCAAAATCGTACCAGAAATAAGAAAGTTATTGGCTGCGTTTAAGTTTCGGAGCCTTTTTTGACCTTTGACCTCTAAGTATGACCTTGGCCTTGGAGGTACGGACCTGAGTTTTGCACGTGACACGTCGTCTCATGATGGTTAACATTTCTGCCAAGTAATTTTAAAATCCATCAACAAATAAGGAAGTTATTGGCCGCGTTTAAGTTTCGGACGCACGGACGAACGGACGGACGGACAGGGGCAACGCTATATCTCCTTTCCACCATTCTTCGAATGGCGGGGGCATAAAAATGCCAACAACTGCCTTGGAGGGAGCACTCCAGTACCAGATCCCTGCTCTACAGGATGTTTCTGCCTACATATAGGCAAAGGTCCAAGTCTGCATATGCGACTAGCAAAGACTCGGATTCACACAGTATGATTAGAGTCTGCGCCTGTCAATTGTGTCTTGAATTCTTTCAGATGAACGGGTTTGATATTTAGCTTATTTATGTTGCAAAGATAGATCGCAGATCCTCGGTAGAACCGAGCATCAACTATCTATTGTTTGAAGCAGAATTAGAATATCAAAGTTTGATCGAAAGAAAACATGAGCCTTGGAGCAATGCAGGTCGTTGCACGGATTTGTTGCCCTAATACTGATGAAATATAACATCCTTCCTACATTATACGAGCACCCATAACTTATGTTTTGAAGCAGAAAAAAGGAAAGGATTTTAGCCTTTTAGCTTTTTTATTTTACCTCACTGGGGCTGGTGTTAAGTGGCGTGTGGCAGCGTAAAAAGTCTTCCCATGCTTCATCATAATGCAGATTATATTTTCGTTCTCTTTGGGATCATAGAGCCTGTTCTGGTTACTTTGAAAATCGAATATCGCTTAAGCCTGTGCTAGGAGGCGTATACAGCCTTGCAAACTGTATTGCTGTGCATGAAGAGACTCAATAAAAACGAGTCTCCGATTTTCGTCCTTTTATGTGTTCTTTCTTTCCAAAGGCAACCCTTTAGCTTTTTGTTTTACGAACTTTCATATAAGAATATGGTGCAAGATCTGTGCTGAGCTACCATTACCGATTTTGTACTGACTTTAACCGACTAATGCATGTATATAGCATGTGTCTGTTTTAAAATCTGGGAGAGAATGTGTATCGTTAGAAATGCTATCATTGGCTGAACTATGGTTTACTATTTGTATTTAATGCTCAGTCCCGTTTAAGGACTGCAAAAAGGTTGTGGTGGCTATCAAGAACTATCAGTTGAAAATGGCGGCGGCGATATGACAATTGTTGAACAAAATAACACTAGTCAGTTTTTGTAACGAAGGCGCCAATTTTCACACTAGGAACTGAATTGTGGCAAAAATAAGTGATGAAATGTTAAGCAGAACCCATGCAGGAAACTGACCCTCACAGAAACACGACACATCACTCGGTATATTTACTGACTGGTATGTTACAAATTTCCCAGTCTAGGAAAAAATCGTATAATGCACTAACAAGTTGATACAGAAAGGTTACGATAACTCACCCGTGCGACATAGTGCATTTTTCACATCTCCAAAATGACTACTTTTCTGATGAAAATCCTTGATACATTTCTTATAAATGCTAATAAATAGGTTGTGCGTGCTCGTTACAACCGCCTCACGGAGGCGGTTCTAACGAGTACCCACAACCTATGTCTTAGAGCAGAAATAAGAAAAATAATGAATACCCCCGTAAACCCCAGTTTTCTCTATATAAAGTGGGGTTTAGGGGGGTGCAACACATCGTCTCGTGATGGTTAACATGTCTGCCAAGTAATTTTACAATCCATCCAGGAATAAGAAAGTTATTGACTGAACACTTAAAAAGTCCCCTTTTCTGACCTTTGACCTCTTAGTATGGCATTGACCTTCGAGGTACCAACATGGGTCTTGCAAGAGACACATCGTCTCATTGTGGTTAACATTTCTGCCATGTAATTTCGAAATCCATCTACAAATAAGAAAGTTATTGACCAAACACGAAAAAGGCCCCTTTTTGAACTCTGACCTCTAAGTATGACCTTGACCTTTGAGGTACTAACCTGGGTCATGCACCCAACACATCCTCCCATGATGGTTAACACTTCTGCCAAGTAAATTCAAAATCCATCTAAAATAAAAAAGTTATTGACCAAGCACAAAAAGGCCCTTTTTTACCTTTGACCTCTATGCATGACCTTGACCTTTAAGGTACCAAACTGGGTTATGCGCGAAACACATCGTCTCCTGGTGGTTTACATTTCAGCCAAGTAATTTCAAAATCCATCAAAAAATAAGTAAGTTATTGACCAAACACGAAAGAAAAGCCCCCTTTTTGACATTTGACCTCTATGTATGACCTTGACCTTTGAGGTACCAACCTAAATCATACATATTATGTCTCATAGTAGTTAACATTTCAGCCAAGTAATTTCAAATTCTATCAAGAAATAAGAAAGTTATTGACAAAATGCGAACAAAAGGTTCCTTTTGTTACCTTTGACCTCTAAGTATGACCTTAACCTTTGAGGTACCAACCTGGGTCATGCGCGCAAAACATCATCTCATGGTGGTTAACATTTCTGCCAAGTAATTTCAAAATCAATCTAACAATAAGGAAGTTATTGACCAAACACGAAAAAGGGCCCCTTTTTGACCTTTGACCTCTAAGTATGACCTTGACCTTTGAGGTACCGACCTGCGTCATGCGCATCGTCTCATGGCGGTTAATATTTCTGCCAAGTAATTTCAAAATTCATCTAAAAATAAGAAAGTTATTGACCGGACACGATTTGCCCATACATACATACATCCATACATCCATACACCCATCCATCCATCCATCCACACCTACCGACCTACCTACCTACCTACATACATACATACCGACAAACTTCCAAGGGAGATAACTCAAAAAGTATAAATGCGAGAGTTATAGTTTTTGCGCTCTGCACGTCGTCTAATATTGAATAATACTTATATGACGTTTCGTGAAGACAGCTTTAACGGTTTTCAAGTTATAGAGCGGACAGGAATGTGTGACAGGCGGATAGACAGACAGACGGACAGAAAGACAGACGCCCGGGGGAAAAACAATATGTCTCTCCGAAAAAAAAAAATTCGGGGGAGACATAATGAAATTTGACATTGTGACTTAGTTCTTTACCTGGTCTGACACATATTCTAACGACCATAACAGCATCAAGACAAACATTCTGGTATAATTTCATACAGATTAATGCAAAACTGCGACCTCTACGGGGTGAAAAAGGTTTTGAAGAAGTTAGACCTAGAGATCTACATATAGTTTTAGTTTTAACCAGACATGACAAATCAAGCATTATGACAAACATTCTTGTAAAGTTTATGAAGATTAAAGCAGATTAAAGAAGTTTAAAACTGTGTTTATAGAGTGTGAATAATGCTGAAAGGAAATTTGACACTTTAGCCTTAGTTTTGATCATATAGACCTATATTGTAAACCAGCCAAGATATTGTCAAGATATATATTTTGGTAAAGTTTCATATAGAACGAAGCAACACTGTGGCCTCTAAAGGGTAAAAGAGGTTTTCCGCTGTTGGTGTTTCCATTAGGGTCTGTTGTTTCCTGTTTGTGTGTTTTTCCCTTTGGTGTCTCTGATGGAAGCTGTGGGTTGATTGTATCGATTCCTGATCATTGCCCCCACTTCTATTTTAAAGAAATTTGACCTTGATTTTGATCCACAGTCAAAAACGATCGAGATGTCATCAAGACAAACGTTCTGGTACGGTTTCATGAAGACTGAAGTAAATATGTGACCTCAACAGGGTGTACGAGTTGATAATCAAAAAATTGACCTTAGGCTTGTGACGTAGTTTTGTGTCCTACATGATCCATTTTTGGATCATGACTGAGGTACCATCAAATCAAACATTCAAGTTTTTGTTTGTGTGTATTGGTGATTGACTGCCAAGTTAACACTATTTATGTCATATCGAGTAATAATAATAATAATCGACCTTATTTATAGAGGGTAACACATTTAGTACTAGTACTAATCTTCCATGTGGCCTTCTCTTCCTGGGTAGAAACCAGTACTAAGTAATGTGTATAAAGTTTCTTGCTTAAGGAAACAACACGTGGCGCTTGCGAGGATCGAACCGGCTACCTCTCGATCTCAAATCCGATGCTTTACCACTGCACCACAGCGCAGAGAATGGCCGTAGAAAAGATTTCATGATCAATCACCACGAGAGAATGTTGCCGACCCCGGCAGGTATCGAACCCGCGTCCTCCTGAGCTTTAGCCAGACACGCATCTCAACTACAGAGGCCGGCAAACAACAAAGTAAAGTTTCATGAAGATTAAAGCTAAACTGTGGCCTCCTAGGGTGCACACACGGTTTAAATGAAATCTGATATAGTGACCTATTTTTTGACTCGATATAACCCATATTCGAACGTGACCGATATTTCATCCAGACAAGCCTGTGATAAACCTTCTGCTTCATAAAAATTGAATAAAAACTGTGACCTCTAGAGATTGTACAAGATAAATGTTGACGACGGACGACGCATTTTTCATGAGACTGGGCCAAATACTTTTGGAAATATTGCCAAGGGTATTTTTTGTTACAGTCTCGAAAAACAGTTCAAAGTTTTAAGTTCAAGATCACAGGTCAAAATCTTATATTAATGGCAAGGTATCGCCACAATGAACACACATGTGGATTTTAAAAGTTGTAGTGTTTGTAGTATTAAATGAGAGACCAAAACATTTTCAGTCAAATTGCATGATAGAGTTATGGACCTTGGTCGGAATGTAGTTCCAGTGATGATACAGATGTGTGTCAAGTTTCATGATGCATGATGAAATACTTTTGAAATATGGCCAAGACTAAAGTTTTTTTTGTTAAACTAAAAAAAATATAGGACAACGTCTAAAGGTCACACGTCAAGTTGGTTTGCTATCAACCCAAGGAACACTCATGTGGATTTTAAAAGCTGTAATATATGCGGTATTAAAATGCGAGACGGTTTCTTGGAACAGGCGCTTTTTTCACAAAGGGTGATAAATCAGTCGACTTGCAGGATAGAGTTATTAAACTTGGTACAAAAGTAGCTCTTGTGATGATACAGCTCTGTGTCAAGTTTCATGTAGCTAGGGCAAATACGTTTGGAAATAAGGCCAAGGTTAACGTCTTTGACTATATTTTCGAAAAATAGGTCAAAGATCAAAGGTCAATGTCACATGTCAAATAGTGTGATATTATTAGAAAGGTCTTGTCTCAATAAACATTCATGTGAAACTTGAAGACTCTTCGTTAGTGGTTAACATTCATGTGAAGTTTGAAGTCTCTTTAGTTAGTTGTATAAAACTGAGGGACAAAAAAGTTTTTTAAAAAGGGAGAGAAAATGGGGAAATAATGCATTCGAATTGCACGATTGAGTCATGGAGTTTGGAACGAATGTAGCTCTTGTAATAGTGAGTATGCGTTTAAAGTTTCTCGTAGGTAGGCCGAATGCGTTTGGACATATGGTCAAGGTGAAAGTTTTTGGTAATTTTTTTAAGGTCGAAGGTCAAAGTCATCGATCGAACAGTTTGGTATCAATGGAAAGATCCTGTCCCAAGGAAAATCTAAGTGTCGTTTGAAGGCTCTGTTATAAATAGAATAGAATTCGAAATGAGAAGAAAGAAATTAGAAAAGGGGGATAGTTCAGCCAAAATCATTAATTCAGTCGTGGCCCTTGGTCAGAATGGAGCTCTTGTGATGATAAGTATGTGTATGAAGTTTCATGAGGCGAGGCCATACACTTTTGAAGATATAGCCAAGATTAAGTTTTTTTTTTTTTTCGAAGCGACGATGACAACAACTAAAACTACAACGGAGACGCCGGAGTGATGACAATAGCTTGAAAGTTTTTCTTCGGAAAACAGACGAGCTAATAAAAATGACACAAAATATCAGTTTTTAGAAAAAAATTCTAAGGGGCAGTCAATTTGCTTGAAATTTCGTCGGAATCCCGTTATATTCTTGATTATTGTGGACTATCATTTCATTACATAATATTGTGTAGCCCTAAGTGCTGACGAAAGGGAAGTCCTCTGTCTTCAACAGATAAGGGGCCTCCCTTGGGAAAATCAATAATTTACTAACTGTTGACTTGTACATTATTGATTTTCCCCTTAAGTGCCTCAGTCAGGGGATTCAACAAGGGCTGCTAATCACCCTACTAATGGCCGCCTTTGATCTGCTATAGACAGTATATCACAGAGGACAAAAAAACCTATTATTAACACACGGTGTGAGCTACTGTTGCAAGAACAAATGCCTTTAACTTGGCGATTTCCGACTGCCTCGTCGAGGTCAGACAAGCAGAAACGCCAATCTAAGTTCGGAGGCACTCAGGTTTCAAGATGGATCCATCAAGGAGCATATACGTAATTCTCTAGAATATATACTCCTGTTTCCGGCTTAACGGAAACGTTTATTAACTAGACATTCAGTTTTCAGCAAAATATAACTCCTCTGAGGGCGTTCCAAAAAATACATAAATCTGACTTACCCTTTGCCCAGAACAAGCGCTGTGTTGTTGTAGCCACAATCCCTTGGAGATTTTACATCAGCACACTTGTAGCAATAATTCTTTTTAACAAATAGAGTGTCACCTGGAAATAATTTAGACATTCAACAGTGTGGTGTGATGCAATATGCAAAACGCTTTGTTTGATTTGAGGTTTAACATCCCCGTCAACATATTTATTGGGTAATTTTGGAGACGCTGCTTCCAATTTAGTGGGGCTTTTACCCGACTTTGAGATGAAATGACATCTCAATCCCTGTCGCTCAATGAAACCAATAAGGTTTATCAGCACGGACGGTCCGACTCGCAACGCTTTACCCGGCAGGCTTAGATCATCTAACGAATACCTGCAATCTTAATTTTTGAGAGAAACAAGACAAATAAGATTGTGGATACTCGTTATTGATTGTGGGTAGTCGTTAGAGGCACCTCAGCGAAGCGGTTATAGCGAGATGGTTCAAACGAGTACGCACAATCTATATTTTTAGCAGAAATTAGTAAAAATAAGGTTGACCCCTGTAAACCCCAGTTTTACTATATAAAAGTAGGGTTGAAGGGGTCAGAATAACGTATATAGGCGTGTTTACGTGATGTGCAGATGCTGTCGACTTTACAGAGGGAGCAAAACAGGACACACTGGTTCCTTTTCATACAAAGTCAATACTTTAATTGCTCTAAAATTGATTTAATGTTTGTAATGAACGGATGGTGTTAAGCACAACGGAACATGGTATAATCAGTAACCCGTCCTAGAAGGAATGTGGGCGAAACGAACTAGCCTTTTTCCAACAGAAAGCGACAATCATCAACAGATTGCCAATGATTTACTAGCCGTGGCATTTTCCAACTAACAATCACGAACTGATGCGGACGTCGGACAGACGTGCGCACGGACTGACTCAATGATTCCTTCAGATTCTCCCAAGCTTTCGCCATTTTTGAAAGAAATCCCGCCAGAACATCACGTGAACAAGTCCGTGAAATAAGGACCCCTAAACCCCACGTTATACAGAGAAAACTGGGGTTTGCGGGGGTATTCATTATTTTTCCTATTTATGCTACAAGGCATAGGTTGTGGGTACTCGTTAGAACCGCCTCAGTGAGGCGGTTCTAACGAGCACCCACAAGCTATGTTTGCAGTATTTATAAGAAAAGCATCACGGATTTTCCTGAGAAAAGTAGCCACTTTGGAGATGTGAAAAATGCACTATGTCGCACGGGTGTGTTATCGTAAAGTGACTGATTGTATCACATGCGTTTACTTGTTTTCATAACATAACTGATGTAAGAAAATGATGTTAGATGTTACATCATCTAACGTCAAAGTTTTAATGAATGACGTCATGAAACGGGATAAAAAGGCGGTTCTTCGCGTCGCACTCTTTCCTGCACCCAGTGATTTATCACTCAGTATATCGCTAGATTAGTGTACATATATTGGCCAAAAAATCGAGCAGTATTAGAATTTGTTTCAAACGTAAGCGTGTTCTATATACAGTAGAACTTCGATGGCTCGAACACCGATGGCTCGTTTACCATGGATGCGTCGAACCCATTCTTGAGCCCCTAGCGAAATCCTCTACATCAGAAATAGTGGGGGATAATTAAGGAGATTTTTGTCCTTTATCTTCCAAATGTATGCTGTGTGTACTCATTAGAATCGCCTCGATGAGGCGATTCTAATGAGTACACACAGAATACATTTTCATTATAAAACACCGAAAAATTATCCAAAAGTATATCATATTCCTCCTGGCAGTGTCCCTCAGTGGCTCGAACTACCCCTGTCTCGAACAGATTTTCGAGGTCCCAAAGGTGTTCGAGCCATTGAAGTTCGACTGTATTCCCTTAACACGCTTGCAAAAATAAATAAATATTATAAATAAATAAATAAACAAGAGGCACATGGGCCACAATGCTCACCAGAGCTCAGGGGGCCACTACCCACTGGCAGCAATGTATTTTAATTGACCATGGAAACCCTGCACCCAAGGCTGCTACAGATAAAATTTGGACCCAATCAGACTAGTGGCTTCAGAGATCTGATGTCGCTTGAAGACAACAGATTACAATTGACAATTTCCCATCTGTGGCAACAAATAGGCCAAAAAGAACATTATTAAAGGAACATTTCTATGATAGTTTGACAAAATATCTTGAGAGGCATTAATGTCATTTTTTCAATTTTCCCCATTATAAGTCAATGGTACTCTTAACTTGCCATAGCAAACAAACCAAAGAGCCAAATTTCACAAACCAGAGCTCAGGTGGGCACTGCCCAATGGAGCCCTGATTGGTGTCACTTAATGGGTCTTATAAAAAGGAACAGAGACATATATGGTTTAGCGATGGGGATATATATGGTTCCTGAGAAGTAAGGGGGGGGGGGGGGGTCATGCTGGTGTCACTGTTTGTGTCTTATCATAAGGAACAAGAATATATATGGTTTAGGGGTGGGTTCTTAACAGTTTCTCAGATATATGGTCCTTTGTGAAGTCGAAGGGTGGAGTATAGCCCGGGCGCACCTTGGGTGACCCCTAGGTTGGTGTCACTGAATGTGTCTTATCATAAGGAACAAGAATATATATGGTTTTGGGGTGGGGATGTGAAAGGTTTCTGGAATTTAGCCTTTTATGAAGTGGAGGGGGTTGGACATGGCCCCCACACATCCCGGGGAACCCCCAGGTTGGTGTCACTGAGTCCATCTTATCATAAGGAACAAGAATATATATGGTTTAGGGGTGGGGATCTCAATGGTTTCTGAGATAAATGGCATTTTATGAAGTTGAGGGGGTGGGGCATTTTCCCGGCACATCCCGGGGGACCCCAAGGTTGGTGTCACTTAATGCATCTTAGCATAAGGAACAAGAATATATATAGTTTAGGGGTGGGGATCTGAATGGTTTCTGAGATAAATGGCATTTTATGAAATAGAGGGGGCAGGGCATGTCCCCGGCACATCCGGGGGGACCCCCAGGTTGGTGTCACTTAATGCATCTTATCATAAGGAACAAGAATATATATGGTTTAGGGGTTGGGATCTGTAAGGTTTCTGAGATATAAGGCATTTTATGAAGTGGAGGGGGGCGGGGCATGGCCCCGGCACAACCTAGGGAACCCCCAGGTTGACATAAAAGCAAATGGCTGAGAGAAGTTTACTCAAGGAACGTGTCTATGTAAGTTTTGTCAAAATATCTGCAATGACTTGGCAGTAAATGCAATTTTTCAGTTTTCCCCATTATAAGTCAATGGAAACTTGTAAGTTGCCATAGCAACAAAACTAAAAGGCCAAATTTCATAAAAAACACAAAACCTGTAAAGGCAAATATGGTGAATATTTTCATAAAGTCTCAGCCTCCTAGAGCATATGGTTTCTGAGGAGATGATTTTTTAAGTATTTTTTTCTATTTTTTTTTTGCATTTTGGTTTCCATGGCAACCAATAAAAATGAGCAGAAGGCCTAAAATCATACGGCAGATAGTAGATTGCCTATGGAACATTTCTATGAAAGTTTTTTCAAAATATCTGCAGAGGCTTGGCAGTAAATGCCATTTTTCAATTTTCCCCATTGTAAGTCTATGGAAGCTACAAGTTGCCATAGCAACCAAACTAATGAGCAGATTTTCATAAAAAACACAAACTTTCAATCCCCCAGCCCAAGGATGCTACAGATAAAATTTGGGTCTAATCGGCCCAGTGGTTTCAGAGGAGATGTCGTTTGAAAGTGTTGACGCCAGACGACGCAGACGACGACGACGACGACGACGGACAACTGCCTATCCTATAAGCTCCCCCCGGAGCCTTCGGCTCTGGTGAGCTAATAAAAAATAAATAAATAGATAACCATGAAAATGATAACACCAGGTGCAGAAGCTTCATGTCAAGACTTGCAAATCTGATCTGAGACTAGTACATAACCGACTGACTTTAAAAAAAATACAGTCTTACATATATTCAGCATGTTTATTGCATTTTTCTGGATTTGTCTGTATAGAAACGATTTTAACGGGCATGAGTCAGGTACGGAACCCGGGAAGGGACATGATTTTTTTTTATTTTATAAGTTGTGCGCACAAGATGATATCTTGTGCGGACAAGATGTTATCTTGTGCAGACAAGATATTATCTTGTGCGGACAACATATTATCTTGTGCGGACAAGATAATATCTTGTCCGCACAACATAATATCTTGTCCGCACAAGATATTATCTTGTGCGGAAAACATATTATCTTGTGCAGACAAGATATTATCTTGTCCGCACAAGATATTAAGTTGTACGAACAAGATATTATCTTGTCCGCACAAGATAATATCTTGTCTGCACAACATAGATCTTGTGCGCACAAGATATTATCTTGTCCGCACAAGATATTATCTTGTCCGCACAAGATAATATCTTGTCCGCACAAGATATTATCTTGTCCGCACAAGATAATATATTGTCCGCACAACTTCCCAAGATCTATGTTGTGCAAACAAGATAATATGTTGTGCGAACAAGCTAATATTTTGTTCGCACAACATAATAAAAATAAAAAATCATGTCCCTTCCCGGGTTCCGTAGTCAGGTCATGAGAAACCTGTTTTGCAATTTCCGAATGATAAAGATACAGGTGGGCTTGTAAATCCGTTCCTTCGTGTTCACTTCTTGGACAGCTGATAAGAATCTTACATGGGTTTATAAAAGGGGTTTGAGGGGTCAAAATTGTATAGGTGTGTTTTCGTGATGGAATATGGGGATTCGGGTATCGGTTATCAATACATGTAGCAGTGCTAGTTTAATCCTTGTTACGTAAGAGCGTTGTTCAAAAGTAAAATATGGAGTGGGTTGGTTTACTAAGACATTAGCAAACAGTACTGCAGACACAGATCAGATGCCACAGAACGCGACGTCTGATCAGAGTCTTCACTATTTGCCTATAGGGTACAGGAATGAAAACGTTAAACGGAACGGTCTAAATCCCCGTTCACAAGACTCAACGTTTTCTCCGTTCTTTCTTTATCGCATTAGGATAACAAGTCCATATTGTGTCTAACATGGTGTCAGAAATGACATAAATCATTTGAAAAATTGTGAAATACTGTTTTTAATGTGTGCTCCAAACATAAAACGTGGATGCCCGTTAGAACCCGCCTCAATTGGCGGTTCTAACCAGTGCCAACAATATATGCTTTTCAATTAAAAGTAAAGAAACACTTTATGCACTATGCCTTGTAAACGTTAGTAAGTCGGGGTTTAGAATGGTGTTTAGAACACGGACTCATTTACGTGATGGAAAAGAAATGACTGAGCCAGCGCACAGCATTTCCTATAATTTACATGTCAGTAGCGAATCTCAGAGGCCGGCGTAGGTAGATTTAAAAACATTTTTCTCGTGCCAAAATTCGATAGGACTATAATTCAAAGATGAAAATGCCTGTCGAGTCTGAATTTCATGCTTTTGACACAGCCTATTTGATAAAATTCACCTTTGAAAAATAGACAGATATGAAACTTTGTGTGCATTTCTTTCCGATGAAATACAAAACAAACACGATTCTCAGCAAAAAGTGTGAATAAAAATGCGGTAAACTTGAGAAAAATCTGGGTCGTTTCAGTGGGTTCAGAAAAGACAAAAAATAATATATTTAGCGATAAACTGGAAATTTTTCACCTTAATCATTAAATCGGAAATTGAACAATCTGCAACTGAGTTACATTTCAGGCAAATCTATGTCTGACCATTTTTTTATTAAAAAAAAAAACTGAACTACTTCCGTCGTTGAACAGGAACAAAAGCCATCCAACATGGCTGTAAACACAGGAAAATAATGAGACGAAAGGACTAACCCTGAAGTATTTCCCCAGCTACTGATTTGTTTACCCCGCCTGCAGTTCATCAGGTTTCAACGGCAAATCTGAACTCCCATACACACACGATGTTTAATTTATTTTTCCATTTGTGTCAAAAATAGCCTCGAAGGGCCTGCCAATATTCGCATTTTCCATGCCAAATAGGTATATTGCCAACAACAACAACAAAAACATGTGACGTATACATTTGTACTGACGTCATATACGAAAAAACAATACTACCTTATAATACCCATCTAATAATCAAGGCCAACTAACAATATAGACTAACAATGTAGACAGAATGAGCACCTTACCCTGTTAATTGCCATTTCACGCGCAGCCTCAGTTTGAACTAGTCCCATCCACCTCGAAACATTTCCATCACGTTTCCTCATCGATGCTTTATTTTAGTTTTCACTACTGCTCAATCATGAGAGAGAGAGAGAGAGAGTGTGAGAGAGAGAGAGCCAACAAATCAGGTAGCATAGCATTTCGGGACATCATTGTCGGCCCGATGTTTTGTGTGTGTTTGAGAGAGAGAGAGAGATCTATCTATCTATCTTCTTATACTGAGTCGGTCATATCTGGCCATTACCTCAGTTGATTGGGTGGCTAAATTTAGAATTTAGCTGAAAAAAAAAAGAAAAAAAGAGAGGCACTGGATGCGTGAGAGAGAGAGAGAGAGAGAGAGAGAGAGAGAGAGAGAGAGAGAGAGAGAGAGAGAGAGAGAAAGAGAGAGAGAGAGAGCCAACAAATCATGTAGCATAGCATTTCGGGACATCATTGTCGGCCCGATGTTTTGTGTGTGTTTGAGAGAGAGAGAGAGAGAGAGAGAGAGAGAGAGAGAGAGAGAGAGAGAGAGAGAGAGAGAGAAAGAGAGAGAGAGAGAGCCAACAAATCATGTAGCATAGCATTTCGGGACATCATTGTCGGCCCGATGTTTTGTGTGTGTTTGAGAGAGAGAGAGAGAGAGAGAGAGAGAGAGAGAGAGAGAGAGAGAGAGAGAGAGAGAGAGAGAGAGAGAATCATTTGACTGCACTCTGACGTAAATAAAGTGCAATAAAAAGATAAAAATCCAAGCGATCGGTTTTGCAACATCCGCTCAACCGGGCCAACGTCGGGCCGACAGCGATACGACGTCTTAACGCTGGGCTAACTTTAATATGTCGTATCGCTGTCGGTCCGACGTTGGTCCGCTGTTGTGTGCTAGCCGGGCACTCTCCGCAAGAAAGAGATACCTGGGTCTAAAATTGGAACCACAAAAGTCGCGCGGTGGAGGATGCTCCTAGAAACCGACCGAAAGTTAATAATTTATTTTCATTCGCAGCAGCAAATTTGTGTGTGTGTGTGTGTGTGTGTGTGTGTGTGTGTGTGTGTGTGTGTGTGTGTGTGTGTGTGTGTGTGTGTGTGTTTCCATCCCGTTTAGTTTTTTTTTTTTTTTTTTTTTGTTCGTGATGGAGTAATCTTTCAAGCTTAGTCACAAAGTGCGATACAGCTTGTTTGTAGAAATTATATCCACAAACAAGCTGTAGCGCAATGGTGCAACCCCCCCCCCCCCCAATTTGGAAGACGGCAGCCGCCTCACCTTGAAATTCACATTTAGTGGATAATGAATGTCATGTTATAATAAAACCCCCGTCTGAGTTTCGTTTGTTTGATTTGAGGTTTAACGTCCCTGTCAACACTGTAAAGGTCATTTTGGAGACGTTGCTTCCAATTTTGTGGGACTTTTACCCGACATTGAGATGAAATGACACCTCAAGCCCTATCGCCCATTGAAACCAATAGGGTTTATGAGCATGCTCGGTCCACCTCGCACCGCGGTTCCTAGACAGGCTTAGATCCTCTATGCGGTTTACCAGTACTAGTGTGCGGGTCGGATTCAGCTCTGCGTGGAAGCATCATGCAGCCCATATATTTCTTCGAGCCCCTATGGGCGGGGGCCGTCCACGTCTGAGTATATGCTGAGAAAAAAGTCCGTATTTGTTTACCGTCCCCGTCAACACTGCATGTATATATAGGTCATTTTAGAGACGTTGCTTCCAATTTTTTGGAACTTTTACCCGACATTAAGATGAAATGGGCAAGCTTAGATCCTCCCAGCTGTTGACCAGTACTCCTGTGCGGTCGGTTTCAGTCTGCGTGGAAGCATCATGCAGCCCATCTATTTCTTCTAGCCCCAATTAGCGGGGTCGGGCTTTTACTCAGCTGTTAAAAATCTAAGGTTTCTACAGAGTAAACTGTTCACACATACGAATGCAAACAGTGTAGATCCAGATAAGATGCCGCAAAATAAGTCATCTCATCCATAATGATTGCCTTTCTGTTACTGATTTACACTGACCAAAAACCCGATGGGTGAGTTCCATCACAAAAACAGACCCATATAATTTTGACAACCTTTAAACGCCACTTTTAAGTGTAGTAAAACTGGGGTCTACAGGGGTATATTTTGCCACCGCACACCGGCGCTTTCAAAAATAGATTGGGCTGCACAATGCTTCCACGCAGAGCTGAAACCGACCGCACACGAGCACTGATAAACTGCTTAGAAGGTCTCAGCCTGCCCAGGCAAAGTGGTGCGAGCCGGCCCGTCCAAGCATATAAACACGCAACGTCGATGCAACAGCATGATGTTGCATCGACGTTTAAAAGTCATTTGCCCGGGGGGGGGGGGGATCAAAAGTGGTCCTGCAGGCTTTGACCGAAGCGCAGTACACTAATCCAATCTTTCTCCAAGTCGGTGTCATTTTATGAAGGCTCGAACATATAGCATGCACCTCTCACAGGCTGCAGTAATGGAATACCGACAGATACAATGCCGTCAGATAGACTTAGAGAGAGAGAGAGAGAGAGAGAGAGAGAGAGAGAGAGAGAGAGAGAGAGAGAGAGAGAGAGAGAGATCGTAGTACAAGTGATGCGTTTTGCATAGGATTAGCATGTATCTGGTGAAGGATTGTCCAAGGATGTGACACCAATAAAAAATCTGATTCTGATCTACGTGTTCACAAACGGCTTCTGTCTATCTCCTTACGATTCTGAGTCGGTCATACCTCAGTTGCCGTATCAAAGTGTGAAACTGCTTAACTTACCGACAAAAATAAAGAATTCCAGAGACAATTAGTTTAGTTGTGGTCTAACAACCAAGGTTCATAACGTATTTTGACGAAATACGCCTTCTTTAAGCGTTTAAATTTTAATATACTTTTCTTCGCAGCCATGTATTTTAAAAATTTGTGCGTGCAAGCGTTGCGACTAGGTCAAATATTGACCCAACTTCTGACGTCAACATTTCAAATACTGTGTTTTTACTTTAGCGTAGCTACTCAGCTGAAAGATAGAATAATGTATAACAAACATTTTAGGAAAATTTGAACCAAAATTTTTTCTGACCATTTTTTTATTCCAAAATAACTGACCAGTACTGTTTGACCAGAAATTTGTTTAAAAATATGGGTTACCTAATAAGCGAAGCTTCGAAAACGTTCCATTTCAGTGACAACCATAACTGAAGTAATGAAACGTTTTAGGAAGTTTTGATGTTTTCATTTGTGCTTTTGAATGCAAATTTTATCATTTCTGACGACTGTATGCTTATGTTAAAATGACCGGAAGTAGCTTCCGATTTCACAATTATTTGTTGCTATAAAAAATAATCCCTTTCGCGGAAGCTTACAAAAAATTAAAATCTAGACGACGGCCCTAGCAACTCTCCTACTGTGTGCGTCAGCGAATAATCAGATCGGCCTGAGCATGCATATAGTCTGACCAGATACTTCTCTAGCTGCATGAAGGAGCATTGGGCCCTTAGTTATTCTTAGAGCACACAACAAAGATTCTGATCAGACTGAGCGGATGCGCAGGCTGATCAGAGTCTTCACTGGGTGCACATGTAAATTGTAGGAAATGCTGTGCCTCAGCTCATGTAAGAATTCCGATTTGGTTACTTACCGGGACATGCGGGAAGTAGCGAGGTTGATATCTTAGCCAACTCGACATTATTGAAGTTGTTGCATCGTGCGTTACTCAACGTGAGAATTCCAACCCTAACATCCAGGAACTCACGGAAAAATTTCTCTTCACAGCCACATGTAAGGGGATTATTTTCTAGGTTTCTGCAAAATAAATGTTTTATAAAGGTACTCACAATTTTCAATTGCGCTGTGGAGCGTTGTGGTGCAGTGGTAAAGCATCGGATTTGAGATCGAGAGGAAGCCGGTTCGATCCCCGCAAGCGTCAAATGTTGTTTCCTTGAGCAAGAAACTTTATCCACATTGATTAGTACTGGTTCCTACCCAGGAGGATAAGAGGGGCACATGGAAGATTAGTACTAGTACTAAAAGTGTAGCCCTCTATAAATAAGGTCGATTATTATTAATATTTTCCACGTTTGTGTTTCAAATATGGATTGTTTGTGCTGTTAAGAACCGCCAGACAAGTTCTAACAAATGCAAACATATTATGCTTTAAACAATGAGGAGTTTGCCCAAGAACATCAGAACTAGCGAGACTGGCGTACAGTTCTATTCAAGGATGAAAGCAGATTTCACCTGAGTGCATGTGATCGACGTGTTCGAGTATGGGGACGACCCGGAGAACGATACGAGGACTGCAACATTGTGAAAACCGACAAATATGGAGTGGTTGTCGGGGGGTGGGGGGGGGGGGTCAGTGATGGTATGGGGTGGATTTTCTTATGAAGGCCGAACGGACTTGTAAGTGATAAACTGAAGTACATTGACTACATTACGGTATCGAGATGAAATCCTAGATCCTATTGTGAGGCCTTTCGCTGTGGCAATCGGTGACAATTTCATTCTGATGCCTGATAATGCGCGCCCCCATACTGCTAGAGTGTACATAGATTACCTTAATCGTGAGACTATTGAAGCAATGGACTGGCCGGCACGTTCTCCTGACTTAAACCCTATAGAACATGTGTGGGACATTCTTTCTAGACGTATCTCACAGGGCGATCATCCACCAATGACTATTCAAGAACTCACAAACATCCTTAGACATGAGTGGGAAACACTAGCTTTACAAACTGTTCTAAATTGGGTTCATAGCATGCCTCGGCGATGCCAAGAGTGTTGTGCTGCCCGATGTAGTCATACAGATTACATACAGATTACAATGGGCCTCCGTGGCCTAGCGGATAAGAGCGCTGACTCTTATTCAACAGATCTCTCGCCGCTGCGGGTTCGAGCCTGGCTCGGATCACATGTCAGACGCCAAGTTCTGCAACGGAAGTCAGATCAGGTGGTTTTTCTCCAGGGCTTCCGGTTTTCGCCCACCTTTGATTAACGATCGGTGCGATATGAGTGAAATAACCTTGAAAGGGCCGTAAAACCAAAAGCCAAAACAAAACCATACAGATTACTGACAGGAAAAAGTGACAGATTTGCGCATATATATATATAACATTTGAAATAATCTGAAGTAAAGATGGCGATAAACATTTATGCAAATTCTTCCTTAACAGGTTACAGGCTGGTTGCCAATGCTTGCCATTAACATGTTGCAGATAAAGTTATTCATTTCTCGGAATCGTTGTTTCATCATCATTATCCAACATCTTTATACTATGAGGAAATATGTGTTTGCTCCTTTAATTGTTTTGAGCAGTGTATGAAAGCCCAATCACTTTCCAATCGAATGATATGGCCAGTGTTAAAGTTAAAAGGAAGGTAAAACCTCAAGGTCAAGGATACAAGGGCAAAAACTATGGTATCACTGAAAGGCCTTGTGACAAGGATGCATGGATGAAATATGAAAGCTACATCACTTCTTAATCGAAAAGTTAAAGTTGTTTTAAAGGGTGTCAGATATCAAGATCGCGGTCATAAGATAAAAGATTATGGTACCGAAAGAAAGGTCTTGTGACAAGAAATGCACATGTGATGAACAATGAACGTCTTATCACTTACCAAACGAAAACATATGGCCAATATCAAACGTTTTGAAAATTATGTCAAACTTCAAGGTCAAGATCACAAGGTCAAAACGTATGTTATCATCGAAAAGGTTTTGTGACATGGAATGTAAAGGTGGAATATGAAAGCTCTGTCTTATCACATAACCATCGAAAGATATGTCCAATGTTAAAGTTTTTTTTTTTAAAGTAGGTCAAAAGTCAAGGTCAAGGTTACAAGGTCAAACACTATGGTATCACAGAAAAGTTCGTGTGACAAGTAATGTACATGTGAAATATGAAAACCCTATCACTTACCAATAGACGTAATGGCCAATATTGAAGTTTTTAAAAATTTGGTCAAAAATGACAAGGTCAAGGTCATAATGTAACAGGTGAAAAAATGCTAATCACCTTTGCCCGGCCGGGGATCGAACTCGGGTCGCCGGAGTGACAGGCCAACACTCTACCGCGTCGCTATAAAAGCCGGCTTGTACCGCAAGTCAGTACAAGTGTATCTTATACCTATCACTACTACAGATTCCCCCTCCTATTTAAGATTCGTCCTCGAATCTCTCAATCTTTCCAACTAAATTCGCCGGTACACGGATGTGGTCCGAGTCTCTGTTGGTCATTTACGTTGGGCGCCAAATGTTACAGGTGAAAAAATGCTAATCACCTTTACCCGGCCGGGGATCGAACCCGGGTTGCCGGAGGGACAGGCCATAACTCTACCGCGTCGCTATAAAAGCCGGCTTGTACCGCACGGCAGTACAAGTGTATCTTATACCTATCACTACTACAATAAGGTCAAACATTATGGTAGCACCGAAAAGGTTTTGTGACAAATAATGTATGTTACGAGATGGAATAGGAAACCTCTCTGGTGCTTATGCACATCTAAATTATTTTAGTAGATATATGGTAGGGCGGTGCGGGTGAAATATTTTAGGTGAAATATGGTACGCAAACTGTGCGGCTCCATGAACAAGTCATGCACATATCATACGATGTATGCATGAGTGGTTTATAGAGAGCTGTTTTTACAATACAGGGGGCCGCTAAAAGGCCGAGTCCTATAGAATTTGCCTAAAAATCGCCAACCGCCAAATTGTGCCATATATGATTTTTATTCCCGTCACGTGTTGTGTGGGTGTTAGTTTTGACAGGAGTCATGTCATTGATTATAGGGTCGTTTCATCAATTTTTCCTATGGGAAATATACTATTTGAACGCAAATCCATTATCTACTCGATTTTTGCTATCTGGCTTTGTTTGTGGCCGGTATCTCCACCTCGCCACGAATTGAGCAAGGTAATATGATTAGGCATGATTTTCCGGTAGTATTCATAGATATATAAACCCTGAAAAAAGCGGACACTTTAGCAGCAGGTCAAGTTGTAAGAGTGAACACAACATTGTGACGGGGAAATAGAAAGTATATTGAAAGGTATGTTAAATCTATGTTTAGTATTATTTTTGTATGAACATGCTTGTAGGTTTTGGAGGGGTTTACTTCTAGTATACCCCAACTTTCTGAAGCCTATTCTGAATTCACTGTTGTAGCCTGTAGTGATTAGGCTACTAGCTTTGCCAGCTAGACGTCGCAGAATTGATCCCAGGCTTCTCCAGTAGTAGAATGAGTCTTTCTAAGTGAGGTCCTGTCTCATGCTGACCCTAGATGTTGGTGAGACGTAAAGTTTGGACACCCGCTCATTCTAGATTCATTTAGGATTTTAGACCCCTTTTGTAGAATGTAATTAATAAACGCCGGGTCACTTGTTTGATCCATGACTTGTGACTAGCTGTGGTTAGAAAACCGTGGTTCCGTCCCAATATGATATTAGGTGTAGAGGGGACGTAAACTTAAGACGGGTTTAACCACATCTTCATCATCAGGGCAAACTGTTACAAGAGCCTGTTGGGTTGTCCGTGATGATGAATCGTAATGAATTTTATTTTACAAGCATGTTCACATTGATTAGAAATAATTTTGTTCAAGAAGAATTACGAGTTCATTTTGTAATGATGCCGTTTTTGTCTGATAACTCAGTTTGTGCATGTATGTACATATAAAGAACGTGATGATGATAAGTGGGAGTATTTGGTCGCCACACGTCATAACGGCCTGAGCGGCGGGGATGACGTCAGCTGCGTCATCGGCGTCGCGAGGACGGTTGTGACGGGGTGCCTACCAAATACAGAGAGAATTTACGGCAAACAGTGTTGGCCCTTATGAGACACTAACAAATGTTGTGGATTATAGATGAAAATCTTCTGTTTGTAGTTTCTATCTGTTATTAATGTATTGAATTTGTGAATAGCTATATTTGTGAGCCGTGTCGCGGAGAAGGATATGAAATAGAGATTGTTATGTTTCCTGTAATTGGCAGCTGACCAGGTAGCGCAAAGGCGTGGTCTGTTCAATTGCCTCTTACTTGTGATAATGTAGTGAGCACAAATTTGATGAGTATTATGCTCAGTAGTAGTGAGCATTAATTGATTTCTGTAGTGCTCAGTAAGGAAACATGAACTTTGAGTATTATTGTGTCAAGCGCTGGGTGCTGATAATTTGATGCACAGTCAAGTTGAGTTCTGCTGTACGGTTATTTGTCGCATGCACTAATCAGCCTGTATGTCTGGTCGGCGCATGCGCAATAACGGTATATGCATGAACATATTCTTACTTCTCCGGGAGGGGGATCATGATATAGCATGTATGTTTTGTGACTCGTTTCTAGTCCCGTTATCGTAATTTGCAGGCACAACAATGTGTGACCTGCTGCTCCCTGCTTCATAGCAGCAGGTACTGGTACGACGCTAGGCGTTAGGGTCCAGCAAGGGCGGACAGACCGCCGTAATCAGCGCCTACCAGGGTAGAAGCAGAATCTAAATCATTGTTCGTTGTAAACAAATGTGAGACCATGGAAGAGGTCAACTTACCTGCAGGTTATTTGGACGATCGCTAAACCCCTGATCGGCAAACGTGATCGCTAAACCTAGGATTATCAACTATGTTGATAGACTAGTTCTGCTAGTTCGCGAGAGGAAGTTTCACGCGAGTGGGGGATTCACCCTAAGTTATAAACTGGCCAGTCGCGTCTTGTGTTGTTTCTTTTTTTGTTTTTGTTGTTGTTTTTTTTTTGGTTGTTTGCTTCTGTAGGTATTCACGTCACCCGTTCCGAGCACAGAACATTGTTTTGCCTTCGGAGCAGACGTTGTGAGTTGGCTACAGAAGCAACAAATTGTGATGTTTTGTGTTTGTAAGCGTTGTATGTAGATACTGTAAATAATTCATGTCATTCATTTAACATCTTTCTTGTGCCTTACCCCACAGCTGCCCGTACACCTGTCAGAGATCACGCTCGGTTGTCTTGTCAGCATGGGGGTTTGCGGGACGCCGTAAACCCACATGTAACATTTGGTGTCAGTGAAGTGAGGATTTGATCTCTGGCTGGTGTTCCCGGCTGTGGAACAGCACATTGATACTCTGAATCATCAATTTAAAAAAAAAATGTATTGACAGCCACATTTAGAAATTAACTTGAATCTTCCTTCCTGCGTTGATGAAGTGCGAAACCCATGTATTCAACTGAATGGATACTGACAAGTCGATAATTTCTGAGCAGGAAGGCAAGGCAAACCCCACTTTTTCTTGGTAACGAAAAATTTAAGTAGACCCCACTTAATTGTGTTACCTGACATTCTACTAAGTTAAATTGGAGCTACTAATTGATCTTATTCACACATGGTTCTGACGTAGTGACGTTAACAATTTACTGACGTTGACATAACGGTAGCGTTAATATTTACGCTGTGGCTTGAGGTTAGGTATGACGTAATAGAAACATTAATGGTGACTTGTTATGATCGGAGTTTTGTAATGTGACGAAACTTCGAATTGTAGCATTTTACTGTAAACGTCGTCGGTTTATGACGTCATATTAGACTACCAGTACGCAACGTCATACTTTGCTAAAAGCATTTGACATTTCAAATCGCGTGTGCTTTAATAACTAACGTTTTAGTTAGATTAACGCGTATAACACATATCTTAACGTTTTAGTTAAGCCCATTCAATCATCACTGATCATAACTGATCAGTTTATAGTGGTTTTGATAGTAACGTGAGATTTACGTTATCAATAATGGAGCGTTTAATGCAAATGGGAAAGGACTTAGGTTATGAGGGGAAGGAGTTACAAGGTTTTGTTAAAGAGCAACAAGATATTGAGCGGGCAGAAAGGCAAGAGCAAAGGGATTTAGAAAGGTTAAGGTCTGAAGAAAAGGAAAAGGAAAGGGCAGAAAAGGAAAAGGAAAGGGTACATGAACTAGCTAAGTTAGAAGTAGAAGAAAAGGAAAAGGAAAGGGCACATGAACTTGAAATGGCACGCATTAAGACTGAAAGGGAGGCAAAAGAGATTAGTGAGGCCCATTTAGAACAAATAAAACATGGGTTTGAGCTACAGCACCAAGAATTAAGGAATCAGTTAGAAATGCAGAGAGCGAAGCTCGAGCTAGAATTTGAAAGGCAAAAAGCTGAGAAGGTGGCTCATGCCCGGGATCCGAAGTTACCTTATTTTGAAGAGGGTAAAGATAAAATGGATAGTTATTTATCTAGGTTTGAGAAATATGCTACGGCTAATAAATGGGATAAGAGTGTTTGGGCCGCGTATTTAAGTGCATTGCTCAAAGGGCGCGCACTTGATGTATATGACCGGTTGTCAAATGAGGATGCGGCCGATTATGAAAAGTTAAAGGACGCTTTATTAAAGAATTTTGACATGACAGAGCGCGGATTTAGGAAACAGTTTCGTTATAGTAGGCCCGAGAAATCAGAAACGTTCATACAGTTCAGTAGTAGACTGAGAAGTTATTTAGAAAAATGGCTTAATATGGCAAAGATAGAAAAATCTTTTCCGGCTGTCTGTGATTTCATGGCAAGGGATCAGTTCCTGGAGTCATGTAATAGAGAACTGTATGTACATCTGAAGCCAAAACAGTTTGGCAATTTAGATGAAAATTTTAACACGCGCGTAGAGACTCAAGGTTCTCAGGTTAAGAATGAGAATATGCAGAATGTAGGTCGTGGTAATACACGTGGTCGTGGTAATTTTAGAGGGTCTTTTCGCGGACGCGGTAAAAATAATAGCACACCACGTGGCGCAGCACACCAAGTTAGTTTTTGTCAAACGGAAGTAACTAGGAAAGGTGATGAGATTGGAAGTATTTTTGAAAATAAGGTTGGTGATCCTTTGATTTCGGATAGGGAGGAGTGTAGTAAGGAAACTAGGGAAGGTGTCTGTTACTTCTTAAAGGCAAGGTTACCGACGGCACAAGGATTGGTTAATAATAAAAAAGTGGTTGTATTAAGAGATACTGGGTGTACAGGCTGTGTCGTTCGGAGAAGTTTGGTTTCGGATAGTCAGTTAATAGGGAAGGAATCAAATGTTACGTTGATTGATGAATCTACACAAAGGTATCCTTTGGCAATGATTGACATTGATTGTCCTTTTTTCACTGGGAAAGCTGAAGCTTTGTGTATGGATGATACGTTGTACGATTTGGTTATCGGTAACATTGATGGATCAAAACTTCCTGATATGTCTAATTTCTCAGCTGCGGCTGTAACTAGGTCTCAAACTAGGCAGGATGAGAAGCCTTACAGAAAACTTAAGGTTCCCGATCAGATCATTAACGATGACAAGGAGGCTTTCAAGCAAGCTCAGGTTGATGATCCAACTTTGGAAAACATCAGGAAAAGGGTTGTATCTGGGAACAAGACTGAGTCGTGGTTTAAACCGAGGTGAAACTAGGTTTATTGAGAAAAAAGGTTTGGCATATAGGGAGTTCACCAAGGGTAACAAAGTCTCTTTCCAACTTGTGGTCCCTCAAAGTTTCCGAGGAAAGGTGTTGAAACTGGCTCATGAAACGCTTATGTCTGGACATATGGGTATTAGGAAGACATTGGATAGAGTTGTAACTGAGTTTTACTGGCCCGGTATTTGCGGTGATGTCGCTAGATTTTGTAAATCTTGTGATATTTGTCAGAGAACTATTCAGAAAGGTCGGGTCACTAAAGTACCTCTAGGAAAAATGCCATTGATTGATACGCCATTTAAGAGGGTGGCAGTGGACATAGTTGGTCCAATTGAGCCTCGATCTGATAGGAAACCTCGGTATATTTTAACCATGATAGATTACGCGACAAGGTATCCAGAGGCGATAGCTTTACCGAGTATTGAGACGGAACGTGTCGCGGAAGCGCTTATTGAAATGTTTAGTAGGGTTGGCATTCCTGATGAAATGTTGACTGATTGTGGATCACAGTTTACTGCTGAGGTAATGAAGGAAGTCAGCAGACTTCTTTCTCTTCAACAGTTAACGTGTAGTCCGAGACACCCAATTTGCAACGGACTGATAGAGCGTTTCCACGCTACGTTAAAGCAGATGTTACGTCGCATGTGTGCTGAACGTCCAAAAGATTGGGATAAATATCTTTATTATTTGCGGTAAGGGAAGTCCCACAAGAGTCTTTAGGATACTCCCCTTTTGAGTTGTTATATGGACGTAACGTCAGAGGTCCAATGGCAATATTAAGAGAATTATGGGCTGAAGAGGTACGCGATGAGCAAGTTCTTTCGACGTATCAATACGTTATTGAGCTTAGGGAACGGTTAGAGCAGACATGCAAATTAGCGCGTGATAATTTAAAGAAGGTTCAGATTAAGCAGAAAGCTTATTATGATAAAGGCGCGAGGTCGCGTAAATTTGACGTCGGCGACAAAGTACTGTTGTTACTACCGACAGACAGTAATAAATTATTGCTTCAATGGAAAGGTCCTTATGAAGTGGTTGAGGTAGTGAACAGAATGGATTATAAGATTGACGTCAATGGAAATGTTAACACATATCACGCTAACATACTGAAGCAATATGTGGAACGTCAAAATGTGACGTCACATTGCTTGCTTTCTGTAGGGTCCACTCCGTCAACTGAAAATGATGACGTTGACGAATTCTCATTGGAAGATTGCGCTTTTCCCACTGCAAAGCAACCAGAGACGTTTAAGGACGTCAATATTTCAGAAATGTTAACGCAGGATCAGCGTAAAGAAATAGAGACGTTGATAAAAGAATACCCGGACGTACTGTCCAGTGTACCAGGACGAACTGACCAAATAGAACACGACATAAAGTTGCTGACGTCGGAACCAGTGAGGTCAAAAGGTTATGCAATACCATATAAAGTACGGGATGTAATGGAAAAGGAAATTCAGGATATGTTAGATTTAGGAGTTATTGAGCCATCAATATCTCCATACTCATCCCCTGTAGTACTTGTCCCTAAAAAAGATGGTTCGGTGCGGTTCTGCATTGACTTCCGTAAACTTAATAAAGTGACGGAGTTCGATGCAGAACCAATGCCAAATATGGAGGAGGTTATAAATAGAATGTCGGGGCACAAATACTTTAGCAAATTAGATTTGTCAAAAGGTTATTGGCAGGTAAAAATGACGTCTAAGGCAAAACCCCTAACTGCGTTCGAAACCCCCAAAGGCTTGTTTCAATTCAAAACTATGCCCTTCGGTTTGGTAAACTCAGGAGCAACATTTTGCAGGTTGATGAGAAAGATTCTGTCCGAACTTTCTAACGTTGATAGCTTCGTCGATGATATGTGGATCTTTACCGAAACTTGGAAAGACCACTTGACGTCATTACGTGAAGTTTTGGATAGACTTAGGACAGCCAAGTTGACGGCAAAACCTTCCAAGTGTATGATTGGGTATAGCAGTATCGAATGTCTTGGTCACAGTGTAGCTGCTCAGTCAGTAAGACCGCAAGAAAACAAGATACAAGCTATAAAGGATGCTCCTCGACCTTCTACTAAGAGACAAATAAAGTCATTTCTTGGGTTGGCTGGTTTCTACCGCCGTTTCATTCCAAATTTCTCATCTATTGCTTCCCCTTTGACAGATTTAACTAAGAAAAGTAGACCAAACAAGATCACAGACTGGCAGGACCATCATGAAAAGGCTTTCCAGACCCTGAAGAATAGACTCACGTCTAGTCCTATTCTTCGTCTTCCTATCTTTCATGATGGGAATCCGTTCATACTCCGGACGGACGCTTCTGATGTTGGTATAGGAGCCGTTTTGCGCCAAGAGTTTGAAGGGGAAGGACGACTTCCCATTGCTTATGCCAGCAAGAAACTTTTGCCTCGTGAGAAAAACTATTCTGTAATAGAGAAGGAATGTTTGGCTATTATCTGGGGTGTTGAGAAATTTCGCAAGTATCTTTACGGAGTAGAATTCCTGCTTGAGACAGACCACAAGCCCTTGTCTTATATGCAAACAGCAAAAGTTCTCAATCCTCGAATTATGCGTTGGGCAATGAAACTACAGCCGTATAGATTTCGGATTGTTGCAATTCGGGGCCAGGAAAATTTGGGGGCAGACTACCTTAGTAGGTAATTCTTCGCACGGTTGTTGTGTAAATAGCTGTCTTGTTTAGATAGGTTCATCCTATTCCATCTCTGTACACAAAGAAAAAACATTTCTGATTGTTTTTTCTCCAAAAGGGGAAACCTACAAATGTTACATGTGGGTTTACGGCGTCCCGCAAACCCCCATGCTGACAAGACAACCGAGCGTGATCTCTGACAGGTGTACGGGCAGCTGTGGGGTAAGGCACAAGAAAGATGTTAAATGAATGACATGAATTATTTACAGTATCTACATACAACGCTTACAAACACAAAACATCACAATTTGTTGCTTCTGTAGCCAACTCACAACGTCCGCTCCGAAGGCAAAACAATGTTCTGTGCTCGGAACGGGTGACGTGAATACCTACAGAAGCAAACAACCAAAACAACAACAAAAACAAAAAAAAGAAACAACACAAACGCGACTGGCCAGTTTATAACTTAGGGTGAATCCCCCACTCGCGTGAAACTTCCTCTCGCGAACTAGCAGAACTAGTCTATCAACATAGTTGATAATCCTAGGTTTAGCGATCACGTTTGCCGATCAGGGGTTTAGCGATCGTCCAAATAACCTGCAGGTAAGTTGACCTCTTCCATGGTCTCACATTTGTTTACAACGAACAATGATTTAGATTCTGCTTCTACCCTGGTAGGCGCTGATTACGGCGGTCTGTCCGCCCTTGCTGGACCCTAACGCCTAGCGTCGTACCAGTACCTGCTGCTATGAAGTGATCGTCCAAATAACCTGCAGGTAAGTTGACCTCTTCCATGGTCTCACATTTGTTTACAACGAACAATGATTTAGAAGATTCTTTTTCTATCCTGGTAGGCGCTGATTACGGCGGTCTGTCCGCCCTTGCTGGACCCTAACGCCTAGCGTCGTACCAGTACCTGCTGCTATGAAGCAGGGAGCAGCAGGTCACACATTGTTGTGCCTGCAAATTACGATAACGGGACTAGAAACGAGTCACAAAACATACATGCTATATCATGATCCCCCTCCCGGAGAAGTAAGAATATGTTCATGCATATACCGTTATTGCGCATGCGCCGACCAGACATACAGGCTGATTAGTGCATGCGACAAATAACCGTACAGCAGAACTCAACTTGACTGTGCATCAAATTATCAGCACCCAGCGCTTGACACAATAATACTCAAAGTTCATGTTTCCTTACTGAGCACTACAGAAATCAATTAATGCTCACTACTACTGAGCATAATACTCATCAAATTTGTGCTCACTACATTATCACAAGTAAGAGGCAATTGAACAGACCACGCCTTTGCGCTACCTGGTCAGCTGCCAATTATAGGAAACATAACAATCTCTATTTCATATCCTTCGTCGCGACACGGCTCACAAATATAGCTATTCACAAATTCAATACATTAATAATAGATAGAAACTACAAACAGAAGATTTTCATCTATAATCCACAACATTTGTTAGTGTCTCATAAGGGCCAACACTGTTTGCCGTAAATTCTCTCTGTATTTGGTAGGCACCCCGTCACAACCGTCCTCGCGACGCCGATGACGCAGCTGACGTCATCCCCGCCGCTCAGGCCGTTATGACGTGTGGCGACCAAATACTCCCACTTATCATCATCACGTTCTTTATATGTACATACATGCACAAACTGAGTTATCAGACAAAAACGGCATCATTACAAAATGAACTCGTAATTCTTCTTGAACAAAATTATTTCTAATCAACGTGAACATGCTTGTAAAATAAAATTCATTACGGTTCATCATCACGGATAACCCAACAGGCTCTTGTAACAGTTTGCCCTGATGATGAAGATGTGGTTAAACCCGTCTTAAGTTTACGTCCCCTCTACACCTAATATCATATTGGGACGGAACCACGGTTTTCTAACCACAGCTAGTCACAAGTCATGGATCAAACAAGTGACCCGGCGTTTATTAATTACATTCTACAAAAGGGGTCTAAAAGCCTAAATGAATCTAGAATGAGCGGGTGTCCAAACTTTACGTCTCACCAACATCTAGGGTCAGCATGAGACAGGACCTCACTAAGAAAGACTCATTCTACTACTGGAGAAGCCTGGGATCAATTCTGCGACGTCTAGCTGGCAAAGCTAGTAGCCTAATCACTACAGGCCACAACAGTGAATTCAGAATAGGCTTCAGAAAGTTGGGGTATACTAGAAGTAAACCCCTCCAAAACCTACAAACATGTTCATACAAAAATAATACTAAACATAGATTTAACATACCTTTCAATATACTTTCTATTTCCCCGTCACAATGTTGTGTTCACTCTTACAACTTGACCTGCTGCTAAAGTGTCCGCTTTTTTCAGGGTTTATATATCTATGAATACTACCGGAAAATCATGCCTACTCATATTACCTTGCTCAATTCGTGGCGAGGTGGAGATACCGGCCACAAACAAAGCCAGATAGCAAAAATCGAGTAGATAATGGATTTGCGTTCAAATAGTATATTTCCCATAGGAAAAATTGATGAAACGATCCTATAATCAATGACATGACTCCTGTCAAAACGAACACCCACACAACACGTGACGGGAATAAAAATCATATATGGCACAATTTGGCGGTTGGCGATTTTTAGGCAAATTCTATAGGACTCGGCCTTTTAGCGGCCCCCTGTATTGTAAAAACAGCTCTCTATAAACCACTCATGCATACATCGTATGATATGTGCATGACTTGTTCATGGAGCCGCACAGTTTGCGTACCATATTTCACCTAAAATATTTCACTCGCACCGCCCTACCATATATCTACTAAAATAATTTAGATGTGCATAAGCACCAGAGAGGTTTCCTATTCCATCTCGTAACAATGTACATGTGAAATATGAAATCCCTACCTCTTACCAATCAAAAGTAATGGCCAATGTTGACGTTTTTGAGGACAGAGAAACAAACAGATAGACAAACAGACGGTTAGATAGAGAGAGCAAAAGCTTTATGCCTCCGAATCTTTGATTCCGGGAGCATAAACATATAACCCCAAACCCATCTTTCTGATACATCAGCCAAGGTTAAGGAAAATCTATAAAAATATAAATTAGCATAAAGACACAACCCAGATACAAAAGGATAGCGTTCAGAGACATCGAGGAGAGATAACAGGAGAACCAGGATGGCCAGCGTGGCACTTACTATATTCTGCACACCCTTGCGCTATAGTGAATAAGATTATAAGGTTCAATAGAAATTTGTCAGAAGAGAATGTGAATGTAGACAGATGGACAGAGAGAGTCAAACCGATAAAATGAGAATCAGAGCTGTTATCGGTGACACGTCAAATAACATTCATTCATCATGGCCTGTGATATTGGTAAGTTGGTCCCTATCATTCACCTAAGAGGTAAACCTAGCTACACTATCTTCGGCACCTTCCGCTAAGGAATTCATCAAATCGGGAAGGATATTCCAAACTCTAATGGCCCGAGACAAGAACGATTCTTTATAAATGCCAGTTTTTGCAGTAGGGATCTGAAATGCCAACAAGTGATGATATTTTCAGCGCCTGGCTTGGGGAACAAGGTAATCTGTGGGATGCTGGCAGTACGCTTTAGTATAAGCCTACTGTCTCTTCTCCTTTTTTGAGAGACTCCCATCTTAAGTTTTCCTAGTATTCCAGTCATACTCCTAGTTGAGAAGCAGTAATTTCTAGTTACAAATCTAACAGCTCTATTTTGTACTTTTTTCAATTTATTCTCGAAAGACCACTCCCTAGATACCCAGATACAACTACCATATTCCATGAGTGGGCAAACAAGTCCTATATTTGCTGCCTCTTTCTTTTACATTCTAAGGATACTGATGAAGATTTTTACCTCCAGACACCAAGTGTTCTCTTTGCCTTATTACACACGTTGCTAATTCAATCTCAAACCATGAGTGATTTCACACCAAAGTACTAGATGGAATCCACATTCTCTAAGGTGCAAGCAACTTCCGTTTATTGAATCTGTTGCTAATGATCTGCATATTACATTTACAAATAAACAAAATTGGGGCCCACCTCGAAGATTCACCATTAACAACAACTCGCTGTTTTCTATAACAGAGACAGAGATCTAAACTTTGAGGGTCTTTCTTCCCCCAATCCATTAATCAAACAACTTGGTTTTAAGTTGTTCATGAGGGGGTGTGAAAAAGCCTTCATCAGAATAAATGCGCCAACCTGTCACCCTTTGTCCAAATTTTTTACCCGATCATTAATAGCCCTGCTCAATTTGGTTTCACAGCCATGCACTTTTTTGCTGCACGTTGCCTGTCTGACAAAGGTGTATGTAATCCAAGTCGGCCATGGTGTTTGAGCAGATTATGTGTCCAAGCAATTGACATGGAACACAAGTCGGGGACACACGTCGATAATAATGAGCGAGAGTCATATTTCCTTTATTTTACCAGTGAGCAAATGTTAGCTTCTTTGGTAATTGGTGTGCAAATACTGGATCTTGCTCATTTGTTAGTACTTCGGGACTCTATGATGAAGCTCATCAGGTCCTAAAGTTTTAGATGGATTCAAGCATTTAACCCTTTTAGTACCAGATGGAATCTTGCTCCTTATATATAGCAGGAATCCATTTCAAAATTTAGTGGTGACAGGTTGTGTTTTCATCAAAATTTATTTGGAAAATGACTGAACTTTTAGCAAACAGTGGAGGCCCTTATCAGACGCCGCGTTCTGCGGCGTCTGATCAGGGCCTGCACTCTTTGCCAGGGTACCCGTTTTGGGGTTTCTAGTACTAAATGGGTTAATTAACTTGATCACTCCCTCTGACCTCCTTGAACTCAGTTTTACTGAATGCATCATTAAATTGACTAACATATTCCTCTGCCCTTACAGAAAATAGGAGTGAAGGCACTAACCAGGAATCAATAATATCAACCCACAGCTCCCAGGGAAAGAAACACAAACACGAAACAACTAGACCCTAATTGAAACATCAATAGCGGAAAGCCAAAAGGACAGTTTCTTTCCCACAAAATGGTCAACTGGTTATCCAAAAGAAAAAAAAAAGTACAAGTGATACACAAACTCAATGACAAACCAAAACGAAAATAAACCGCGACAGAAGAACCGCCTTGGGACGGTCAGTTAAACGAATTCCACTGGGGAGTGGGTGGAGGGGGGGGGGGGGCTTTAATCGATTTTACGCGGCCGCAATCCTCGCCCTGACTTCCGTCGCGATTTAGAGTCTGATTCAGCAACTCCATTCCCTCGACTTTGATTTAGGGGTGGGGTACCTTTCCTGTCTTTTTTCTGACTAAGGATGTGTCCGTAGAAGTCTCTGGGATTTGCCTTCTGCATCTCTTACCAAGTTATTCACATACAAATCATGCTGCTTTGTGATGTCACTCTTACTTTCTCGTCTCAAAATTTAAAATTTTGATCCGGAGTTTACCACTTCCCGTCTTTTTTTTTGCCTTAGCATGATTCTTTTTCTCCTGCGAATCTTTCGTCTTATCTCTGTTGTGATCCATTGAATCAAAATTACAGATCTTCTAGTTTTTATGGGATATGCTTTTTAGCTGAAGTTTTGAATTAAAGAAGATATCAAATCGAAGTTCTTCTAGACAGACCGAGCATCTAAATGAGCATTAATCTCTCACCGCCCTTTGTGCGCCATTCGTCAAAGTTTCAGTCACCTTTTTTATATGAGTATACCTTACTCGGAGCTTTCTTTATAGATTTAAAAATCCGGAAACAATATCGTGATTATTCAGTTTGTCTGGAGTGTGAATATCTACAAACAGATAAGATTATCATTGTAGGGCTCTCCTCTAAATTCGTTTCACCTGCATTGTACCTTTAAACTGAAATTCAATAAAATCTTATAACTTGGTTCCATTTTATGCCTCAAGAACCACAGAAGCAATCAGAACATCTAACAGGAGTTAGTTGGTGCGAAAGGAAATCGGATTCTATGGATATTCAACCCGGGCCCTGTTGTTCATGTCATCGTTAGCTGAATGAGCTGGTTACTGGTCAAAATAGTAAGTGTTCTGATATGTACAATATCCATCACAAAAACATGCCTATATAATTTTGACCCCCTTTTTGTAGTAAAACTGGGGTTTAGAGGGTAAACCTTATTTTTTCTTATTTCTGCGCTACAATATAGATTGTGGGTACATGTTAGAACTGCCTCGATGAGGCAGTTCTAACGAGCACCAACAATCTGTATTTTGAGCAGAGATAAGAAAAATATCATAATTTTTCATCCGAACATTTCCGATTTTTCGGCGGTAAAATTTACAATGTATTTGAGTAGGCGTGTTTTCGTAACGAGTAGCATTTTTGCTGCAAAAATGTGAGCTACTCACTTTTTAGCAAAATATTATTCTTTGCCATATTAATTGATCTTAGTCTTAACGATATGTTAACAAAAGTTCTAAACAACTGACCGGTGTTTTGAAAATATATAAGAAAAGAAAAAATACTTACATTAGTTGTAGTGAAGGCGTGGTGAAAAATGCGTATCTTCCTATGGTTGTTATGAAATTATTCTCCATGTGTCTGAAAAAATACGTTTCTATTATAAAGTACAAGTAACTTGATTTATCCCTTCTCTTGCTGAATATTCAGTTAAGTCAAACCCATTTCTGACTTTGAACCAATCAGATTACTTGATATAATTTATTCTTACAAAGCCATAAACTTTATGTCAAACAGTGTAGATCCTGATCAGATGGCTTCTTCAGAAGCCATCAGATCTGGACCTACACTGTTTCCAAAGATAGGGGTCTTGAACAGCAAGATAAGAGTTAATCATATTATTTAAGCGGCCCCCGCCCATAGGGGCTTGAAGAAATATATGGACTGCATGATGCTTCCACGCAGAGCTGAATCCGGCTCGCACACTAGTACTGGTAAACCGCTTATAGGATCTAAGCCTGTCCAGGAACGACGGTGCGAGGCGGACCGTCCATGCTAATAAAGCCTATTGGTTTAATTGGGCGACAGGGCTTGAGATGTCATTTCATCTCAATATCGGGTAAAAGTCCCACAAAATTGGAAGCAACGTCTCAAAAACGACCTTTACAGTGTTGACGGGGACGTTAAACCTCAAATCAAACAAACAACCATATTATTTAAGAGACATTCGTGGGGTGGTTGGGCGAGGCGAAGGTGTCATGCCGTATCTTGCGTTTCTGAGGCGTCCAACTGATATTGACTTACAGGTGGGCAAGGCCTGCTGTCCTTTTAGCAGGCAAAGGTAGGGGGGTGTTGTTATATCTTAAGCTTCTACACTATAGTCATTTTCCTCTTTGTCCCCTGTCCGTCACTTTCATCTCCTCTACGGTCTCTTCTCTTTTCTCGCTTTATCTGGGAGACGACACAAAATGACCCACAGGGTTTGACAAGGTTATAAACCTCGTCTCATCAACATAAAAGGCATTAAAGGAAGGCATTCGGTCAGGGGAGGCATGTTGTTCAAAACATTTTGGTAAAACCTGTCCCAGTGGCCACATCTATTAAGCAAGCAACCTGTCTTAAGCAAACAGGCATTCAGTTTCCCCAAAAGGCAAATGTGTGTTAAATTTCACATGTATTAAGACAGCATCTGTCTTAAGCAAGCACATTTTGGTTATCCCTTAGGCGCTTGCTTAATACAGGTTGGACTGTACTCGTAAAGGAAAGAAGTCGCCCCTGAGGAGCAACTTCTTTTATTTAGGGGATAACTGTTTGTAAAATTGTCATTTGGGAGAGGTAAATCTGCGGTTTTACGGACGGAAATTTCGTTTTATGGCGAGCCATAAAACGAAATTTTCGACCGAAAAACCGACGATTTCCGCCCTAAATGACAATCTTCAACACATTTATCCCCTAAATGACAATCTTCAACACATTTATCCCCTAAATGACAATCTTCAACACATTTATCCCCTAAATGACAATCTTCAACACATTTATCCCCATTCTAATGCATTTATTCAGTTGTTTTGTTAAAAGTGTACTATTTTACTCGAACAGGCAATCGCTGTGAGCTGCGTAAAACCAAATGCTACCCAACGAGAAGCGACATAATGGCGTCAGGTTTCCTACAGGATATACTTTCACAAACGTTTGGCGTTATCCAATCAAACATCGCATTACATACACAGGTGCATTGGAATTAAAAGCATTACGCAAACACGCCTATAAAAATACATTTCCACCTTTATCGGCGAAAAATGAAAATTTTATGATGAAAAATTGTGATTTTTTTTGTATTTTTTTCTGCTCAAAATTTAGAATGTGGGCACTCGTTTGAACCGCCTCATCGAGGCGGTTCTAACGAGTACCCACAATCTATATTTTAGAGCAGAAATAAGAAAACATAAGGTATACCATCGGAAACTCCAGTTTTACTATATAAAAGGGGGGTTCAAAGTGTCAAAGTTATATAGGTGTGTTTTCGTGATGTAAACCTATTTTAAGAGGGTCTGAGTTCCTCTAAAAGCGAGCGGGTCGTCAAAAATCGTCTCGCTTGCTTGTTTGTTTGATTTGAAGTTTAACGTCCCCGTCAACACTGTAAAGGTCATTTTGGAGACGTTGCTTCCAATTTTATGGAACTTTTATCCGACATTGAGATGAAATGAAATCTCAAGCCATGCCGCCCAATGAAACCAATAGGGTTTATAAGCATGGACGGGCCGACTCGCACCACTTTGCCTGGGCAGGCTTAGATCCTTTAAGTGGTTAACCAGTACTCGTGTGCGGGTCGGTTTCATCTCTGCGTGGAAACATCATGCAGCCCATCTATTTCTTCAAGCCCTGATGGTCAAACTGGCGAACTTCTTTCCCCTTCAAGAAGTAAACAATAACCCTTAATATGCTTTATTCCACAACAACAAACACTATATTATATTGTTTAGTCACTGGTTCCTTGGTTTCGTCGCAAAGTTCCGAGTCTCCACAACATACGAGGCACCAGCGGTATGTTGTTAAAACAAGAGAATATTTCCGATATAAAGGATTTATTTATTCCAATGGTATGATTCTTTCTTTGGTTAAACGAGTCATACGAGGGATGTTCGAAACGAATTGCTTGTTTCTATCTGGAGACTTCAAATTCCAAGTTAGCCCAAAACTGCTCATTTCATGCCCT
Source organism: Lucinisca nassula (assembly GCA_963580285.1). Taxonomy (NCBI): domain Eukaryota; kingdom Metazoa; phylum Mollusca; class Bivalvia; order Lucinida; family Lucinidae; genus Lucinisca; species Lucinisca nassula. The sequence goes on along the minus strand of OY757013.1, from coordinate 85,232,104 downwards.
CGAAGTACTCCCCGTGGCTAGAAATGCAAAGTTTCAGCCGATTATCCACTTCTTGAAGGCGTCACGGTACGCTGATTTGGGTACAGTGATAAGGTACTAATGAATGGCAGATCCAAGTGCCTGTCGGGACTAGTATTTCCGCCCAGCAAGGAATGATTTCAGTTTCGGAAACAAAAAGAAATCACATGGGGCAAGGTCTGGGGAATACGGGGATGAGGCAAAACAGTTACTTTTTTCTTTTTCGAAAACGCCGTAGCTATTGCGGAGGTATGAGCGGTTGCATTGTCATGTAGAAAACGGACATGTTTAAAACCAGTGGCTGGGAGTCGTTTCTGATAAAACTTTTTCAGTTTCTTCAGTTCTACGTCTTTGTGGTACCATCCGGTGATGCTTTTGTCCTTTTTTAAAAATTTCTTTTTCCACCGCCGAACTGTGTCATTAGACACACAAGAAGGTCCAAAAGCAGTAGAAATTTCAGTCATCAGCTTTTCCAAAGAACAACTAAGTTTTGAGCAAGCTTTGATGTACGCTCGTATTTCATCTTTTTAGTCGACGCTTCTACCAACCATTTTTTACTGCAGTGGTCAATGACTGCGTGTATTCAAATGGCACATTTTATGTAACATGTACATTTATACACAACTGTGTAGATATTGAATAGCCCTATATAAGTATGTATTGGTTTTGATCGTGCCCCACATGGATATCGAGCTAGAGGACAATAAGCAATTCTTTTCGAACATCCCTCGTGCAAATGATTATGAGCCGGCCTCGGTAGCTCAGTCGGATGCGCGTCTGGCTGGTGATCAGGAGGACGCGGGTTCTATACCTGCCGGGTTCGGGAACATTCTTTCGTGTAGATTGATCATGAAATACTTTCTACGGTCATTCTCTCCCTTCCGCTGATTCAAGAAGGGCAGTTGTCAGTTTCTGGCGAAAGAATGTGCACTGTACTGGTTAACCGCTTACGTTTAAGCCTGTCAAGAAAAGTGTGGATAGGTAAAATGTGGACCGGCTCAAAAAAGACCTAAAATAGTGTTGACTGGGCCGTTAAACGTCAATACAAACAGACAAGCAAACAAATGATTATGCATCTTGGGCAAAAATGTGGCTTTGTTACCCTAAATGATAATTAAACGTTACTGCTGATTTCCGATTTTTGGTTTTGGTTTTTACTTATTTTCAATTTCAATTTCAGTCAGATAGACCAAAATATGGGTAAACTAATTCAAATTTCATTCTTTCAGTTTATTCGTAGAGCTGGACGGTGTGACCAACCCTTCCGACAGATTTCATTGACGATATAACAAAAAACCACCTGCTCAGTAACCAGTGCATTTACGAGCCCCGCTCGCAAGACAAAGACAATCAGGCTTTCAATTGTTGAGGATCATATAACAATGGTAGCAACCATTGGCGGCTGTTTAGGTGCAAATACTGCATATAACTAGCCAAATTAAAGAGCTGTATGAATTACCTGTATGAACTGTTTTAAATAGTACCTTGCCAAAAAGAATTTCTGGTACAAAACAAACTAGCGCTCTGGATTACAGCTCTTATAAGTAACTGAGTTGATAAGTCTTGATCGAACAGCCATTATAATTAAATATAGTCAATGAAAAATTAATTTCATCAGTAATTAAATGTTAGTTGTCAATCTGACACAATGCTTTTGAAAAATTTTAATACTGTATTGACTAACTCTTATCCTGCTGTTCACGACAACCCCTATCTTTGGAAACAGTGTAGATCCAGATCAGATGGCTTCTTCAGAAGCCATCAGATCAGGATCTACACTGTTTGACATTCACTTTATGAATTTGTAGGAAAAATTACATCAAGTAATCGGATTGGTTCAAAGTCAGATATGGGTGTGGCTAAACTGAATATTCAGCAAGAGAAGGGATAAAACTGAATTGGAAGCTTAAAGCCTCTAAATTGGACGATTTTATGCCAAATGTGCAGAAAATACCTATAACATGTGCCTCGTTAAATTAAACTTTTCAGCAAAATTGTGTTATATACCTACAATACATTAAACTATTGCTTTTTAAAGCAACATAATACAATTCCTTGGAACTATGGGATATCTGTAGCGATGAAACTGTGTCTGGCAAAAATTTTAAGTCTGAGCCACGCTCAGCAATGACAGCATTTTCCGATAAATAGCATCACTTACAGTTGTGCTAAAATATAAGGCTTCCTTTTTATCAAAGAAACGAAGTTCTATGTAGATGTAATAGATACATTAGGTTGTCCATGGGAGACAATGTGCATGAAATGTCAAAATCTGTTTTCAGGGAAAAATAACAAGAGGACCATGATGGTCCTATATCGCGCACGTGAGCTAATAGATTCAAAGCTGAAAGGAAGTCCAAATCGTTACTTAAAGACTTATGCTGATGACAAGGTCAAAAGAGGCACGTTCAGCAATCAAGGGGGATATATCTATGAGAGAAAGGCCGACGTCACCAGCGAACTTTCATCCGCAATCTACTTATATGTTTGTTTCAGGAAGTTCCAATCTAAACTAAAGGACAAAGTCCAAATTAGGCATTTTCATCAGAGAAGGAGACATAACTCTGAATTATACACTAACAGTGTTACTTTTCTAACTCATTCAACTTTTATCCCTGTCATACTTATATGTAATTTTCAGGAAGATCCGTTCAAAACTAAGGCACTTATGGTAATGACAATGTCAAGAATGGGCATTTACAACAATCAAAGGGATGTAAGTCTACGAAAGACTGGCCCATCTCGCAAGTTTTTGAACTAATCAAATTTGTTATTCATGATGATTGGTCTGAGACTGTGGCCAACATTAGGGTCCGGGGTGCCCCACCTCTACCCCCCCCCCCCCCCCCCCCCTACACACACACATACTCAACTCACCCAAGCACGAAATCTGTCCCGCTCAAAAACCTAAACAGTGTTGGCATTTTAAAATTCAATTTCGTATTGGCCCAGATACAGGTCCTAGGTCTGTTGCATTGGCCCGAGGCCGAAGACCGAGGGCCAATGAAGCTGAGCGAGGACCTGTAACTGGGTCAATCCGAAATTACTTGATTAATGACAATTTTATTGACACGATTAAAGACGTGATTGTTCATTTTTTTGACCTCACCTGACCTCAGTTAATATTGGTTGACCTGTTGTTAATACGGGTGACCTTCGATCAATACAGGATAGTCAAATAATAATAGTCTGTCTGATCTGAGCAGGAAAACCGCCTCTTTCTATGTATTTCAATATTTATGAGCATCATAAATTTCATGCTCATCAGACCCGAGCATGAAAGAATATATTTTTTATTTATAGATTCAAAGGAATTCGTCGGCACATAGTTTTAACTATAAAAGTGAAATAAGGCTGCAAAAGCACATTAATTTTTTCTTAAATTTAAGGAAACCTGAATTTTCAGGAATAACCATCATTTGCAGCTATGTACTAGACAATCACTAAAGGTGATAACTGCCTCGACCATATGCCTCACTAGGTTTTGTTTGTTTAAATCGGAGTTTTACGACCCAGTTGACACTGTTTCAGGTCATTTTTGAGCCGGTCAGTTTACCTATCCCCACTTTTCCTGGGCAGGCTTATACGTAAGCGGATAACCAGTACAGTGCACATTCTTTCGCCAGAAACTGACAGCGGCATGCCTCGCTAGACGAGTAATGTGTTGGACATATGCAGTAGACAGGCACAGATTCTAAGCTAGAAACTGCAACTTCCTCCAAATTACATATGACCAAAATATTTAAGTCGTTCTAGGAGACATATTGCTGCAATTAGGGGCCGGATCAGAATGCTGTTTCCTTTATGTACATGTTCAATGCATGTATGAACTGTGTTGCAAGTTTGAATGTCCTGCATTCAATGCTGAGGAGTTGCGGAGGCACGAACCTCTTGTGCTATACATATGGCGAACATATTTAAGACGTTCAAGGGGACATAACTCTGCAATAAGTGACTAGATCAGAATTTTGTTTCCCTTTTGCACATGTTCAGGGCATGTCTGAACTGTGCTGCAAGTTCCAATGTACTGCATCAAATACTGTAGGAGGAGTTGCAGAGACACGAATAGTACTATTTAACCTCCTATTCTACACAGTAGCCCAAATGTTAGTCGTTCTAGGGAACATAATTCTGCAATTAGAGGCTGGATCAGAATCCTCTTTCCTTTATGCATATGTTCAAATACATGTCTGAAGTGTGTTGCAAGTTGCAATATTTATATTTTCAGTGTTATGTCTAATGTAAGAATATACAGAAAATAATATAGTCTACGAATTAAAAATCACTCTTTTTCAAATTTTCGGCCCTTGGCCTTCTTCAGGAATCTATTAATTCATCGAACAACTAAGTGACATCCATCTTGTGATGCTGACAGGAAGAAAGTTGCCAAATTTTCGGTCCTTGGCCTTCTTCAGGAATCTATTAATTTATCGAATGTCAACGCTGTTCCGCTCTTAGTAGAAAAACAGCGTGTAAATGCTTTTCAGCTTTAAAAGCTTGGCTTATAAGCAATTCTTCGCCCAATGATGAGGAGCAAAGAATGTAAATATAAAAAAATAAACTTAATTTCCCATATTTTCATGAAAGCATGAACGACACCGGGTTGCTAGCAAAATTTACATGAACCTCTTCGGGATTCATTTACTTTGCACGTTACCCTTTGCGTTCATACTTCCATGAACAGCAGAAAAATAAATGTCCTGCATCAAATACTGTAGGAGAAAATGCAGAGATACTAATAGTTCTATTTACCTAATATGCTACTCATATGGCCAAAATGTTTGTCTTTCAAGGGCACATTATTCTGTGTTAAGTGGCTAGACCAAAATCCTGTTTCCTTTATGCACATGAGCGATGCATGTCTGAAGTGTGTTTCAAGTTTCAATACCTTGCACCTAATGCTATAGGAGGAGTTGCGGAGACAATAATAGTACTGCAAAGTGTGACGTGTGTACGTACGTACGTACAGACAAGGAAAAACTATATGCCCCTCCCCACTTCGTGGCGTGGGGGGATAGGTTTTCTAAAGGAAGTGGAATTGACCAATACCTAGATAATTCTTCACATGACGATAACACACTCGTGCGACATAGTGCATTTATGACTACTTTTCTTATGAAAATCCGTGATATTTTTTCTTATTTATGCTGCAAACATAGACTGCGGGTGCTCGTTAGAACCGCCTCATTGAGGCGGTTCTAACGAGTACCCACAACCTATGTCTTGGAGCAAAAATAACAAAAGTAATACTCACCCCCGAAAACCCCAGTTTTCTTTATATAACCTGGAGTTAGAAAGGGTGTTCATTTCATGGACTTGTTCACGTAATGGCAGCTTGATTATAGAACACCTTGTCGTCCAATATTGACGGGTCATGCAATTGTAATGAAAAACAGAGATTTTCAAAAGGACTTAGAAGTGACCAAGAACTAGATATTAACCCTTTTTGTACCAAATGGAATCTTCCTCCTTATGTATAGCAGGAGTCCATTTCAAAATTCAGGGGTGTCAGGTTGTGTATCTTCAAAATTGATTTGGAAAATCTCTGAACTTTTCGCAAACAGTGTAGGCCCTGATCAGACGCCGCGTTCTGTGGCGTCTGATCTGGGTCTGCACTGTTTGCCAGGGTACCCGTTTAGAGGTTTCTGGTACTGAATGGGTTAAGTCGGCTTGTATATAGAGCAATTACGACAATTGACATTCTCTGTAAGACTACCTGTTGGTTTGGTTTTGATTTTACTGCCCTTTCACGATTATTTCACTTATTTCGAGCCGGTCGTCAAAGAGTTGGGCGAAAACTGGCGTACCGGAGAAGAACCAGCTGACCTTCCAATGCAGAACTTGGCGTCTCGCTTGTGACAGAAACGAGGTTCGAACCACAAAGGTGAGAGACCTAATGATTAAGAGGCAGGGCTCTTATCCGCTAGGCCATGGAGACCCGTAAACCCTACCTGTTAACCCTTCCGACACAAAATTGTTGACAAGTGCTAGAAATGTCATTTGACTTACATACATGTATCGTACCAATGGATGACTTCTGCATGAATGCGACAACATATGTGCTATGACGTAGGTTTCAACCTTGATTGGTAGAAATACTTACACTGTCTCGAGGGCAGGAAGATGATCAAAAACGCCATTGGATATGTTTTCTAGTCGGTTGCTATTGAGAAAACTGCAAAATATGATACAATAAGCAAAGATTAATGACACAATATAAATAGATTTATCATATGACGTCGTTGATAACAGTGGATAACGTTGTGTAATAAAATCGTATGACCACACTTAGGCGGGATTAAGTAACGTCATGACGACGTCTATGTCAACGATGCATTTTTGGTGGAAAATTTGCCAAATTTAAAGGCGAAAAAATCCAATTTAAAGTGATCATATGATACACAGAATCTTACACTCGTGGTCATATAATATTACATTTATGAAACTCGCCAAAGACTCGTTTCATAAATTTCATATGACCATGTAAGATCCTCTATATACTTGCATAAAATCCTATGAACAGCCTTTTGAATGAACCAGGAGCCGAGTCCCAAATCATTAAGCACATGTTCAAATTATAAAACCCACGTGCTGTTTGAGCATAGGTTTCGAATTTTCGGTAACAAAAGATCGGCCTTGCCTTATTTACATTACGTTGAGTGACGTAACGTTGGTTGTCGACCTGAACATAGCATTTTAAAATGATGGTGTTAGAATGCCACTGCGGAACTGAACTAGCCGCCATGTTGGTCTCTTCGTCGCATTTGAAGACTTCGTGGAAATTCCATTGCAATAGCATTTGCCGGGTCCATCGGCCTAGTTGCCTCCTATTCAAATAGCTTCCTCGGGACCTGCCAAATGTCAATGCATAGCCCAAGATAAGAGGGGGTATCCACATATTATTTTATTATTTATCCAGGAAAACATACGTCGTGGGTACCCAGTAGAGGCGCCTCAGTATACACTGTGGGTACTCATTAGAAGCGCCTCAGTGAGGCGCTTCTAATGAGTACCCACAAAGTACGTTTTCCTGAAGAAATCAGAAAAAGGTACTTTTTGGATGGAAAAAAGCGCCATGTTAATGCATGAAAAACCATAGTTGATCTCTATGTAAACAGAAAGATTAATATAATGATTAATATGGCAACATTCAATATCCTTAACACATTTGTAACGATAAAAAAATGTTCAAATCGGGGCTAATCCGAGGCACTGGGGGCTTATCCTTCCGCCTGCCCATGAGGCATAAAGGGGTGACTTAAGAATACCTTTTCGATCATCTCTGAATTAAAAGTTTGATGTTTGTACTCATCGAAGCAATTCTGATGAATACACGCACCATGCTTTTTCAAGCTAAAAGAAAAAAAAGTAAACTCCAAAAATTAATAACTCCGTGTCATGAACACCCCGCAAAAAAACAACTTTATATAGGGAAAACTGGGGTTTACAGTGTTAAACGGTATACGTTATGTTTCTTATTTCTGTTCCAACACAACACCCATAACCTCTGTTTAGATTATAAATAAGGAAAATATCATATTTTTTATCAAAAAAAAAATAAATAATACTTTTCGGTAGATATGAATTTTAGTAGCCTAGTCACATGGCTGTGTGTTTGTTTTTAACGGCCCAGTCAACACTATTTAGATCGTTTTTGAGCCGGTCAGTCTACTTATCCACACTTTTCCTGGGCAAGCTTATATGTAAGCTGGTAACCAGTACAGTGCTCATTCTTTCGCCAGAAACTGACAACTGCCCTTCTTGAATCAGCGGAAGGTAGAGAATGACCGTAGAAAAGATTTCATGACCAATCTCCACGAAAGAATGTTGCTGACCCCTTAATAACCACCGCGTCATTGAGGCGATTGTAACGAGCACCCACAACCTATGTTTTGATAAAATTTAATAAATAAGAATAATATTAATTTGTATATAGAAGCCTCCTGGTGTAGTGGTCAGGGTTTTCGACAAATAGGCCCGGGGCCGTGGATTAAAATCCGGGCTTCTCCAGATTTTCGGACGAGTCTTTAAACCGAGGCCCTATCTTCATATAGCCCTAGGTGTTGGTGGGACGTAAAAACAAAACACACACAAACACATTTTTATAATAAAATTAACCATTAATGAAAAAATGGCCGGTCAAGTCACGAAAAAGCCTCGGAGTTTTCGACCAGGTAAGACAAACAAAGACAAGAAGAGTTGAAGTTTTTTATATATTATCTACAGTTTCTTTTGTTGTTTTTTTTTGGTTTTGGTTTTACGGCCCTTTCAAGATTATTTCACTCATATCAAGTCGATCGTTAATCTGAGGTGGGCGATAACCGGAGAAACCCGGAGAAAAACCACCTGGCCTTCCGTTGCAAAACTTGGCGTCTCACATGTGAACCGAGCGAGGCTCGAACCACAGCTGTTAGAGACCTAATGATTAAGAGTCAGCGCTCTTAACCACTAGGCCACGGAGGCCCATCTATAATCTACAGGTAAAGTATTATCCATGCACCAGATCAGCCTGTACATTCGCAGACTCATCTTCACCGTGACTGTTCTTAACTCTTATCATGCTGTTCATGACAACCCCTATCTTTGGGAACAGTGTAGATCCTGATCAGATGGCTTCTTCAGAAGCCATCTGATCAGGATCTACACTGTTTGACATTCAGTTTATGAATTTGTAGCAATAAATTACATCAAGTAATTTGATTGGTTGATAGGTAGAAATGGGTGTGGATAAAATGAATATTCAGCAAGATAAGGGTTAAATGGTACAAACTGGTTTTCTCATGACATAGCTAAACATTTCTACTCACATTTCTCTAAGTTTCATCAACCCATTAAATGCACCTTTCTCAATGTAGCGAATAAAATTGGCTTGAAGGTATCTGAAATAAAACATTTAGGATCAGCATGTCCTTCCGTTGGTAACTGCATTCAAAATAGTCTTTTGCGACGGCGAGCCGTAAAACGGAATATGCGACCGTAAAACCGATGCTGACAATTTTGAACACAGTTATCCCCATTCGAATGCACGTATTCACTGTTTGGTTGAACAAATATGTATCGATACCAGCTAATGAAAAGTGGCGCTACGTAATGACGTCGGGTTCCCGAAAGACTCGTATCTTGTTTAGCCATTCAGACATCGTGTTACAATTTTATGTAGATTCCAATTCACAATGTTTATTCAACATACAGTAAAATTCTTATATTATGACCACCTTTGGAACTGTTCAAAAGTGGTCTTCAAGGTCGCTTTTAAACAACCCCAAATTATGTTATCTCACTAGCTGACACTGGGGGTAGATACCACAAAGAAAGAATAACTTAAAATTTTAACAGGGTTTTTGAAGAAGAATTAGCCATCTTTCTGGCCATTACGAAACAAACGCCTATATAAATACAGTCACATTCATCGCCGAAAAAAATGAAAAATTTAAGATGAAAAATTGCAATATTTTTCTTTTTTCTGCTCAAAATATAGATTGTGGGCACTCGTTAGAACCGCCTCATCGAGGCGGCTCTAACGAGTACCCACAATCTATATGTTAGAGCAGAAATAAGAAAAATAAGGTTTGCCCCTGTAAACCCCAGTTTTACTGTATAAAAGTGGGGTTCAAGGGGGTCAGAATTATATAGGCATGTTTCGTGATGAAGTCTCAAAAAGGGGAATTTTACTGTACAGCTGAAATTAAGACTGATTGTTGTTTTAAAAAAAGATATTTCAGTTTGTACTTTTTCTTACGTTGTGTTTTCTACACGCAGTGTCCTCTAGCAAGAAGCCACCTTTTGAACAGTTCAAAAGTCATCTTTAAGTCCACTTTTGAACAGTTCAAAAGGTTGCCATAGTATAAGAATTGTACTGTATACTGTGCGTGTCCCTCAAGACTGTTTCAGCATGTACCCGAAATCCATCTCAGTAAATCGAGGTCTGAAATTGAAGGGAGTCCCCTGTTTACCTCAGTTTTGTCCTTAAAAAGTGGTTTTGCTTGGTTGGTTGGTTTGGGCTCGACCTTATCAACACTGTTTAGGTCATATCGAGTCGTTTAAATTATTCAACCACTCTCTCCTTAGCAAACTCATAAACAGGTGGTTAACCAGTACAGTGCACATTCTTTCGTCTTGAATCAGCGGAAGGGAGAAAATGGCGGTAGAAATGATTTCATGCTCAATCAACGAAAGAATTTTGCCGAGCTGGTAGGTTTCGAACAATCAACCTCCTGACAACTAGTCAGACGCGTAACCGACTCACCTATCGAGGCCGGGACCGTTGTTTGATTGTTACTACCGCTAACCTTTCACGGTTCAGTTCAGAGGGTGAAGTGTTTATGTACTCCAAGCTCTCTGCGTCCTGCAAAGCATCACGAAAACACGCCTATATAACTGTGACCCCCTTGTACCCCACTTTTATATAATAAAACTGGAGTTTACAGGGGTAAACCTTATTTTTCTTTTTTTTTTTTGCTGCTCTAAAATATGGATTGTGGGTACTCGTTGGAACCGTCTCGACGAGGCGGTTCTAACGAGTACACACAATCTATATTTTGAGCAGAAATAAGAAAAATATCAACTTAAGTTGTCTTTTCGGCAGCAAAATTTACAATGTATTTGTATAGGCGTGCTTTTGTAATGGTTTCGGGGAGTACAATCAAAATTGAAGATGCTTATACACAGTCTCGTGGGATTTCCTTTACGAAAACACGCCTATACAAATACAATGTAACCTTTATCACCGAAAAAAATTTAAAAAAAATAAGATGAAAAATTGTGATATTTTTCTTATTTCCGCTCAAAATATAGTTTGTGTGTACTCGTTTGAGCCGCCTCATCGAGGCGGTTCTAGAGTACCAACTATCTATATTTTAGAGCAGAAATTAGAAAAATAAGGTTTACCCCTGTAAACCCCAGTTTTACTGTATAAAAGTGGGGTTCAAGGGGGTCAAAATTATATAGGCGTGATTTCGTGATGACTACCCAAAAGGTATCAGCTTGTAAAATGGTCAGTGGAGTACCGTAAGTATCATAAGTATTGGGACAGTCAGGCCTAAAGAAAAAATGCTCATGATCAGGCCATTTTGGAGACGTTGCTTCCAGTTTTTGGGGGCTTTTACCCGATATTGAGACGAAATGACAACTCAAGCCCTGCCACCCATTGAAACCAAAAGACATATGCGTAGACGGTCCGACTCGCACCACTTTGCCTAGGCAGTCTTAGACCTTTTAAGCTGTTTACTAGTACTCATGTCTGCTCTGCGTGGAAGCACCAATCTATTTATCCAAACCCCGATACATTTGACCATTACCTGTGCAGGTGATGATTCTTCCTGCACAGGAGACCCAACGTTGACGTACAGTGCATTTTTGGCATTCATGATAATCGCGTTCATTCTCTTTTGCTGAGAGCAATACACACCGGAAGTAGAATTCGCGATCAATAGCCAACGGGAGTAAATATTGGTTGGGGAAGTAACTCAGGTTACTGAACTCGGCTACAGTTGACTTTGGTTTTCTCACACTTCAAGGAGCTGGAACATATGGTTTGAGGTAACAGTAGTTTTTACCATGCTCTGTATTACTAGATGCAACTTTTCAGCTCATTTTGACTAAACTAGATAAAATGAGCTGAAAAGTTGCATCTAGTAATATAGAGCATGTTTAGTTAATAGTTCACAGTTTCTGAGAGAGCAAAAAAGCAGTCTGAGGGACAGACAAATCCCCCGCTGCACTTTATATCAAGATTCAACCTTGTGACCTTCACATGTGATCTTGACCTTGAGTTGGTATGGTTTGTTTATGGGTTCTGCACGTCAGCTCCCTGAGGGGGACATTTCACCAAAGTTCAATGAAATTCCTTCCAGGGGTAAAGGAGATATGGAACGGACACAAAATTCAGTTTCAAACTCGTGGCCTGCACTTGTGACATTGACCTTGTGTTGGCATGGTTAATTTACGGGTTCTGCACATGAGTTCACTGAGGGGGATATTTCACCAAAGTTTAATGAAAATCCTTTGAGGAGATATAGAATGGACACAAACTGCTAAAGTTTCAAACTCGTGACCTTCACATGTGACCTTGACCTTGAGTCAGGATGGTTTGTTTATGGATTCTGTACATCAGCTCACTGATGGGGGATATTTGACAAAAGTTTAATGAAAATCCTTCTAGGGCTAAGGGAGATATGGAACGGACTCAAATTTTAAACTCGTGACCTTCAACTGAGACCTTGACCTTAAGTTGACATTGTTTATTTATGTATTCTCCACATCGGCTCACTGAGGGGGATATTTGACCAAAGTTTAATGAAAATCCTTCCAGGGATAAAGGGGATATGGAAAGGACACAAAATTCAAAGTTTCAAACTCTTGACCGTCACATGTGACCGTGACCTGGAGACGGCATGATTCATTTATGGGCTCTGCATATGAGCTCACTGAGTGGGATAATTGACCAAAGTTTAATGAAAATCTTTTGAGGTGTAAAGGAGATATGGAATGGACACAAAATTTAAAGTTTTAAACTCGTGACCTTCAAATGTGACCTTGACCTTGAGTCTGCATGGTTCATTTATGGGTTTTGCACATCAGCTCACTGAGGGAGATAATTGGACAAAGTTTAATGAGAATCCTTGTAGGAATAGAGGAGATATGGAAAGGACACAAAATTCAAAGTTTTAAAACCATGATCTTGAAATGTGACCTTGGCGTTGAGACGGCATGGTTCATTTATGGCACTGAACATCAGCTCACTGAGGGGAATAATTGACCAAAGTTTAATGAGAATTCTTGCAGGGGTAGAGGAGATATGGAACCGACACAAAAGTTAGAGTTTCAAAATCTTGACCTTGAAATGTGTCCCTGACCTTGAGTCGATATGGTTCATTTATAGGTTCTGCACATCAGCTCACTGACAAAAGTTTAATGAAAATCGATCAAATGGTTCAGGAGATACGGAGCGGACAAGAAAGTGTTACGGACAGACGGACAGACGAAGGCCATTCCTATAATCCCAGCTCCGCTTCGCGGCGGAGGATTAACAAGTGTGACCTGCATGTATATTGATTGACACTATTTAACGTAAAACGCATTTCAAACTTTGATTCTGTACTTATAGATTGGTCGATTAAGTAAAGGCGCTACCTTAGCGCCGCACCCAGACACTGCGTAAAACAAAAACTTCCGAGATTTTCAGACAAGTTTAAAAAAGAACATTTTTTTGAAAGGAGACAGACCGCAGATATAAAGTCGATTTTATTTTATTTTTTATTTATTTATTTATTTATTTTTTGTCGCGTTGTTCGCTGATAACTGCAGAGGAGCTTATAGTCTAGTGGGTCGTCCGTCCGTCCGTCCACACCTTTGACCAGTTACATCACTACAACCTGCAGGCTGATCGCAACCATTTCTCATCTACAGCATGCCTCTAGCAGGGCATTGATGACATAAACATTTTTTTCGAAATCGAACGAAAACTTTGGCTGCTATGGCAATCACAAGGTCCCATAGACTTACACTGGGAAAATGCTTGTCATCACCGTAGCCCCTTCAGTTTTGATCGAATCTTTCTGAAACTTATATGTAAGGTGGCTGGGTTATAAAATCTCTTTTTAGGTCGAAAACCGGCCAAATCGGCCCGTTAATCATAGAGTTACGTACCCTTGATTGCTGAAAATGCCTATTTTTGACCTTGTCATCACCGTAGCCCCTTCAGTTTTGATCGGACCATCATGAAACTTACGTTCAAGTAAGTCAGGGTTAAAAGCTCGGATGAGTTCGAAAACTAGTGATGTCGGTCGGTGACTCACAGAGTTATGTTCCCTACTTTGCTGAAAATGCTTATTTTGACCTTGTCATCACCGTAGCCCCTTCGATTTTGATACGATCTTCTTGAAACTTACAAACAAGTAAGTCAGGGATAAAAGCTCGAGAGAGTTTGAAAACTAGGGATGTCGGTCGATTACCCACGGAGTTATGTCCCTACTTTGCTGAATATACTTATTGTTGACCTTGTCATCACCGTAGCCCCTTCAGTTTTGATCGGATCTTCTTGAAACTTACAAACAAGTAAGTCAGGAGAAAAGCTCGGATGAATTCGAAAACCGTGGCTATCGGTCGATACTTACGGAGTTATGCCCCTACTTCGCTGAAAATGCTTATTTTTTACCTTGTCATCACCGTAACCCCTCCAGTTTTGATCGGATCTTCTTGAAACTTACAAACCGGTAAGTCAGGGATAAAAGCTCGGAAGAGTTCGAAAACTAGCGGTGTCGGTCGACTACTCACGGAGGTATGCCCCCTAATTTGCTGAAAATGCCTATTATTAATTACCTTATCATCACTATAGCCCTTTCAGTTTTAATCGGATCTTCTTGAAACTTACAAACAAGTAAGTCAAGGATAGAAGCTTGGATGAGTTCGAAAACAAGCGATGGCGGTTGAATTCTCCCAGAGTTATGTCCCCAACTCTGCTAAAAATGCTTGTTTTTGACCTTGTCATGTCACTGTAGCCCCTTCAGTTTTGATCGGATCTTCTTGAAACTTATAAACAAATAAGTCAGGGTAAAAAGCTCGGATGAGTTCGAAAACTAGCGATGTCGGACAATGACTCACGGAGTTGCTGAAAATGCTTATTTTTGACCGTGTCATCAACGTAGCCCTTCAGTTTTGATCGGATGTTCTTGAAACTTACAAACAGTCAGGGATAAAAGCTCGTATGAGTTCGAAAATTGGGAGGTCGGCCTATCTATCATAGAGTACATCCCCTCGATAGCTGAAAATGCCTACTTTTGACCTTGTCATCACTGTAGCTCTTTCAGTTTCCATCCGATCTTCTTGAATCTTACATGTTAGTAAGTAAGGGATAAAACCTCAGCTGAGTTTAAAAATTGGTGAGGCCGGCCTATATTTTAGAGAGTTATGCCCCCCCCCCCCCCCCCCCCCCCATGGATAAGTCATGGATAAAAGCCTGGATGAGTTAGAAAACTGATGAGGTCATCCTATTTATCATAGAGTTATGTCCCTTTGATTGCAGAAAATGTTTTTGACCTTGCCATCACCGTACGCGCTTCAGTTTTGATCGGATCTTCTTGAAACGTACAAATAAGCAAGTCAGGGATAAACGCACGAATGAGTTCAAAAACCGGCAAGTTTGGCTTATTTATCATAGAGTTACGTCACTTTGTTTGCAGAAAATGCCTGTTTCTCATGTCATCACCGTAGCCTCTTCAGTGTCGATAGAATCTTCTTGAAACTTACATGTAAGTAAGTCAGGGATAAAAGCTTGGATGAGTTTAAAAACTGGTGAGGTCGGCCTATTTATTATAGTTATGTCCCTTTGATTGCTGAAAATGCCCATTTTTATACCCCACCACAGGATAGAGATGGGGTATTATGATATACCTTCGAGTGTCCGTCCGTCCTTCCATCCGTCCGTCCGTCCGCCCGCACCATTTCCTATTGGAAACTTAAGTAGTCTTTCACGGATTTTTTTTTTTTCAAATTTTGCATACATGTTTATACCGGGAATGACTGGTATGGGATTGTTAATGGGCAAATCCGTTAATGTTTGACAGACTTATGGCCCTTTTTTAGTTCAAAATTAGGGATTTTTTAGCGTTTCCGATCAATAACTTGAACATTTTTCACGGATTGTTTTGAATACACATTGGTATTGGGTATGAGTGTTTTGGGATTGTTGACTGGTAAAATACGTTATCATTTAACGGAGTTATGGCCGTTAACTATTCCCAGTAAATGTTTTTGGGCACTAATTCCTTTACTAAATGGAGTATGTTGATGAAACTTCACTGATATATAGACCACCATAAGAAGCAGGTTTTGTTGACATTGTCATCATCATAAGTCCCTAAGTTTTGAACAGACCTTCCTGAAACTTACATACGCGTAAGTTAGAGATAAAAGCTTGAATGTGTTCGCAAACTAACTTTGTTGGTATATTACTCCCAGAGTTACATGTCAGTCCCCTTCTTTGCTGCAAATGTCTATTCTGTACCTTGTCATCACCATATAAGTTCTTTAGTTTTGATCGAATCTTCCTGAAACTAGTATATAAGTAGGTTGGGATTGAAAGTTCGGATGAGTTTGAAAACGGGTGATGTCTGCCTATCTCTCAACGAGTTACGTCCCCCTGAATGCTGAAACTACCTGTTTTAGACCTTGTCATCAGCATAAACCCTTCGGTAAAGATTGGAACTTCCTGAAACTTCTAATCTGTTATAGGATATAGGACCATCATGTTCCTCTTGTTTTATCAACACATCAGGCGAGACGGTTGGGGGAGAAGCTCCGCCAACTTCTCAATAAGTTTACATAATGGGCCCATTGAAAATAATGATATTTTATGGATAGGATAAAATTACGTACTTTTATCCTATCACTAAAATATCATTATTTTCAAACGATTTTCTAGACGTGACACAACCAATTGTATGGATTAAGGTGTTGTTCAAGTATGCTAAAATGCAAAAATAACGAAAAAAAAATCCAAGAGGTCAGTTTTGGACCATCCGCTCTACTGACCCCAAGTATCTGTGAGTTGGACCAGTGTTTTCTGAGGAGTAGATGTTTGAAAGTGTGGGCGGACGACGGGAATACTATAAGCTCACGTTGTGAGCCTTCGGCTCAGGCGAACTAATTTCGGAACATTTGTTTGAGAAATGGGTGAGTGCGCTTGTTATCGTAACGATGTTTACATGTTGCAAATTTCTCGCATCCAAGGGAGGATACTCCTTATTGACAGCTTTAAAGGAATTGATCGCTTTTTTCCACTATCGTAAATTTGAAGTATTGCTATAATTGTTAACTGGATGACAAACAAAGTAGACTCGGATGAAACGACTCATTATGATCCGCTTCTGTTTGCATACGTATCCGAACGGGTCAACAAATTTGAAAGGATTCAGCACATATTGATACAGCCGATATCAGATAGGCACGAGTAATATCATCACGAAAACACGCCTATATAATTTTGACCCCTTGATCCCCACTTTTATATAATAAAAATGGGTTTTTTTTGGGGTATACCTTATTTTTCTTATTTCTGCTCTAAAATATAGGCCAAGATTGTGGGTACTCGTTAGAACCGCCTCGATGAGGCGGTTCTAACGAGTGCCCACAATCTATATTTGGAGCAGAAATAAGAAAACTATCACAATTTTTCATCATAAAATTTTCATTTTTTCGGCGATAAAGGTGGCAATATATTTGTATAGGCGTGTTTGCGTGATGCATAGAAATTCTATTTACAACAGGCACACATGTGAACAACGTCGTATCGTGGCGTTCAAAAGTCATGTTTACAGTTGTGGGATACTACTTACAGTAATTCCATAGATCTCAAATTGGTAAACTTGTGTTTCTCAATTCCAATTATCTTGTTATTTGATAAGTTTCTGAAAATAAAAAAGAAATGGAAAACGAATCCAATAATTAAACTGGTGCAAAATGCAGTTCAAGAATAGTACATTTGTCCGAAATGTGCTTATTCCTCCGCTTTACTGGCGCCGCCCATCGGAGCTTGAAGAAATAGATTGGCTGCATGATGCTTCCACGCAGAGCTGAAAACCACCTCACACGAGTACTGGTAAACCGCTTAGAGGATCTAAGCCTGCCCAGGCAAAACGGTGCGAGTCGAACCGTCCATGCTAATAAACCCTATTGGTTTCATTGGGCGACAGGGCTTGAGATGTCATTTCATCTCAATGTCGGGTAAAGTCCAACAAAATTGGAAGCAACGTCTCCAAAATGACCTGTACAGTGTTGACGGGGACGTTAAACCTCAAATCAATCAATCAAATCCTCGGTTTCGCTCAAATCATTTCTTTGGTCATGTGCATCAGCGATTTTACGACCCTATTACGGAAACACGCCTATTCAAATACGTTGTCAATTTTTCCGCCGAAAACCGAAAAGTTTAAGATGAAAACAAATGTGATATTTTTCCTATTTGTGCTCAAAATATAGATAGTGGGTACGCGATAGAACCGCCCCATCGAGGCGGTTCTAACAAGTACCAACAATCTATATTTTAGAGCAGGAATAAGAAAAATAAGTTTACCCCTGTAAACCCCCGTTTTACTGTATAAAAGTGGGGTTCAAACGGGTCAGAATTATATAGGCGTGTTTTCATAATGCCCGCCCATCGGGGCTTGAAGAAATAAATTGGGCTGCACGCTGCTTCCACGCAGCGCTGAAACCGACCACGCAAATGAGTTTCATGGAGAGCTGACACTGATTGCACATGAGTACTGATAAACCGCTAAGAAGTTTAAAGTACTGCGAATCGGACCGTTCCTGCATATAAACCCTAACGGTTTGTTTTGGTGGACGGGCTTGAGATGTCACTTCATCTTAATGTCGGGTAAAAGTCCCGCAAAGTTGTAAGCAACGCCTCATGTAGAGACAAATTTGGGTTAACAAGGGTTAAAATATCTTTTTTCTATTTTTGCTCAAAAGCCCGGATTATGGGTACCCTCTTGAGTCGACTCAAGGTGGTGGTTTTGTTTCAGTACTATTTAGGTCATCTTGGACATGTTGCTTCATATTTTGTGGGACTGTTCCTATTCTGCAACATCGAGATTTAATGTTATTTCGAGTCCAACCGCCCATAGGGTTTAAGATACGTCACGACTCGCGCTTCTTTTCCTGTGCAGGCGGTTCCACATCTGTGCGGAAGCACCATGCAGCCCAGTCTACGTATTTGTCCAAGCCCCGATGGGCGGGGCCTTCACAGAGGCGGTTCTAATGAGCATCTACAATCTATACTTGATGCAATTATAAAAAGGGCCTACCGTAAATTTCCATTTAAAAATATTTACATTTCCTTTGTAAAGTCTGATGTAAACCTCTAGAAAATAGAAAACAATGTAGTTCATACTCCATGAACGCATCGAGTCACATGATTATCAATGATGTCAAGTGATGTCAGCCTAAGCCCGTTCTCTACGGCGTTGGTGAGGTTAACGCTGTTCTACTCTTTGCAGAAAAAACAGGGTGTAAATGTTTTTCAGCTTTAAAAGTTTGCCCTATAAGCATTAAAGATATCTCAAGGTTGCATTGTATTACGAAAACACGCCTATACAAATGCAGAGTAAATTTTACCGCCGCAAAAGAAACGAAATTGTTTAGATACGAAATTGTTTAGATGAACAATTTTGATATTTTTCTTATTTTTGCTCAAAATTTAGATTGTGGGTACTCGTTAGAGAACCGCCTTATCTAAACGATTCTAACAAGTACCCACAATCTATATTTTAGAGCAGACGAAAATTAAGCTGTACCCCTGTAACCCCCAGGTTTTCTATAAAAAAGTGGGGATTAGTGGGGGGGGGGGGGGGGGTGTCAAAATTATATAGGCGTGTTTGCATTGGCAGAGTGTTTTAATCTGAATCATACAATGGGATGAAATATTTATATGATATTGGACAGGTTTTCATGCCTCGAAACCCGAAGTTTTCAACAGAGAATTTGTAAAATGTTTCTAAACAGAAGGCCATACATAGGTCATGGATGCTTGATAGAGCTGCCTCATTAGGGCGCTGGGCCAGGATTGGTGTTGGCGGATTGGGCGTGTACTTACATCTCATAGGTATCATTTCCATAGGTTGTAGGTATGGACGGGAGTCTTTTGAGACGACACTCATAAATTATCAAGGATGGTGCTGATGACGCCACACCACAGGTACATTTGGCGCCCCCTGGCTGATTGGTGTCGCATGCATCGAAAGATGTGTTGGGATAAAATATAGTCGCTTTGACAACCACAAGTAGAAAACTGATTTGCAGAACTATGGGTATAAAATACATCTTTGATTTTTCTGTGAAGCACTCGTTCGCAACTCCTGTTAGACTGTTTGCTGGAACATTTCTGCTGTCTGAAAATACAATTGAAATTCAATGATAAAAAAAAACAATTACGAAAACTCGCCTATACAAATACATTGTAAACTTTTCCACCGAATAATCTGAACATTTAAGATGAAAAATTCTTATATTTTTCTTATTTCTGCTCAAAATATAGATCGTTGGTACTTGTTAGAACCGCCTCTAACGAGTAACGAGTACCCAAAATCTATATTTTAGGGCAGAAATAAGAAAAATAAGGTTTATCCCAGTAAACCCCAGTTTTACTATATAAAAATGGGGTTCAAGGGGGTCAAAATTATATAGGCGTGTTTTCGTGACGGTCTAGATTTTACCCTGGAATTTTAACCAATTTTTGTCCTTTCAAGGTTATCCTACACAGGAATGGGGTTGAATCGAGAATTTTAAATGTAACGTGTACGGTATATATTGCTTCGCGTCAATAACGTCACAGTTGTGATCTAATATGACGGAGTTCCTGGAGTTCGGCAATAGAAGTAACTGTATTAGTCAAAATCCACGCTCAGAAATGAAAGGAATTAAAAATTATCTATTTTAGATACGAAAAAGTCAATCCACCGGGATCGCAGTCCTGCATCACTCGACAAGCCTCGTGTTGCCGAATTGTGTCACTCGGGGCGAATTTTTCTGTCCACGCCTCACATCCATGTAAGAGGCTGAGCTCTTATAGTCTCTAATACCTTTGAAAACAAGATAATGTGTTCTAACTAGGGACAGGTCTAAAAGGCATGAAGGTCATCGCGAAAACACGGCTATATAATTTTCGCACTTTTATATAGTAAACTGGGATCTAAAAGGCATGAAGGTCATCGCGAAAACACGGCTATATAATTTTCGCACTTTTATATAGTAAACTGGGGTCTAAAAGGCATGAAGGTCATCGCGAAAACACGGCTATATAATTTTAGCACTTTTATATAGTAAACTGGGGTAAACCTTATTTTTCTTATTTCTGCTCCAAAATATAGTTTGTGGGTACCCGTTAGAACCGCCTCTTCGAGTTCTTATTTCTGCTAAAAATATATAGATTGTGGGTACTTGTTAGAACCGCCTCAAAGCTCCAAAATATAGATTGTGGGTACCCGTTAGAACCGCCTCTTCGAGGCGGTTCTAACGGGTACCCACAATCTATATTTTGAGCAGAAATAAGGAAATTATCACAATTTACAGCTTAAAATGTTCGTTTTTTTCGGCGGTAATCTTTACAATGTATTTGTATAGGCGTGCTTTCGTAATGGTATTCTTTCGATGTTGTCTTTGAGCGCTCATTAGAATCGCCTCGATCGACACTTCTTGCCTATTCATTACAAGTCACACAAAATTGGAAGCAACGTCTCCAAACTGACCTAAATAAAGTTGTTTGGGACGTAAAACCTCAATTCAAACAAACATAACAAATTGACAAGATCCCTAAATTGTCTCTTAACACTTGTTATCTGAGGCTTTTTTCTGATTTCGAATCGAATTATTGTTCAAGTCAACAACCTTTGACTACAGTTATTTTAGGGGAATGGGAACACCTTCAGGGGAGGTAACTCCTGCATAAGGATTTTTTGTCTCCCATGTCAATAGGGGTCAAATCCAGAGGAGCAAATTCTTTCCTTTAAGAGTAGACCCCTTTTTCAGTGGGTCATGTCTCATAGATAAGCGAACAGGAAGTCCCGAAAGTTGTCTCCCTTTGAAAAATGGCGGAAAAATCTGCCAGATGTTCCCATTCCCCTTAAGTTTGTCCTAGTGGTTATATACAAGATTTTTGTGTAAATGCGCTTACAATGTCAATAGAGGTATAAAGTAATGTGTAAACATTAAAAATTTTGAGAGAAATTTTAATGTGATTAAAATTCAAACTCTGCTGGTCATTCAGAAAACTGTTTCGATATCCTGTTATTGTAAGAAATCATATTTTTACATTGGCTGTCTATCACGAAAACACGCCCATATAATTTTGACCCTCTTAAATCCCACTTTTTATAGTAAAAAATAGTTTTCTTATTTCTGCTCAAAAACATAGATTGTGGGTACTCGTTAGAACCGCCTCGCAGAGGCGATTCTAACGAGACCACACAATCTATGTTTTATGTTTTGAACAGAAATGTGTTACATTGGCTGTCTATCACGTAAACACGTCTATATAATTTTGACCCCCTTAAATCTCACTTTTTACAGTAAAACTCGGGTTTACAAGGGTAAACATTATTTTTCTTATTTCTGCTCAAAAACCATAGATTGTGGATATGCGTCAGAACCGCCTCGCAGAGGCGGTTCTAACGAGATCACACAATCTATGTTTTATGTTTTGAACAGGAATGTGTAAAATATCAGAAGTTTTTATCTGAAAACTTTCATTTTTTTCCGGGGGGGGGGGGGGTGGGGGGGTGGGGGGGGGGGGGTTGGAGGGGGGGGGGGGGGTACACGATTTTCAATATATATCTGAATAGGCGTGTTTTCGTAATGTCAGCAGTGGACAGAGTAGCCTGCTGTGTATCCGGGGATATTTAATAAAATCAGCAAGCAGAAGGCTCTGATCAAATTGTCGGAATGCACAGTTTGATCTGAGTCTTCGCTGGTCGCAATGTGATTATTGTAGGTTTTGTCATGCGCCGGATCATTTAACAACGATAGAGGAACCTATGTATCAATGCCGTTTGATCAGAGCCATCGTTACCCACCCCCCCCCCCCCCTCCCATACACACACACACACACTTCCGTGGGTAACCCTAGGGTTTTCTAAAGTAGGCGGCCGTGGTTCTTGTCAGACTCCACAGACGTTCAGGCCGATCTATGTTGCCTCGAAAACACAACATGATAATATTTCCTTGGGGCATAGTGCATTATTTCACATCTCAAAGAAGGCTATATTTTGACGAAATTTGTCATATTTTCCTTATTTTTACTCCAAACATAGGTTTTGGAGGTCACTGATGAGGCCTGATTGGCCGAAACTAGCTAGTCTGGCCCATGTACACCCCATATTTTCCATTACTGTTTTGTATTCCTTGCTTCCAAAGGATAACCCTTACACTGTATTTAACGTCACTACAGCTGTTGTCTGGGAATGTGTGGCAGCCGTAAAAAGTCTCCCTGTCCTACATCATAGTGTAGTTTATAGTTTCTTGTCCTTTTTTTCTAATTCCATTGTGGAATTTTTAAAATATTTGAGGGTCAGTTATATGGTCTAATTGGCCGAAACTAGCTAGTCTGGTCCAGAAAACATGTACACGCCATATTTTCCATTTATACTGTGGTGCATTCCTTGCTTCTAAAGGATAACCCTTTCTAGAACATATTTGGAGGCTCATTAGAACCGAGGTGTTTCTAACGAGTACCCACAACCTATGTTTTGGAACAGAAAGAAGAAAAATGATATATACCCATGCAAATCCCAGTTTTCGCTGTCTAAATTGGGGCTTAGAGAGACCAAGGGTCATTGCACAGACGTGTGACACGCACAAATGAGGCACGTAATGAGAAAACTAGTCTTCGGGGTTTGCGACTGGATTAGACACAGCGCTAGAGAAGACTCTTTCCTCTTCATATATTTTTGTATTTGGACATATCCACTGTTGATAACCCTTTTTGTACCAAATGGAATCTTCCTCCCTTTATATAGCAGGAGTACATTTCTAAATTTAGGGGTGATCTTCAAAATTGATTTGGAAAATGGCTGAACTTTCTGCAAATAGTGTAGGCCCTGATGAGACGTCTCATCTTGGCCTGCACTGTTTGCCAAGGTACCCGTTTTGGGGTTTCCGGTACAAAATGGGTTAACGGGGATTTTAGAACTGGGTCCGCACTGTATTTTGGTACACTGGACATATCTGGCTTAGTCTGGTTCAGTTCGGCAGCGTATTCCATGCTACTAAGATTATCCTTTTTAGAACATATAAATCGCCTGATTATACGCAACAATTGTTTATTTGTTTGTTTGTTTGAGGTTTAACGCCCCGTCAACACTATAGGTCATTTTGGAGATGTTGCTTCCAATTTTGTGGGACTTTTACCCAACACCGAGAACAAAATAGTAAACAAAATTACTTTAACATGCAAGTGTGCTCCTAAACATTGAGCCGAAAAAATCATTTCGAACTGTGCAGCTGTCACTCATTAGGCACTCATTAGGCACTCAATGTTGAATCAACGACATTGATTTAACGCAGTGTGTAAGCTGAGCAGAACAGAGGATTTCCTTATTGACAAGCCATATAGAGCTTTGATTTTGAACAACAGCTTGAACTTAGAGCTGTTTTAGTCCTTATTTTTAACAATATTTTCTTACTCTTATTTCAACAGAAAATAGAGCCATTTCATTTGTTAACCTGTCAAAAGCTGAGAAACTAAATTTGCATTGTCAGTGTGGTTTTATCATGGAGAGAAAATTCACGAAATAATATGAAATTAGACCTTACTTCTGACAGGAACAATAAATACTCATAATCAAACTTTGTACCACTTGATATGATGTCCGGGACTCATTAAGAATACTTCAATGAGATGATCCCAAACGAGAAAATTTGTCTGTGGCTTGTGACAAGGTAAAACACGCCTATACAAATACATTGTAAACTTTACCGGCGAATTTTTTTAAGATGAAAAGTCGGTGTTTTTTTCTTATTTCTGCTCAAAATAGAGATTGTGGGTACTCGTTAGAACCGCCTCATCGAGGAGGTTCTAACGAGAACGCACAGTCTATATTTTAGAGCAGAAATAATAAATGTCGATAAGGCGGTTCTAACGAGTACTCCACAATCTATTTTTCAGAGCAGAAATTAGAAATGTAAGGTTTACCCCTGTAAACCCTAGTTTTACTATATAAAGGCGGGCTCAAGGGGGTCAGAATTATATAGGTGTGTTTTCGTGATGAATTGGCCTCTTCGGCTACAAAGTTGAATTTTCAGATATAGAAACAAGGGCTATAGTACTAGCCAAGGGCGAACACAAAGGTGCTGATTGACCTAAATAGTGTTGTCGGGGACGTGAAACCTCAATTCAAACAAAACGAAGGTGCTGATCAGACTGCGCGGATGCGCAAGCTTATATACGCCTTTGTCGTTCAAATGACAAAAACATATCTTTACTTGACACGGCTCATATATTAAATGACAGTGAGTCAAAAATACGTAGATATGCAAATAACGTCCCAAGTTTTGAATTGCACGAAGGGGAATTAAAAAGTTTTTCAGAATGAAATTAAAGCTCTTAAATGAATTGGCAAAACGTAATGCAAAATTGTCATAAGATTCTTATATTGTCATAAGATAATCGCACACCTAGCGATAAATCAAGAACAGGTATCCAATTTTAAAACATAGCAAAGTGACTAGAGGTCAAAACAAATAATATGGATGACCAAATTGGAGGAATGTCTGTAAATGCAGTCAAATTTCAAAATGTGTGGCATTTGTCTTATTTCTAGTCCAAACATAGTTATGGATACACGTTAGATTAGCCTCGCTTAGGCGGTTCTAACAAGTACACACATTATGTTTCAAGCAAAAACAAGGAAACTAATTTATGCCCTGTTAACCCCACATTTTTTCTATTTAAAGTGGTGTTTACTGGGGTGTTCATTACATGGACTTGTTAACCTGAAAGTGGAATGGTGAATGTACAAGTCAAGTGGGCCATGATGGCCCTTAATGGCTCACCTGAGTAATTTGTAGCCTCTTGAGTGCGCAATTAGATTTAAAGAAACTTGACCTGGTGATCTATTGTTTTACCCGATATGACCCATATTCAAACTTGTCCCGTTATTGTTCTAACTTAACTTCGGTCTCATCAAGACAAACGTTCCGGTTAACAGGTTAAGTTTCAAGAAGATTGAAGCAAAACTATGGCCTCTAAAGAGAGAAAATGGTTTTAAAGAAATGTAACCACAGTACGAAAACACGCCTATACAAATACATTGTAAACTTTACCGGCAAAAAAACGAAAAAATTTAAGATGAAAAATTGTGTGTTTTTTTTTTTATTATTTCTGCTCAAAACAGATTTTGGGTACTCGTTAGAACCGCATCATCGAGGCGGTTCTAACGAGCACCCACACTCTATTTTAGAGCAGAAATAAGGAAAAAGAAGGTTTACCGCTGTAAACCCCAGTTTTGCCATATAGAAGTAAGGTTTAAGGAGGTCAAAATTATATAGGCGTGTTCTTCTGATGAAGATTTTATATGATATGACCCATACTAAAAGCTGACAGACATATCATCAAGACAAACATTCTGGTAGAGTTTCAAGAAGATTGTAGCAAAATTGTAGCCTCTCTAGAGCGTGAAAAGGTTTTAAAGAAATCTGACCTTATGACCTTATTTTGACCTGACGTAACCTATATTTGAATCTGACCAAGATATCATAACGACACACTACCGAGGAGGGTTCTGTGAAGACTGAAACAAACCTGTAACCTCTAGAGCAAGAACAAGGTTTTAAAGAAATTTGACCTAGTGACCTAGTTTTGATCAAATATAACCCATATTAAACTAGACCGAGTTATTATCAAAATAAACAGTCTGATAAAGTTTCATGAAGACTGACGCCGAATTGAGGTCTCTAGAAGGTGAACAAGGTTGTAAACGAAGCTGACCTAGTAGCCTAGTTTTTTATCTAAGGTAATCCATATTCAAATGTTACCAAGATATAATCAAGACAAACAGTCTGGTAACGTTTCCTGTAGATTCAATCTAAACCGTGGCATCCAGAGGTTAAAAGTTTATAAAGAAATCTGACCTAGTTACCTAGTTTTTGACTCGACCTCACCCCTATTCGAACTTGACCAAAAGTATCAAGATTGTGATAAAGTTTCACGAAGATTGAAATAAAACTGTGGCCGCGGGTGAAAAAAGGTTTTAAACAAATTTCAACTAGTAATCTAGTTTCTTACCTGGCATGTCCGATATTTTAACTTGACCAAAATAGAATCAAGACAAACTTTCTATTAAAGTTTCATGGAAACTGAAGCATAGTTCTGACCTCTAGAGTGTGAACAAGGTTTTCAAGAAATCTGACCTTGTGACCTAGTTATTGATCTGATATGACTCATCTTTTAATTTTATCGAAGTATTATCCAGTCAAAACTTCTGGTTGAGTTTCATGCAGATTCAAGCAAATCTGCGACCTCTAGGATGTGGACACGGTATTTAAAACAGCTGGCCTTGTGTCTGATATGACCCATTATTCAAGTGTATGAAGTTGGCTTGGAGTCTGGAGTACGGAGTTTGGAATTCGATTTATTCCGTAGTAGTAAAGTATTGTAAAATATTAGTGAATGTTAGGCAAATCGATATTCCAAGCCGCGAATCCCAAGCCTAAACGAAGTATCATCCAGTGAGTTTCATACAGAGTGAAGCAAAAGTGTGGCCTCTACAGTGTGAACAAGGTTTTAAAGAAACTTGACCTGGTGACTTACGTTTTAATCTGATATGACCAATATTCAAAATCGATTAAGATATCAACACATATATTCTGATAAAGTTGCATGAAGGTGGACGTAAACCTGTGACCTCTATAGAGTGAATAGAGTTTTGAAGAAATTTGACCCAGTGATCTTGTTTTTTTATCTGACATGCCCAATATTCTATTTCAGTTGAGATATCGAGACAAATATTCTGGTACAGTTTCATGAAGATTGAAGCAAGACTGTGGCTTCTAAGGTGCATGAAAATTTAACAAAATCTGATTTAGTGATTTACTTGTCAATCTGATATGACCCAAATTCCAAACTAATCGAAGAATCATCAAGTCAAAAATTCTGGTAAAGTTCCATGTAGATTGTGAGGTAAAACTCTGGCCTCTAGAGTGTGAAAAATGTTCAAAAGAAATTTGACCTAGTAACCTACATGTACTTTTTTTATCTGACATGACTCATATTTAAATTCGTTAAGACAAAGTTCTAGTATAATTTCATGAAGAATGAAGCAACTCTGTGGTCTCTAGGGTGTACACAAGGTTTTAACAAAATTTAGCCAAGTGACCTAGTTTTTGATCCGACATGACCCATATTTAAACTTGACCGAGATATCATTAAGTCAAAAATTCTGGTGAAGTTTCGTGAAGACTGAAGCACAGCTGTGGCTTCTTGGATGCACACATTTGACCTAGTCACGACATGGCCCTTTCTGTCTACTGATACTGCGATCGGCCCTTATTCAAACTTGATCGAGCTTGGATTCAAACTGTGGCCTCTAGCGATTGCACAAGGTAGGCCTTAATGTTGACGACGGATGACTTACGACGGACGTACGACGGACAAATGGTGATCACACAAAGCTCACATTGAGCATGCTCAGGTGAGGTAAAAGTCAAACCGGATAGTGTACATTTCTGTACGATAACTTTTTCATAAATAATGCCCAGAAGCCGGGTGACGACGAATCCTAAAACCAGACCCTTACACCCGACATCACCGTTACGTCACGTAATGTGTGGGTTGTAACTGGTGTTCGTTGTAAGAAGCAGGGCGTTGCAATAGAAGTTGTATTCAAAAATATGATCAGTGCACTAAACGGG
This sequence comes from Lucinisca nassula, assembly GCA_963580285.1. NCBI lineage: Eukaryota > Metazoa > Mollusca > Bivalvia > Lucinida > Lucinidae > Lucinisca > Lucinisca nassula. The sequence continues at coordinate 85,203,688 of OY757013.1, read as the reverse complement.
TAAACATCTAGATTCTCAACTTTTCTTTTTATTTCTAACACCACTACCAAAGTCGTCATTGTGTTTCGCTTTAATACCTATTCATGATATTGACAGTGTTATCGATGTGTGTTTTTGTATAATTACTTGTTTAAATACTGTGTACAATTTTGAAAGCGTTTCAACAACGCGTCTGGAAAGTTGATTTGAAACTGCGTTACAACATAAAAAAAAATACTCCAGAAAATTTGATTTTTTTTTCAGTGTAAGATCATTTTTTTTATTTCATTCATGAACATCGAAAGAAGTATTTTCACTCGTGGCTTCGCCACTCGTGAAAATACTTCTTTCGGTGAAATAAAAATCGATCCTAGCCACGACTGAAAATACAATGTGCTTTTTTTGGTGTTCATGAGTGAAAAAAAAATCGATCTTACACTGAAAAAAAAAAAAAACAACAACAAATATCCTCTATATAGAGGATCTTACATGAACGCTCGTGTATTATTAAATTTATTAAACGAGTTGAGGAAAAGGGATAAAATGCGAGGCTTTGCCGAGCATTTTATCCCTTATCCTCAACGAGTTTAATAAATCTAATAATACATGAGCACGAATGCAAGATTCTATTTATCATATGACTTTTAAAACGTATTTTACTTACGATTGTTTTACAAACATGTCAATATTCCGCCATAAGTACACGTGACGTCGTTAAGGACGTTGTACATGTAACGTTACGGTGCGTATCTAACTAATTTGCATATTTAATCCACTAGTGGATTATCGAATTTATTACATGACGTTATTACATTCTCAGAGGTCACGTCATATGATAAATCACACTATCCACACCATGTTAAGTCCACCGCTAAATCCCACTTTATATAAAGAAAACTGGACATTACATGAGTATACATTATTTTTCTTATTTCTGCTACAAGACATAGCTTGTGGGTATTCGTAAGAACCGCCTCAATGAGACGGTTCTAACAAGCACCCACAACCAATTTTTCGAGTATTAATAAGAAAAATATCACAAATTTATATTTAGCAAAATAAACGTTCTGGAGATATGAAAAAAATGCACTGGACCACCCGGATGTTTTATCGTAATGAAATACAGAGGGACCCTCGTTGTAAAGACAGTATTTGTTCGCTACTATTGTGTCGCTATAATGAATGTGCCGTTATAAAGAATCCGAGTTAGGAGTGTGTTTGTTGTTTGATTTGAGGTTTAACGTCCCTGTCAACACTGTAAAGGTCATTTTGGAGACGTTGCTTCCAATTTTGTGGGACTTCTACCCGACATTGAGATGAAATTACATCTCAAGCCCTGTCTCCCAATGAAACCAATAGGGTTTATTAGCATGGACGGTCCGACTCGCACCGCGGTTCCGAGTTAGGAGTAAGATAGGTAATAAAAAGGCCTTTTCCCCATTATTTCTCCAAGAAACAATTGTTATAGACATTTGTTAGAATCGCCTCGGTGGGGCGATTCTATCAAATATCTATAACATTTGCTTCTTGGAGTATTAGAGTACAAGACCCTTTCATGACTATGGACTCGATTTGTGCATGAAGCCCACGCCGCTCGGAAGCCTAAAGCTAAGTAGTCATTCCATTCAAATTGCCGTTATAACGAGTTTTGCCGTTATAAAGAATGTCGGTATAAAGAGGGTTGAGTATAGTGAATGTACAGGATGATCTGCACCTTTTAGTAAACGCGAATTACACACGCACGCACGCACACACAACCTTTTGTTCTCAAGGTGTGGCTCGTATAACAGAGGGCTATCATCAACGAAAAAAATGAGAATCAAGGATTCGCTTAGGACTTGTATTTCTATTCGATGTTCTCATACATGTCATATAAACTTTATTTGTAATATAATCTGGTGTTTTTACCCCCGACTTAAGGTGCTTGTACACAGCTTCTGGGGATGTAACTCTTTGAACAATTTTCGCCTTTGCCACTAAGTCTACTCCGTATGACATAGTGCATTCTTTCATTTCTCAAAAACGTTTGTTTTTCTGATGATAATGTGTACTTTTTTTTCCTTATTTTACACTCCAAACATAGGTTGCGGGGCAGTTCTAACGAGTAGCCATATGTAATAAAACAAAAGTATACCCCTGTAAACCCAGTTTACTCTATATTATCACAAAAACACGCCTTTATAATTTTGACCCCCTTGAACCTCACTTTTATACAGTAAAACTGGGTTTACAGGGGTAAACCTTATTTTTCTTATTTCTGCTCTAAAATATAGATTAGGGGTACTCGGTAGGACCGCCTCATATTCTGAGCAGCTATCAGAAAAATATCACAATTTTTCATATTAAAATTTTAATTTTTCCGCCGAACAAGGTTACAATGTATCGTATAGGCCGGTTTTCGTAATGTAAAGTGGGGTTTACAGGGGTTTTCATTGCATGGACTTAATAACGTGTTGTATGCCTATTTCCGTTAAGAGTAGACCCCTTCTTATGGCCCCCGCCCATTGGGGCTCGGAGAAATAGATTGGACTCCATGGTGCTACCATGCATGCAAAGCTGAAACCGACTGCACGAGTTCTGGGAAACCGCTTAGCGGTTTAAGCCTGCCCAGGAAAAGCGGTGCGAGTCGGCCCGTCCATGCTTATACGAGGACTGTTCGAATATGAATGCAAGTAGAACGTTTTCTCATGCACTAATGCGAAAATCACCTGGAAATAAATATCACAGCGTAGAAAAACATTTTACCTATACATTGATACCAAACCTGTTAAAATCCGTGCACTTTAGCCATGTATATCGTTCGATAAACACTGTCTACCCTTGTTTACTAATACAAAACATGGTTGGAAGAAGGTCAGAGTACGCCGTTGAAATACGGTCCTATATTAAGAATCGTTGTGTTCTTGGTATACGGTGCAAAGACATTTTTGATGAAATATGTTCGGTTTATGGGCATAATGAAATGTCTTTTCCGACAGTTTTTCGTTGGTGTAAGAAATTCAGCTGTAGGCTAGGCTCAACAGAAGATGCACCACATGATCGTCGGCCGAAAAGAGCAACATCTGCCAAGATGGTTACTAGAGTGGAAGAAATAGTTGCTACCGATGCACGATGCACCACTAGGCAAATAGCTAGTATGGTTAGCATCTCATTGGGAGCAGCTCATACAATTCTGAAACGGGATTTGAAAATGAGAAAGATCTGTGCTAAATGGATTCCCCATCTGTTGACAGATGAGCAGAAAAAGACACGCGTTCAGTGCGCCAAGACGTTGCTTAAAACGTTTCCAAATTACAATGCACGGTCTTTCGCTAATGTCGTCACAGGTGACGAGACATGGGTTCACTTTTTTGAGCCAAAACGAAAGATTCAGAACAAAATATGGGCAACAAAGTATTGCAAAAGACCATGCATTGCAAAGCGGACCATGAGCGTCAAGAAGGTAATGTAAATCAGGGCCCTGCTATTCAGGTTGCTGTGCCTAAAGGCAAATATGTAAATGCGAAGTTTTACAAGAATAAAGTTCTTCGAAAATTGAAGAAATATTTCAAAGAACGAAGACCCGCAACTGGTTTGGCCAATGTCAGATTGCTACATGACAATGCGTCATTGCTAAAGGCGTTCATTGTGCAAGACAATCTGAAGCAGGAAAAGGTTGTTGAACTCCCTCACCCCACATCCCCCCCCCCACCCCCCGTATTCCCTGACCTTACCCCTCGTGACTTTTTTTTTGTTCCCGCGGCTGAAAAAATACATTTCTGGTCGAAAAGCTGTACAGCACAAACACTTCGGTTCTGCAATATTCCAGTGCCTTCATAATATACCTCGAAAAGACTACCAAAATGCATTCAATGATTGGATCAGATGACTGAAAGTTTGTATATCTGTTAAAGGGGAATACTTTGAGGGGACAAAATAAATTTTTCATCGAAATCTATCACGGAATCATTTTTATGTGCTTAGTTGCATTCATAATTGAACAGTCCTCGTAAACCCTATTGGTTTCATTGGGCGGTAGCAGGGCTTGATATGTCATTTAATCTCAATGTCGGGTAAAAGCCCCACAAAATTGGAAGCAACGTCTCCAAAATGACCTTTACAGTGTTGACGGGGACGTTAAACTTCAAATCAAACAAACAATAATAACGTGTTGTATGCCTATTTCCGTTAAGAGATGACCCCTTCTTATGGCCCCCGCCCATTGGGGCTTGGAGAAAGAGATTGGACTCCATGGTGCTACCATGCATGCAAAGCTGAAACCGACTGCACGCGTACTAGGAAACCGCTTAGAGGGCTAAGCCTACCCAGGCGAAGCGGTTCGAGTAGGACAGTCCATGCTTAAATCCCCTATTGTTTTCATTGGGCGACAGGGATTGAGATGTCATGACATCTCAATGTCGGGTAAATGTCCCACAGAATTGGAAGCAATGTCTCCAAAATGACTTTAATATGTTGACGGGGACGTTAAATATCAAATCAAACAATCAAACTGTGTTTGAAAGAGATATTCATTCCACTAAAGTACATACTTAAAATTGCGTTTATTTTATTGATATCCATTTCGAAATTTATATGGTGATATGTGCCTTGTCACGAGAAGCCTTGTTTTTGCCATTTATAAACAATCAGCTTGCGCATTTGCGCAGTCTTGTCAGGATTGTTCCATACTCTGTTTGAACACATTAACTGATTAAGTAAACAAGCATATTCAAATATATTGAAGATTTAAGCACCAAAAGAAGAAACAAAATGAAAATTTTCAGATAAATTGTGAGTACACGTCAGAACTGCCTCGGTAAACATAGATTTTGGGTACGCGTAAGAACAAAATCACCGCGGTTCTAACGAGTATCTAAAGTCTATGTTTTGAGCCAAAATAAGAAAAATAATGATTATCCCTGAAAACCCCAATTTTACTGAAAAAAGTGGGATTTAATGGGGTCAAAAATCAAGTATATAGGCGTGTTTTCGTGGTGTTAGTTTTCAGATATCTAAAATTTCAAATCTGTTGCTATTCTGTGCAGTTCAGCAGACCACTTTGTGTCTTACCTGGCCGCACACCCTCAAAGGAGCGCCCCGCCCGCCGGGGCTTGAAGAAATGGATTGGGCTGCATGGCAGAGCTGAAACTGACCGACCTTTAGTGCTGGTAAACTACAGTCGAACTTCAATGGCTCGGATACCTTTGGGACCTCGAAAATCTGTTCGAGACAGGGGTAGTTCGAGCCACTGTGGTTACTGTCAGGAGGCATAACGAGATACTTTTAGTCATTATTTCGGTGTTCTGTAATGAAAATATATGCTGTGTGTACTCATTAGAATCGCCTCATCGAGGCGATTCTAATGAGTACACACAGCATACATTTGCAAGATAAAAGACTAAAATCTCCTTAATTATCTTCCACTATTTTTTATGTAGAGGGTTTCGCTTGGGGCTCAATAATGGGTTCGACGCATCCATGGTAAACGAGCCATCGGTGTTCGAGCCATCGAAGTTCTACTGTATAGTACTGGTAAACTACTTAGGTCTGAGCCTGCCCAGGAAAAATGATGCGAGTCGGACCGCTCCTTAATCCCTAGCGGTCCCTATGGTCGGTAGTTTCATCTCAATGTCGGTAAAAGTCCCAATGTCTCCAAAATGACCTACATAGTGTTGACGGGGACGTGCATTACGAAAACTCGCCTATACAAATATATTGTAACCTTTATGGCCGAAAATATTAAAATATTAAAGATGAAATACTGTGATGTGTTTCTTATTTCTGTTCAAAATATAGAGTGTGGGTACCCGTTAGAACCATCTCATCTCATATAAAAATGGGGTTTAATTGGGTCAAAATTATATAGGCGTATCTTCGTGATGGAAAAAAAACCACCCTCAAAGGCCCTTTTTCTCGTGAAAGGTTCATATGACGGTACGAAAAAGACAAATTGCGCATAGTAATACTAAATCTAAGTCACTAATAATTGTAAAACAGGTGTTTGTTGCAATTTTTCGCCATATTTTTTCAGGATGTGCAAGACAGTCATGCGATGACAACGTTTATCCTGTTTGACTGCGGTATATCATGCTACAGCAGTGATCACCGTATCATTCATCACAAACTTTTTGTACCAAATGGAATCTTCCGGCTTATATATAGCAGGAGTCCATTTCAAAATTTAGGGGTGTCAGGATCTGTTTTCTTCAAATTGTATCTGGAAAATGGCTGAACCTTTAGCAAACAGTTTAGGCACTGATCTGATCTGGGCCTGAACTGTTTTCCACGTACCTCTTTTGGGGTTTCCGGTACCAAATGGGTTAACATATACATGACTGGCGCTGCCCCCCGCCGATCGAGGCTTGAAGAAATAGATTGAGCTGCACGATGCTTCCACGCAGAGCTGAAACCGACCGCACATGAGCACCGGTAAAATGCAAAGAGGTTCTGAGCCTGCCCAGGAAAGAGGTGCGTGTCGGACCGCCTATGCATATATACCGTATTGGTTTCATTGGATAACAGGGCTTGAGTTGTCATTTCATTTCAATGTCGGGTAAACGTCCCACAAAACTGAAAGCAGATGACCTATATATCGTTGACAACAAACAAAACATGACTAGCGCCTCAAAAACGGAGTGATCGGATTCTACACTTGGTATAAGTACATGATTGGTTATAACTGAAAAATCTCACAACCCCAAAATTGGAAATGGACCTTTTCGTAGCTAATGATTTTGTTTGTTTGTTTGATTTGATGTCTAACGTCCCCGTCAACACTATATAGGTCATTTTGGAGACATTGCTTCCAATTTTGTGGGACTTTTACCCGACATTGATATGAAATGACATCTCAAGCCCTGTCGCCCAAAGAAATTAATAGGGTTTAGAAGCATGTACGGTCCTACTCGCAACGCTTTGCCAGGGCAGGTTTAGATCCTCTAAACGGTTTACCAGTACTCGTGCATGTGCGGTCGGACTCAGCTCTGCGTGGAAGCATCTTTCTTCAAGCCCCGATGGGCGGGGCCTATTAGTAGCTAATGATGGAAGACTGAGTCATGTATATGGGTGAATATGAGCCAGTTAGTAGATTATGCTTTGTCTGCTTGCTATGGGGTTTAACGGCCTGGTCAACACCATTTTAGGTCAAATTCAATCGGACAGTTTACTTAACCGCCCTTTACCTGGACAGTCTTTCACGCAAGTGATTAACCAGTAGAGTGCCCATTCTTTAGCCAGACACTAACATCCGCCCTTCTTGAATAAACGGGAAGGAGAGAATGGCCGGATAAATTTCTTTACAAATGGATAAGGCTGGCACGATTAGTCGGATAATCGATTAATCGATCGATGAATTCGAAAAAATTGATTATCACTATTGATTTGCTTGTAGTCCATTATTTGATAAGTACAATTTACTACCCAAAGTTGGGTCTAAAATTGCTGGATGAGTGGCAAACAGTGCAGACCCTGATGAGACGCCGCGTTCTGCGGCGTCTCATCAGGGTCTACACTGTTTGTTCAGGCCTGTCTATTGACATACACGTATATACCTGGTAAAGTTCAACATATGGTAGGAGTCATGCATTGACAGAAAGCCAGACAGGTGAAATTATGACAAAATTTTTAGTGATTACTAATCGATTATCGATCACACTGGTAGGACTGATAATCAATCTTTTCACCTCCGATTAGTCGGCCCTACAAATGGATGTTGCCGACACGGCAGGTATCGTGCCCAGGACCTCCTGATCATCAGTTAAGCGCGCTTCCGACTGAGATAACGAACTATATTAGTATTATTGTGAACTATGGGGAGATTTTCTATCGCATCGAAACATCATTTAACAACACCACCTGTGTATCCAAACAAAGCTTGGAAACATAGGACAAGATTGAAAGATTGGTTTAAATGAGATTCTTCAAAAGCAGCACTTCTACTATAGGTTATTAATCTGCTTACGCCCTCCAGCGGGAGACTACATTAGCAGTACCACTGTAGGTTGCAAATCTGCTTACGCCCTGTATTGTGAGACTTCATTTGTAGTATCACTGCCAGCGTACACGTCTGCTTATGCCCTCTAGCATGAGACTTCATAAGCAGTACCACTACTGTAGATTACAAGTCTGCTTACGCCCTCTAGCGTGAGGTTACATTTGTAGCACCACTGTAGGGTGCAAGTCTGCTAACGCCCTCCTGCGTGAGACTTCATTAGCAGTACTACTGTAGGTGACAAGACTGACAACGCACTTTGGAGTGAATTTTTATTAGCAGCACAACTGTAGGTAACAAGTCTGACACCGCACTCTTGCGTGAGACTTCATTAGCTGTACCACTGTAGGTTACAGAGGTTGTTACGCCCTGTAGTATGAGACTTCATTAGCAGTCCAGCGATTATCAGTCCAGCGGTATGTTACAATGTTGCTAACGCCCAGTAGTGTGAGACTTCGTTACCTGTACCACTGTAGGTTACAAGGTTGCAAGGTCGCTAACTCCCACTATCGTGAGACTCCATTAGCAGAACCAGCAGATTACTAGATTACAAAGTAGCAAACGCCCGATAGTGTGGGACTAGCAGAACAACTGAAGGTTACAAGTCTGAAAACGTCACAAGCGTGAGACTGCATTACAAGCACCACTGTAGGTTGTAGTGTGAGACTTAAATTAGCAGTCCCACTGTAGGTTAGAAGACTGCTTACGCCCGCTAGCTTGAGACTTCTTTAGCAGTTCCACTGTAGGTTACATGTCTGCAAACGCCCACTAGTGTGATACGAAATTGGCAATAATGCCGTCTTATGTGGGACACTGTAGGTTACAAGTCTGACAGCGCCCTATAGGGGAAGAATTCAAAGTAATAGTAACACTGCAAGTTACATGTGTGTTTACGCTCTCTAGTGCGAGACTTCATTAGCAGTACCACTGTAGGTTACATGTTTGTTAAGGCCCCCTAGTGTGACACTTCATTAGCAGTACAACTGAAGGTTACAATGTTGCTAACGCCCTCTAGTCTGCCTCTAGTGTGAAACTTCTTTAACAGGACCAGTGTAGGTTACAAGACTGTTTACGCCCGCCGGTGTGAGACTTCATTGCAGTACAACTGCAGGTTACAAATCTGACAACGCCCTTTAGTGTGAGGCTTCATTAGCAGCACAACTGTAGGTTAAAAGGTTGCTGACGCACTCTAGTGTGAGACGTTAATAGCAGTAACACTGCGGGGTACATGTCTGCTAACGCCCTCTGGTGTGAGAATGCAATAGCACTGTTGGTTACAATGTTCTATAAAAGGGTTATCCTTTGGAAGCAAGGAATACACCACAGAACTGGAAAATATGGAGTGTATATGTTTTCTGGGCCAGACTAGCTAGTTTCGGCTAATTAGGCCTCATCAGTGACCCTCAGATATTTTCAAAATTCCACAATGGAATCAAGGATCCCAAAGGACAAGAAAATATAACCTACACTATGATGTAGTCTGCTTACACACTTTATTGTTAGAATAATTCATTAGCAGTATCACTGTATGATACAAATCTGCTTATACCCTCTAGTATGGGACTTCATTAGCAGTTCCACTGTAGGTTACAATGTTGCTAACGCCCTCTAGTGTTATATTTCAATACCAGTATCACCGTATCGGAATCAGAATCATCACTATTACTGGTGAGACGTCACATAACATTCATACACCAGAACCTGTGGTATGGGACGCTACTCCCTAGCTCTCACCAAAGGGGTAAACTTAGCTACACAGTCCTCAGCACCTTCAGCTGTCGAAATGATCGAATCGGGAAAGGCATTCCAATCTCTAATGGTTCGAGGGAAGAACGATTCTTTATAAATGTCAGTCCTTGCAGTAAGGGTCTGAAAGGCCAACGAATGATGGTTTCTCCAGTGCCTAGCAGGGGGAACAAGGTCATCTGTTGGAATGCTGGCAGCACCTTTTAGACTTTTGCATAAAAGTATGCGCATATTGTCTCTTTTTCGTTTCTTCAGAGACTCCCATCTTAATTTTCCTAGTATTCCAACCTTGCTTCCAGTTTCAAAGCAGCAATTGCTTGTTACAAATCTAGCCGCTTCATTCTGAACTTTTTTCAATTTCTTCATTAAAGGCATTTATTCTTGTAACAGTAGGACACAACGTGTGCTCATAGTTATTTTATGTAATGCAATGATGGTCCCCAATAATCAAGAATAAATGCCTTTAAGGACCCCTCCACTGTAGTCCCAGATACATTTATACCGCAATCAGGCATTCTAGTAACCTAATAAAGGTGGTCGAATAACTGCACGCTATAATCGGTAGTGACCTATAATACCTTCTACTGGCCTATAACACATCTAGTAACCGTTTATAGACTGGATCTACTTTTCAGACCACTAATTTACAAGTGTAAACAATAACATGCAACCTGTTATACATGGGAAAAGTACGAAACTGCAAGTTAAAATCTTTGCAATATTTATTTGAACATATTTTCAGAAATTTCAGCTAAATTCTTACCTTCTCGGCCTTTCCTGGTTTGAATGATCCGTTGGAATAACTGCGCACTGCTACTGGAGTTGAGTCTCAACCTCGAAAATAATTTCTAAAGCTGAAATAAACTACTTATTTGCAGATTTTCATACAGAATGTAAAGGGCTGAGAAACTTTTATTCGAGCGTCCATGTTGTTTCCTACGTCTTTGAGGCGTGGTGACGTCAGAAACTTTGCACTCGTTGACGTCACGTTATACTGCGTGTGCGCGCCATGGCACTGAATGTCGTTTAACATGCCACACTGTCTGCTGTCCTTTTTGCTAAAATTTGCTGAATTATTGCAAAACCCCTTGATTTTTGAATTGCGGTATAAACTAAATACATGATCGGTGTCTTTAATAATAAAATATAATCGGTTTGCCGCGACAATTTTATAGGGACTCGCCCCTATGAAATTGTCTAAGGCTCACCGATTATATTTTATTATTAAAGACACTAACCATGTATTTACTATATACCATATTCCAAGCTTGGGCGAACAAACCCTTAATATGCTGTCTCGTTTACATCCTGAGGATACTGGTGAAGATTCCGCTTCAGGAAACCAAGCTTTCTATTTGCTTTGGTACACATGTTGCTAATGCGCGTATTCCACAGGTTACAAGTGCATTGTTAGACTTCATTAGCATTACAACTGTGGGTTTCAAGTCTGCTTACACTCTCTGGTATGATACTTCATTAACAGTTACAAGTCTGACAACGCCCTCTCGTGTGAGACTTTATTCACAGTACATCTGTATGTTTGAAATCTGCTTATGCCCTCTGGTGTGAGATTTCATTAAGCAGTACCACTGCAGGTAAGAAGACTGCTAGCGTGGGACTTCATTAGCAGTTCCATAGTAGCCTGCAAATGCCCTCTAGTGTGAGACTTCATTAGCAGCACTACTGTTGGTCACATGCCTGCTTACGCCCTCTAGTATGAGACTTCTTTAGCAGTAATACTGTAGGTTACAAGTCTGGCAACGCCAACTAATGTTGGAATTTAGTAGCAGTACCATTGCAGGTTACAGGATTGTTTACGCTTTTTTATGAGACTTCATAAGCAGTACCACTGTAGGTTACATCTCTGCTCAGGCCCTCTAGTCGGAGACTTCATTAGCAATACCACTGTAGTTTACAAGGTTGCTAACGCCCTCTAGTGTGAGATTTCATTAGCAGTTTCCCTGTAGGTTACAAATCCATTAGCAGTACATCTGGTTTCAAGTTTCAAGTTTGCTTACACCCTCTGGTGTGAGAATTCATTAGTTGTACATTAGCAGTGCGTCTTCAAAAGCAGTATCACTGTAGGTTATATAACTGCTTACGACCGCTAGCGCGAGACTTCATTAGCAGTTCCACTGTTGGTTGCATGCCAGAATGCCCTGTAGTGTGATACTTACTTAGCAGCACCACTGTGGATTATATGGCTGCTAACGCCCTCTAGGGTGAGACTTCTTTGTACGTTACAAATCTGGCAACGCCATCAGGCTCTCCGTTTTGAGACTTCATTAGCATTACCACTGTATGTTACAAGGTTGCTAAAGCCATCTAGTGTGAAACTTCATTAGCAGAACCATTGTAATTTACAAGTCTTCTTACGCCTTCTAGTGTGAGACTTCATTAGCTGTACCACTGCCGGTTACAAGTCTACTAACGCTCTCAGGTGTGAGACTTCATTAGCTGTACCCCTGTAGGTTACAAGATTGCTAAAAGCCTCTAGTGTGAGACTTTTTTAGCGGTTCCACTGTAGGTTACAATGTTGCTTAAGTTCTCTAGTGTGAAACTTAATTAGCAGAAGGACTGTAGGTGACAGGTCTTCTTACGCCCTCTAGTGTTAGACTTCATTAACAGTGCCACTGTAAGTTACATGTCTACTAACTCTCTCTAGTGTGAGAGTTCATTAGCTGTACCACAGTAGGTTACATCTCTGCTTACGCCTTCCAGTGTGAGTTCATTAGCAGTACAACTGTAGCTTACCAGTCTGACAACGCCCTTTAATGTGAGACTTGATTAGCAGTACGCCTGTAGGCTACAAGCCCATAAGTGAGAGACTTCATTAGCATTACCGCTGTAGGAAACAAGTCTGACAACACCCTCTTGTGTGAGATGTCATTTGCTGTACCACTGTAGGTTACAAAGTAGAAGTGGAGGCAATGATCAAGAATCGATACAATTAACCCACAGCTCCCATCAGAGACACCAAAGGGAAAGAAACACAAACATTAAACAACAGACCCCAATGGAAATATCAATAGCGGAAAGCCAAAAGGACAGATACTTTCCCACAAAATGGCCAATAGGCTATCTAAAATACAATAATATCAGCGACACAAACACCCAAAGATAAACCATAACAAAAATAAACCGCAACAGAAGAACCGCCTTGGAATGGTCAGTGGAAACGAATTCCACTGGGGGGTTTAAATCGATTTTACGTGGCCACAATCCTCGCCCTTACTTCCGTCGCGATTAAGACAAAACATCTGCCTACATCTTCCAGCTTGAGACTAGATTAGCAATACCACTGTAGGTTACAAGACACTCTAGCGTGAGACTTCATTAGCAGTACAACCTTGGTTACAAAGCTGCTTACGCCTTCCAGCGTGAGACTATATTAGCAGTACCACTGTAGTTTACTGGGCAACGTTGAACAAACCATGCTGATAGGGGATCTTTCAAGGTATAGGAAATTTGCATTGGTTTCTGTCCACGCTTGGATTTTGATGAAATAATGCACAATAATTGCCTTGGGTATAACCATTATAATTACGATGCATTCACTTTTTAAATTTTATTTTGTAGTAAATTTATTGCATATTTTATGAAGTCTCTATCACAACAGAGAGTACTCTCATATAAACTTGTCTACAGTATTCAGAGTTTCATATATCTAATGCTGCTATGTTTTATGAATTAAAACCATAATTGGTGAGTTAGTTGATACTATGAATGACCTCATATGTCTAGTAATAGTGGCTGGGGATTCAGTTTTATTTGATGGTGTCCCCATATTTCAGCTCCTATTTTTGTATTCATTAAAATTTTATATGCATTTTTTCCATGTTCCAATTTTTGTCAAGACACCATTTTAGCATAAAAACTACCCACATATCTTAGGAACATGTTGATGAATTTTGATGGAAATTGAGGACCGGTAACATTGTGTTTTAACAGACTGAATACTGATAGTCCTGATTCAGCAAAATGTGAAATTATATGATTATCATGTTTTAGTCATGCTGTTTAATAATACTTTACTATTGCTTTCAATTTTGATGGCTATAGTATAGTATGGTTTGTGTAAGTAGTTCATAGCATAATTATAAGTATTATTTCAAAAAAAATCCATTTCGGTAGATTTGCCCCCTATGGAACAAACTATTTTGTCTACAGAACTATACCGCAAAGGTTTTGATGACAAACGTCATCAAACGCACCTGTGTAATCATGTGCACAGTTTTCTTTCTCTCTTTCTTGTCTAATTTGGTAATGGTGCTAAGGTGATGTTTAGATTTAACATTCAAATCAACAACATACCAGTCACTTTAGATGTTGCTTCAGATTTTGTGAGATTTGTTATCCGACTCGTTATCCGGCTCGAGATAAATGACTCTCAAGTCAAACTGTTGTTTGTTTATTTAACCCTAACTGTCCATTTAAAAAGAAAGGTTTACTCTAGGGAAAATCAATAACACTTGAGATTACTTTTCCTGGACATTAAGTTTTCAGAATTTGTATCTGCATAGGCACTAGCCAATCTATCTTTTTTGTATAGCCCCTATGAACGAAATCAAACGGCTTCCTGAAGCTGTATTCCAAAGCCATTTGAATTTCCTTTTAGAATTCACATGGTCGTACATTTACAAGTGTTCCAAAACGTATGTGATCATGATTTTGTTGTCTATATATTTGTATAGGTCTTTCACTTCATTTACCTATCTCAGCAGTTGTTGCAGTAATTACAAAGCACATTATGTAAGATATCAAGAAGCATTTAAACTGTTGATAGTAATTATTCAATATGTGAGTAGTTATCGCATTGCTCATAGGATTTTAAATTATTTTCAGCAAATACATTGTGATGTTTTTTTCTGTCCAAACACTGCAATGCTCTTTCTAAGCTGAGAGATACATTGCACAGAAATGTACTGGTAATTATTAATGAACAAAAAGCAAGCAAGAAAAGTGCTTAAAAAACAGTGAACTTGCATTCAGCAGAAACATTCAAGAAGTGGTTGAAAGTTTTACAACCAGAAAAAAATACTAAAAGCTCGCTTCCGATAAATTAACCACTATATTGACAAAGTAAATAGAAAAAATAAGACACTAAAGAAACGTCAACAATTTCAATACTAATGCAGAAAAGAGACATATTTATGTATGTGTACTATAAGGAAGGAAACTGTTTCTCTCCCTGTCTAATAGCAAAATTTCTCTAGGTCATGGAACAGCTTTGTTTACACCAAATATTCTGCGCCTCATCCATCAATGATATCTTTTGCAACAGAAATCAGTGACATTTCGATTTTTGGAAATACTAACCAATAATTACTGTAACTTTTTTGTTAGGACAATAATCCAGCATTCATAAAGACAGAGTATATCTAAGGCTTAATCTGGCCATGAATTTATCAACATAACTATTTTTACTACTGACCATTGCGTCCTTGCATACCAGCTTGGTATGGAAATGAAAATAATGGATCTCCTTGCCTTACACTTATTTGAGTAGCATAACTTATGCAAAGTCATTAAATAAAGTTCACAATAATTTTGCTGCTAATAAAAAAGCAATATATTTTCTTAAGCCTAATTTGTTGATTAGAATACCTTTTGATTTAGTGTTTTACTATCTATTATTTTGGATAGATCGTAGTGCATAAATGAAAGGAAAATATCAGAAATTCATGACATTTTAATAGTTTCTAAGCTAGATCAGCTCAATATGTATTCATTTTGATTTGTATAATCTCATTTTTATTACGTAAGTGTTACGAATTGCCTTTTTGTAAGGTACTTGGATGATTTCAATAAAATAGTAAATTTTGCAGAAACGACTTACATCCATTAAAGGTGTAAAACTACAGTGTTACGGGTTTCAGATTTTCATGAAATTTGGCATAGTAAAAGAAGATACATATGGCAAGTTTTCCTAGCAAAATGAAACCTTGACAAAGACTAGAACATATTTATCTTAGGGATTGAATTCTGATAATTGTTTAAAATGTTAATTAAAAAATGAGATTTTTGATAATTATTTTATCAGAAAATGTAAACTTTAATTAATTCAAAAGGTTTTTTAGTATCAACGGAATGCCTATGGAGTTCTGCATTCAATCCAGTTCACAGATCTTGAAACTAAATAAAACATAAGATTTAAGACGCACTTATTTAGAGACAGACACCAGCTCATGGAGGGAGTCAGTTACAGTGGCCTCCTGAGTCCTACTTTGATTTATATAATTTATTAAATACATTTTTATAGGTTGTATATGCTGAGTTATTAATATACAAAGTTTAAAGAAAAAACATGCCTGGGCACAGACCCCCTTTATTGACACAGCTTTGTGAATCTTAACGTATTATCATACTTTTAATAACAAATACTCTAGCTATACCCATATAAGATTCTTTCACCTAACAGCTTGGGAAAGGTCAATGGCCTGATTTTGGGGTTCCTTTTTTTGTTAATTGGTGTAAGTTTTTGAAAAATTTCCGTACTCTTAGCAAACGGTGTTAACCTTAATTGGACGCCACAGAAAGCTGGGTCTGATCTACACTGCTTGCAATTTCTCCTTTCATTGGACGCAAGACATATATGGGTAAAGCATGTCTTCAGATATTTTGTTAATAATCGGGTTGCCAAGTGCAACAAAGTGCTCGCCAATGTAAAAGTATCAGAAGTATGTTCGAAGTTAATCATATTGTTTGCTTGTAAAAGGTTTACAGCTTCACCTATATCAAAGATTCTGTGTATCATAGGCCCCGCCCATCGCGGCTTGAAGAAATAGATTGGCTGCATGATGCTTCCACGCAGAGCTAAACCGACCGCACACGAGGTTTCATTTGTTGGCAGGGCTTGAGATGTCTTTTCATCTCAATGTCGGGTAAAAGTCCCACAAAATTCGAAGTCTCCAAAATGACGTTAAGCCTCAAAACAAACAAAAAACGATATCACATACGGAAAACAAAATTTGCAAGGTCCGAGAACAAACCATTCAGAGTGTTTTCACAGACGTCGCAAGTGTTCTAGACAGACGGACGGATAAATGCGATTAATCAAGTGACATATGACCATTTGAGACCGATGTGAACAGTGTTTCAATTAGACTGATGCACAGCCGGCTACGCTTGCATTTTCAAAAGCAGAATCAGTTCTTCGGAAGCCAAGGGCACTGTACCCACTACGTTCATTTACTTACACCGGCCCCGATAGCTCAGTTGGTAGAGTGTCCGCTCCGGGGAACGGGAGGCCACGGGTTCGATCCCGGGCCGCGACATACCAAAATCGTTAAAAATGGTACTAGCTGCTCCTCGCTTGGCACTCAGATTTACGGGGTAGAGCTAGGACTGGTCGACCCAGTGTCAGGATAATGTGACTAGGTCTAGTATCATGTAATGTGTCTGGGACATGATACTTCAGTGAGGCAGCACTATAAAAGTGAGCATTGAGCTCCCTGTCGCAACCAGACACCGTCGTGATATGACTGTAAAATTGTTGAAAGCGACGTAAAGGTGCATTATTGAGCTACCGGGTCTCAATTTTTTTTCTGGTTTTTATCTTCAATGCATACTCCTTTGTCATGTGTACACTTTTGGAGCCAAATACAGCTTCAGAACTTTGTGAAAATGGTCGTTTTCATTCGTCTCTGAGTGTCGTTACTTATGGCATGGTATTCAGCGTCATATTTTTTTCCGATTCAGGCATGCCTAAGCAAACAAGGCCAAAAATGAACGTCGCATAACGTCTTATATGGGGATTCAATTTTTGTCACGAACTAAAAATAGATCTAACTAGTGTTCGAAACCTAGTTAGGGAATCCCTCTCAAACTCGTCTACCCGTCATCATAATTGTTCGCATTTTTGCATAAAATGCATTCATTTGTATTGTTTTAAAGAAAAATACCGGCTATATGTATTTTATTTTTGGAAGCATTTTTTCCAGATAGCTCAATAATGCACCTTTAAAAAGCCCCCGCCCATAGGGGCTTGAAGAAATATATGGGCTGCATGATGCTTCCACGCAGAGCTGAATCCGGCCCGCACACTAGTACTGGTAAACCGCTTAGAGGATCTAATAAAAATCAAACATAAGTTCCTTTGAGAGCAATGAAAACATTCATAAGAAAGAAGATGGGTCATACTAAGCCTGTCCAAGAACCGCGGTGTGAAGTGGACCGTCCATGCTAATAAACCCTATTGGTTTCATTGGGCGACAGGGCTTGAGATGTCATTTCATCTCAATGTCGGGTAAAAGTCCCACAAAATTGGAAGCAACGTCTCCAAAATGACCTTTACAGTGTTGACGGGGACGTTAAACCTCAAATCAAACAAACAAAAGCACCTTTAAACCCGAATTCACACACACTCATTTACTTACGCGTGTGCGTAAGGGAAAAGTAGTGGGCTCAGTACCATGTATCAGGGATGAAGGGATATGCACACACCGACAGATTAGAAATCTCTTTCAAAACATTTTGTCAGCTTTGACAACATCATCAGTTAACAAGTCCGGATACAGAACACCCCTGTAATTGCCCTCGCCCATCGGGGCTTGGAGAAATAGGTTGACCTGTGACGTCCCCCACCCCACCTCCCAAAAACCAAATTTCTGGAAGTCCGTGAAACATGAGAAATAAAACTCAAGGAGCTGAATTACACTGATGGGCTTCCTTTCCATCACGAAAACACGCCTATATAATTTTGACCCCCTGGAACCCCACTTTTATATAGTAAAACTGCGGTTTACAGGAGTAAACCATATTTGTCTTATTTCTGCTCTAATATATAGATTGTGGGTAATCGTTAGAACCGCCTCGATGTGGCGGTTCTGACGAGTACTCACAATCTATATTTGGAGCAGAAATAAGAAAAATATCACAATTTTACATCTTAAAATTTTAGTTTTTTCGGCGGTAAAATTTCCAATGTATTTGTATAGGCGTGTTTTCGTAATTGTTGGGCGCAAAATGTATTGACATATGCAGAAAAACAGGCCGAGATTGAAACCGGACCGCCTTGTTGATAAGTGAAACTACTTTCGTCGTTATAAATCAAAGTAGTGCACCTGAACTATATGCCTGATACATGTAATATATGTAAATATTTTATGTGATGTAGGTTTTATGGTCCTTTCAATGTTGTTTCACTTACCACTTATACTGAGTCGACATTTATACGCAGAGATCGTATATAGAAAACCAGAGTACTCGGAGAAAAACACCCAAACCTACAGCGGTGAGTAACCTATTGGGTTCTCGCCCATCGCAGCTTGGAGAAATGGATTGGGCAGCATGGTACTTCCACGCTGAATTGGAATAGACCGCACATGAGTACTGGTAAACCGCTTGCAGATCTAAGCCTGCCGAGTTAAAGTGATGCGAATCCGACCGTCCCTGCATTGGTTTGTTTGGGTGGTAGGGCTTGAGATGTCATTCCACCTCAATGTCACAAAACTGGATGTAACGTCTCAAAGTTACCTACATAGCCTTGAGGGGAGAGGTTTAAAACCTTAACAAACCAAGTGTCCAGGCAAAGTGGTCCATGCATAAAAACCATATTGGTTCCATTGGGCAGCAGGGATTGAGATGTCATTTCATCTCAATGTCGGGGAAACAGTGTTGACGGGGACGTTAAACCTCAAATCAAACAAAACAAATTAGCCACTATAATGTAGATTTATATACAGTAGAACGTCGATGCCTCGAACACCGATGGCTCGTTTACCATGGCTGAATCTAACCCGTTCTAGAGACCTTAGGGAATTTCTCTACATAAGAAATAGTGAGGGAAAGTTTGGGATATTTCGTCTTTTATCTTGAAAATGTATGCTGTGTGTACTCATTAGAATCGCCTCATTGAGGCGATTCTAATGCGCACACACAGCATACATTTTTGTTATAGGAGACTGAAATGATATCTAGAAATTATCTCCATTATGTTCCTTGGTAGTAACCCTCAGTGGCTCGAACTACCCTTGTCTCGAACAAATGTTTATGGTCCCAAAGGAGTTTGAGCCATCGAAGTTCGACTGTAGCAAGTTCTTTTGGGGCGGCATGGCTTGAGATGCCATTTCATCTCAATGTCTCGTAAAAATCCCACAAAATTGGTAGCAACGTCTCCAAAATGACCTAAATATTGTTGACGGGGACGTTAACCGTCTATTCAAACAAAGTTCTTTGGCCATTTAAGTCCAACAAAATTGGTAGCAACGTCTTCAAAATGACCTAAATATTGTTGACGGGAACGTTAAACCCTCTATTCAAACAAAGTTCTTTTGGCCGTTTAAATATCCGTCAACACTATATAGGTTATTTTGGAGACGCTGCTTCCAATTTTGTGGGAACTTATACCCGGCGCTGAGATGAAATGGCATCTTAAGCCCTCCTGTCGCTTTATATGCAGGGACGATCCGACTCGCTCCACTGCTCAGACCTTCATAGCAATTTACCGGTACTCATGTGCGATGCGTGGAATCATCATGCAGCACAGTCCCAGTCTGTTGTTCCAAGCCAAGTGTTCGGGTCGGTTGGTTGGTTTGTTGCTTGATTTGAGGTTTAACGTCCCCGTCAACACTGTATACGTCATTTTGGAGACGTTGCTTCCAATTTTGTGGAATTTTTACCCGATATTAAGATGAAATGACATCTCAAGTCCAATTCACACAACTTTTCATGGGCAGGCTTATTCCTTCTAAGCGATTTACCAGTACTCGTGTGTGGTCAGATTCAGCTCTGTGTGGAAGCATCATGCAGCCCAATCTATTTCTCCAAGCCCCGATGGGCGGGGGTCACACATACAGGTAGTTAGTTCTATGACAACACTCAAATACCAATTTTATAACTATAATCACGATAATATATATTGACAGTTTAGAATAATTACTGATAAGAAAGAAAACTATTACATACCACAGTGAATCGGCCTCAATAAAATCGACAATTTTGATCCAAAAACTATTTTGATCTGAACAAAATCCAGATATTAAACAAATAAATTCCTTGCCG
Organism: Lucinisca nassula; assembly: GCA_963580285.1. Classification (NCBI taxonomy): domain Eukaryota; kingdom Metazoa; phylum Mollusca; class Bivalvia; order Lucinida; family Lucinidae; genus Lucinisca; species Lucinisca nassula. The sequence goes on along the minus strand of OY757013.1, from coordinate 85,182,990 downwards.
AACTAATCTTTTATCAATTTATATTGAATTTTTAAACATCCCGGCTTTTCTCCGGACGGTGACAAATCCGCTTATCGTTAAGTCCATCGAACCTTTAAGTGCCAATCACAAAACAGCAGACGACATTTTCAATATTTTTTTTTCTTATCTTTCAGGGAAAATCATGCTTGATATGTCATGTGAATCGTCTGCTTGACAGCAGACGATTCACATGACATATCAAGCATGATTTTCGCTGAAAAATGTTGTCTGCTCACGATTTGCCTGGACGCGTGTAAGGTTGACAAAACTTAGTTTGTATATTTCTATTTTATAAGCTCGAGTGCTTCGGCTTACGTCGAATTTTATTGCCGAAGTATTGTATAGTATGGTTTCGTTCTAGTTTAATGTACAAAAACTTGAACAATACAAAAGTCACGATTGGCGGAAAATGGTATAGTTATCCTTAATACGATACGCAAACATTATGGGGCAGTGTAAAGGTTATATGCATGAATAATAACGGGGGCGAATTGCTAAAAGTACTCCAGAGCAAAGACCTATAATACACTTTAATCGCTCAATTTTTTTTTAATTTGGTTTCAATTCTATAGCCATTTCAAGATTATTTCACTTTTTCAAGCCGATCGTTAATCAAGAGTTTGTTTGATTTGAGATTTAACGTCCCCGTCAACACTGTATAGGTCATTTTGGAGACGATGCTTCCAATTTTGTGGGACTTTTACCCGATATTGAGATGAAATGACATCTCAAGCCCCGTCGCCCAATGAAACCAATAGGGTTTATAAGCATGGGCGGTCCGACTCGCAACACGTTGCCTGGGCAGGCTCAGATCCTCTAAGCGGTTTACCAGTATTCGTGTGCGGTCGGTTTCAGCTCTGCGTGGAAGCATCATGCAGTCCATCTTTTTCTTCAAGCTCCGAGAGACGGGGGCCGAAAATCAGAGGTTGGCGAAAAGCGGAGAGAAAAACCATCTGACCTTCCGTTGCAGAACTTGAAGTCTCACATGTGACCCAGAGCGACGCTCGAACCACAGCGGTGAGAGACCTAATGATTGATAGTCAGCGCTCTTACCCACGAGGTCACGGAGGCCCGCCCTTCAAAGTTATCCAGCTTAAAACAGACACGCATGCCCGCGCGTGCGCGCACACACATTATTATACACGCGCAATCAGCTTGAAAACAAATAATGTTCATGTAATATGAAATATCACAGGATTGCTCGCATTGGGAGGGTTAGTAGTCTCTAGTTATAGAAATTCAAAGCTCGCCCACAAAATTTCAAACTTCGCCCAAATAAGAATAACAAACGGATCTGTATACGTTAACAACTCCTAAAATCCCAACGTTATTTTAGAAACAAAATCTGGTTTACAAGGATAAACAATATATCATTTACCTCTCTATAACACATCCGTGTGACATAGTGCATTCTTTCATTTCTCGGAAAAAAATGGTGACTTCTGGTGAAAAGTTGTGATATTTTTCTTATTTATACTGCAAACATATGTTGTGGATGCTCGTTAGAACCGACTAATTTCGGTTCTAACGAGTACCCACAACCAATGTCTTGAAGCAGAAATAAGAAAAATAATGTTTACCCCCGTTAAACCCAATTTTCTCTATATAAACAGGGGTATACACGGACTAGTTTACATGATGATTTGTTCTCCAAAATATAAATTGTGGGTCCTCGTGAGAACAGCCTTATTGCGACAGTTCTAACTTGCGCCATCAATCCATATTTTCATCAGAAACTGTCATGTTATAGTGCAAAGAAATGTATACTCACCGGAAATAGAAACTATACACTCATTTCTAAGTTGTCACTGGCGAAACATTTTAATGAAATTTGAATTCCAATTATATAAATTATCATCAGTGGCATGTCTGATTTATCGCAAAAAATTTTAATAATAGCTATGATTTAACGGGTAGAGCCACAGATTCAAAGCAACTTGCTGTTCAATTTTCCATTGAGTCAAACATTTTGTGTCGTGAATGTGATTCCCATTTTTACCAGTTATTACTCATCATCTAACGTTGGGAATATAGTTTACAGAATGAAAATTTTCAGAATGGTTGGAATGTTATCGACGTTTAAATATTGGACCAAACCACCCGAAGTGAGCGAAAAGTATGGCATTTCTAATTGCGGCTTTTGTTTTTATCAATATTTAAGACACAGCTGAAGATGGTAAAACGATTGAAGGCACTTTTTTGTTGAAACATTATTTTGAAAATTTCGCTGAAAAAGCGGTTTTTTAGATTTCAATAAAATGTTTGTTTCTCGATAATTTTTAGATGTTATGTTATTTTTGATTCCTTGCTTTTCCATCACGTGAAAAAGTCCGTGGAATGAAGACCCCCCAAAACCCCACTTTATATAGAGAAAACTGGGGTTTACGGGGGTATTCGTTATATTTCTTATTTCTGCTTTGAGACATAGGTTGTGGGTACTCGTTAGAACCACCTCAATGAGGCGGTTCTAACGAGCACACACAACCTATGTTTTGAGCATTTATAGGAAAAAATATCGAGGATTTTCATCAGAAAAGTAGCCATTTTGGAGATGTGAAAAATCCACTATGTCGTACGGGTGAGTTTAGTAATGACTTGTTACCCAAATGCAACAATGTTGAAGTCGAAATTCGATTACAAACAGATTTTGTGAAAAAATGCATTTTTTTTTTTAATTTCCCCCAAAAACTTTTATTTTGGACACATGATTTTCTTTAAATTGTTACAGGATTCATGTCGATAGTTAGTCAAATCCTTAAACAGTAATTATAACGGATTTATCCACTTGTTTTGTCAGGCGAGAAAATTTAAAAGTGTATAGTTTCTATTTCCGGTCAGAATATTATACCTCATTAATTTAAGAATTATGTTATGTCGAGAGCATGCCACGTGTAGCGCGATAAAAGATCGTGTCACCCCAAACTGTACAAGTGCACTGGTATTCACATGCGCTGGTAGTTTTTGTTAAAACTGAAGTTTAACGTCCGCAACAATATTTAGGTCATTTTGGAGACGTTGCTTCCAATTTTGTGGGACTTTTACCCGATACTGAAATGAAATGACATCTCAAGCCCTGCCGCCAAATGAAACCAAAAGGGCTTTTATGCACTGGACGCTCCAAACTAGCACCACTTTACCTGGACAAGCGTCGTCTTTCTAAGCGGTTTACTAATACTCCGGTCCGGTATGTGCGGTCCGTTTCAATAGAAGCACGATCAGGGCGTCAAGTAACCAATTATCAAACACTTTCTACAGACCTGAACGACACTGATTGGAATTCATTAAAAGATGACGATGTACACGCTTACGCTCAAAATATAACCGATAGAATTACGCATCTTGTAAACAAGCATATACCTAATAAAACTGTTCATGTTCGTAGGTCTGAGAAATCTTGGCTAACCACAAATATTAAACGTCTTATTGAGAAAAAGAAAACGCTATTATGACAAATACAAGCGAACTAAAAATCAATCCGACTTTAACAACTATAATCTCATACGAAATCGTGTAACCTCGCTCATTCGAAAAGCTAAACAAGAAATTGACAACCGAAAAGATAAACTTAAAGACCCAAACATTGGCCAAAGGAATTGGTGGAAAACTCTTAAAACATTTATTAAGCCCGACCAAACATCTTCTATACCTCCACTAAAATGCAACGACACTGTCATATGCGATGAAAAAGAAAAAGCTGATAAATTGAATGATTTCTTTACACAGCAAACTTATTTGAATGAACATAATGCTCAACTTCCACAAACATTCAATAATCCACCCAATAAACTTAACCTAATAAGGACTACAGCGGAGGACGTTAAATCTATACTTCTCTCCTTACCTACAGGTAAAGCAGCAGGACCTGACTTAATTAGCAATAGAATTCTCAAAGATCTAGCTCAGCCGCTGTCTACTCCACTCACAGATCTCTTTAACTTCTCTTTAGAAAAGGGAAAGGTCCCAACTTTATGGAAGCAGACAAATGTAACGCCAATCTTTAAAAAAGACGATCCATCTGAAATATCAAATTACCGACCTATATCTCTCTTAAGTACAGTAGGTGACGTTCTTGAAAAAATTGTACACAAACATGTCTTCAACTTCTTTAAAGCAAATCATACCATAACAACACTCCAATCGGGTTTTGTGCCTGGCGACTCTACAGTCAACCAGCTAACGGATCTCTATAATACCTTCTGTCACGCTCTTGACGAATGGAAGGAGGTAAGAGCTATATTCTGCGATATTAGTAAAGCGTTTGATATGTATGGCATATGGGTCTTCTCTACAAACTCTCTTCTAATGGTATATCTGGACCACTTCTCCAATGGTTCACAGACTACCTTAATAGCAGAAAACAAAAGGTTGTTTTACCTGGATCAGCTTCCGACTGGACTGAAATAAAAGCAGGTGTTCCACAGGGCTCTATTCTTGGTCCACTTTTATTTCTTGTATACATTAACGATATTGTTGAAAACATCCACTCTTCAATTCGGCTTTTTGCGGACGACACAAGTCTTTACATTATTGTTGACGACCCAATTGAAGCAGCTTATCAGTTGAAAAACGATCTGATGAAAATTCACGAATGGGCGAAACAATGGCTTGTTGAATTCAATCCAGCTAAGTCCAAATCAATGATCTTTACACGAAAAAGGAACAAACCATACCATCCTCCAGTCTTTATGAACCAAACTCAAATACAGGAATACATCTTGGCCTTATTTTTTCAAATGACTGTACTTGGCACGAGCACCTTGATTATATAAAAACTAAAGCATGGAATCGTATAAATATTATGAGAAAGCTCAAATTTAAACTTGACAGACACTCTCTTCACACAATCTTTTTTTCCTTTATTAGACCACTTCTCGAATATTCCGATGTCGTTTGGGATAATTGTACTTTATATGAAGTAAATGAGATGGAAAAAATTCAAAATGAAGCTACCCGTATTGTAACTGGAGCGACAAAATTAGTATCGATTGATTGTCTTAATCATGAAACTGGATGGGAATTACTTGTATCTCGTAGGAAAAAACACAAGTTACAACTTTTTTATAAAATGCAAAACAGCCTAACCCCTGATTACCTTTCGTCTTTAGTATCGGACACATTTGGAAACAACACTGCATACAACCTACGTAATTCACAAAACTTAAATACTATACACGCGAATTCGCAGCTCTACTATAAACCTTTCCTACCATCTGTTACCCGTGATTGGAACAGTCTATCAGATGAGATAAGAAACTCACCTTCTCTCTCCTCCTTCAAACGACATCTCAACTCAAATCTTCTTGTACCACCGAAATATTTTTGCGATGGAAATAGGCCTGGACAAATATACCATGCCCGTCTACGAACGAAATGTAGTTCACTCAACCAACATCTTTTCTCAAAAAATATTGTTGACAGCCCGCTATGTGTATGTGGGGTCATAGAAGATACCCAGCACTTCTTATTTTCCTGTACACGATATGTCAACTTATGACAAGAACTCCTAAATAAGACAATACCTTTATGTCAGCCATCCCTGAATGCTCTTTTAAACGGCGACCGTGAGTTACCAGACTCTGCTAACAAGCAAATATTCTTAGCTGTTCAAGACTTCTTGATCAAAACCAAACGTTTAGAGGCCAGATAAACCACAAACATCTAAGTAGGCAACAAGACTTGTATCTTTAATATAATATGTGATGGTATGAAACGTCAAAGTTAGATAACATGTGCAATTTTCGATTTTTTCTTCCTAAATTTATATGACAGAACAAAGTTATCTTGTTATTGTCAAGAATCGAGCTACTGCCAATCTTAGCCTGACGCGATTTCAAAAAAAAAAAAAAAAAAAAAAAAAGAAATGATGTAAAGATTCCTTATATTACTTATAGTGAATTTTCTTGCACCTGGTATTTCTACGCCCCCCCCCCCCCCGTGGAGCCGCCATCTATCTTAAGATAGAACATATCAACATGAATTAGGCAAACAGCCAAGAACATACAATAGTCATAATCTATCATTTGCTTCATTACTAGTCACATATCAATACAGTACTATTATCTGTTGCAAAAATGGGAGACAGATCGTCATAAGTCAGTAGACTTTCTTCTGAATCCTATTGTATAATTGTACTTAATGATTCATCTTCATTTGTATTGTACCATATGTATGTTATACCAAGAAATAAACGCTTAAACCAAGTAACCAATACCTATATTTCAGGAGTAAACATAAATATGTTGTATAAAAGGTTTTTCCTTTGGAAGCAAAGAATGCACCACAGAACTGATAAGTATGGAGTGCACATGTTTTCTGGGCCAGACTAGCTAGTTTCGGCCAATTAGAACTCATCAGCGATCCTCAGATATTTTCAAAATTCCACAGTGATATTAACGATCCCAAAGGACAAGAAAATATAAACTACACTATGATGAAAGGCAGGGAGACCTTTTACGTCCGCCATACTTTCCCTTAACAGCCTATAAATACCTATATTTTTCCCAAATACCTAATACATGTGAATAATTACCTATATTTTTGGTTTTTGGTAACAAGGAATACAAGCGTCAAATAAGTTTTATTTTCCTTGCTGCACAACAATTCAGTGGCTAAAATGTATAGTTACTACAGAGCTGTACTGTTAGAAACAGTTTAAAGCTTTTTGTTACCAAATACAATCATTAGGCCCTATAAGCAGAAATTAGTTAAAAAACACGTTTTGTTTTCTTTGCCGATAGCAAACCAGTATCATTTGGGAATATTTTTGTGGGGTATGCTCAAATTTTCAGATATTTTTGGGGTCTGATTATATAATGGATATTTTTTTTTTATTATTATTTTATTTTATTTTTTTTTGAGCGGGGGTAGAGGTGGCGAGGGGATCGATACACTAGATGCTGGGATTCAGCCTACATAGCAGGCAAAATTCCCAGTACCACCCCCCCCCCCCCCCACACACACACACACACCACCAACACCACCAGTAGAATAGTTAGTGCGGTCTACCTAAACACTCCAAAGACAGCAAAAGACACGCAAAGACAATGCAAAGACACGCAAAGACGCACAAAGACGCACAAAAAGACGGGCAAAGACGGGGCAAAGTCCCAAAAAAGTGTGCCGGACATTGCATACCGTTGCTGTTCGGTATTTGTATGTTTTTCGGCGGTCAGTCTGAAAGCCCCAAGACACCAAAATTTATTGTTTATTTATTTCCTAAAGAGTTTTAGAAGGCTTTTCAATACCTAAAAGTACCTAAAAGTATTTAAAATTATTTAATAAACAAAACTGATACGCTGTTTACGTTATAAAACAGTCACATAAAGCACTGTATAAACTCTGGTAGCTGTTGTCGAATGCAATTCGGCAATGTAATAAACACCCCAAGGCACTTATCTATTGTCTTTATTGTTAATTATCATACCATCTACGACATTTATAGCGTGAAAAGTTGAAAAGTTATAGAGATAAAATGGTATTATCTGTTCTATAGTTTTGAGTTTGTGATTTATCAAATAGTTGTTTTGCTTCAAAGTTAAAAACCAAAACCTTGTATCTTAGGGTACATTTTATCATTTTGTATTTTTTTTTTGTTCGTAATTAGTAAAAAAAAAATAATGTCAAGTAACCTATCCATCCATTTGTTTCCGATCTTAGGATGAATGGTACCGAATCCAAGTTTATAGTTTAATTATCTCATTAATGCCCGTCAGTTACTAATAGCTGATATCTATGCATGCAAACGGCCACTTGTTTACTGATTACGTTATTGTTTCGTCTGATAATACTTTCACACCTAATGAATAGTCTCAAGTGTGTCCCTGCAAAGATGATACGGTAAAGTGTCGGCGACTGATAGAATATTTAATCTTTGATGTTATTTCTAATGTTTTATTTATTTTGACTTTATTTTGACTTTATTTTTACAGAATTATTGAAAACTTAACCTAAAAAATAAATTCGTAAATAAAAATAGAAAATCAATTTTCTGAAGAAAAAATGCGATATTTTTTGTATATTTCTGCCCAAACATCGATTGTGGGCACTCATTAGGACACCAAGATGGATCTAACGAGTAACCACAACTTATGTGTTAGAGGGGGCCTTCATGTGGACTGAACAAATCATTGCCTTCACTTCTATAAAATAATGTATAACCCTGTAAAATAAAAGTAAAGGCTATGATCAGGAATCGGTACAATTAACCAACATTGTAAACCCCAGTTTCATTATATGAAAGTGTGGGATTAAGAGGTCCAAATTATATAGTTATGTTTTCGCAATGTTTTAATTACAATTACAATCAAAAACAATGTTAAAAACGAGGATACTATTTCCAATGTTGAAAAATTGGGGATAGTATTTAAGTGTTATTCATTCTTAGACAAAACCTTATATCTGTATATACAGATATCTGGTATTCTAAACGCTGCCGAATGCAAATCTTTTCGCGAAAATTGCTTCTATTATATCATAATATATGTATAAAAATAATAAAAGAGTAATAATAAAGGTGTTTGAGGGTATAATGCTAATAAATGTGTAATAAAAAGGTGTCTTGGGGTGTCTTGTGGTGTCTTGGGGTGTCTTGTGGTGTCTTGGGGCTTTCAGACCGACCCTGTTTTTCGGTATTTCGGTATGTATGTGGCCGAAACGACCGACTACGAATCTTTGTAATGTCAGAGCTTAGATCTTTCAGCAAAACTCCAAAACTGTGTCCAAAACGATAATGTTGTCATTCACCTTAAAAGAAGTAAGCTTAAAAATAGGACAAAGGTAGTGTTACAAAGTATTTCTTGGAAATATTTTGCCTTATTATGAAAGAGGTTTAATGGACTTTTCGCCCAAAGATGTTTCGTACCAATTTTAAAAGACTTTGCACGAAAAATATAAAATCAGAAAATGGGATGTATTACCCATTTAGATATTTGCGATTTTATGTACCAATGTAAAATAACATATTGACAAAATATACATGATTGACTGGTGATAAAGCCTTCAACATTTGTTCATGACCGACTCCGTATAAGAAGATAGATACATGAGGAGCGAGATGATTACTGTATAAGCTTTCATCCTTCAAACCTGGAGTGTATATAATGTACACCGTCTGTGTCCCCTTATGGGGTTAAGGCGAAATGGAAGAAATGAAGTTGGTAGATCCGATCAGAATTGTTACTGGTAACACGTCAAATGACAGTCATACACCAGGACTTTAACCAAAGAGGTAAATTTAGCTACTGTGCCTAGTTTATTCACAATCCTGCTTCACATATTTTCAGGCACTTCAGCAGCTGAAACAGGGACAGATCTCGGCTAAGGAACTATGTGAAAAATGTATAGAAAGAAGTGCCAGAATACAAGAACTCAACGCCTTTGTGACAGAAACTCCTGAAATTGCTAGAGAACAAGTCAAGTCAAAGAAGGAGAATTACAGTCGCTTAAGTACCCGTACGCTATAAACTCCCATTATTGTTTCCAAATTTATGGGAACAAGACAATTCATCGACAAGACAATTCATCGACACGGTTTTTGGAGACAATTCATTGACACAAATGAAGACAACTCATCGACACTTTTTGAAGACAATTCATCGACACATTATTATGTTGAAATTATACACAAGTTGATAAAATGAAGACACTGTTTTGAAAATAAAATGATCTTTTATTACGTTTATGATCAAAATAACGAATTTAGAAACATTTAATTCAATATTTTGGCTTATTGACCCTTTTAACCGCATAAAAGAAAATGTATAAGGAACTTGGTCAAATATTATTCAAAACTTTCATAATCAAAATAAAAAAGATGGCAAGTGAAGCTTGATTGTGAGTTACATATATGTTTGCATTTTCCCCTATATTTTCAGCATTAAATAAGATTCTGCTCAAATCAAAACGATTCTAACGATAACGCCTAACGTTTATAGGCAGAAATATGAAACGTAAACATAACCCCATTTAACCCATTTAGTACCATATACCCCAAAACGGGTACCTTGGCAAACAGTGTAGGCTCAGCTCAAACACCACAGAACGCGGCGTCTGATCAGGACCTACACTGTTTGCAAAATGTTCAGCTATTTTCCAAAACAAATTTAGTTGAAAACACAACCTGACAACCCTACATTTTTAAATGGACTGGAGGAGGATTCCATTTGGTACAAAAATGGTTAAACTGAACGTTTACCCCTAAAGTGGGATTAATCAAGGTCCATCGCATGGGCTTATTAACTAGATGATAATTCACCAACACGGTTTATATCTCATGATCAGAATTGGGTATCTAAATGCGAATTGTACAAATCTCGAGGCTAAATTATCCTTCAACTCCAGTGGTCGCACTATCAATACTGCCACTACATAGCAATCAGCATCCTAAAAGCTACATGCTATCCTCAGTTACTTTGAGACAGCTCCCCGACAGTCACTGTTTTGCGACATCAAATCAGACGAGGCAAACTATTGCGGTTAAAATGGTCAATAAGCCAAAATATTGAATTATTTTTTCTAAATTCGTAATTTTGATCATAAACTTGATAATAGATATTTTATTTTCAAAACATTGTCTTCATTTTATCAGCTTGTGTATAATTTCAACATAATAATGTGTCGATGAATTGTCTTCAAAAAGTGTCGATGAGTTGTCTTCAATTGTGTCGATGAATTGTCTCCAAAAACCGTGTCGATGAATTGTCTTGTCGATGAATTGTCTCGATTCCAAATTTATAATCAATAATAACTTGATATAGTTCAAACAATTTGGCATGAGACTGGTGACCTCTATTATCATAATTTCACAGCCCACTGAATGCATATATTTATCTTCGCCGTTTTCAGAAGAGGTTGATACTGTTGTTCAATACATAGAGGTCAGTAAATGGTTCGCCATTCAGGAGATGCTGAAAATTCATGAGAAAATTATGAAATTTTGCCGCTGACTTTGTTGTCCTGTTTGATGAAGCTTTTACGTAGTCTTAAGAACTGTAATGGTTACAAAGTTGAAACCTGGTACACAGATGAACAGTGGGTTGATGAATTGTATGTACCGTAATTAGGGCTTATAACCCGAAACTCATAGAGTTAATTCCTTGATAAGTTTTATGTTGCCATGTACCATGTTCTACAGTGATGTTTTTTGGTAAGCATGAATTCTAAATATTTCACTACTATGGGGTTTTCTCTTCTAATGTTGCTGCAGCGGGGCTATAGTCGGATCCTCTGACAGCTCTAGTTATCTTTGTTTTGCCTCCTTATCTGGAACTAAAACATCTCCTATTCTTCTCCAGGGAGATTACAAGGAATCCCAGTGGCTGTGAAAGATAATTTCTGCACTAAAGGCATCAAGACAACATGTGCTTCAAGGATGTTAGAGAACTATGTACCACCATACAATGCCACTGTTGTCGAGAGATTGTTTGACAATGGAGCAGTACTTGTCGGGAAAACAAATCTAGATGAGTTTGGTATGGGGTATGTATGTATATGTACAAACAACCTCTTTTAACTCTTATCCCACTGAATAATTAATTTTGCCACACCAATTTCTGACTTCGAACCAGTCAGATTACTTGATATAATTTATTCCTACTAATTTACAATCTGAATCTCAAACATTTTTATGTTGTGTTGTATCTTAATGTCGTGTTATATCCAAAAATGTGTTATAATGGAAAGTGTTAAAAGAGATTTATCTCATCACGTGAACAAATCTGTGAAATAAAGACCCCCTAAACCCCACTTTATGTAGGGAAAACTGGGGTTTATGGGGATAAACATCATTTTCCTTATTTCTGCTCCAAAACATAGGTTGTGGGTACTTATTAGAACCGCCTCATTGAGGCGGTTCTAACAAGCACCCAAAACCTATGTTTGCCGCCTCATTGAAGCACAAGCACCCAAAACCTATGTTTGGAGTATAAATAAGAAAAATATCCATATTTCCATAATAAAATTACCATTTTTGAGGTATGAAAAAATGCACTGTACCACATGGATGTAATATCGTTATGTCATAATCTGTAACTTGCATACAAAACAGGATCAGTTCCATAGATTTATAGACAAAAAGTATTGCTTGCAACAGTAAATACATGTATATACAGTGTACATTGATATAAGAACCAGTTCAGGAAAAGGGGTGCTCATTGCATAGTCATCATCAAAGGCTCAAGCAAGTGTTAGTGTGTAATGGGCAGAGTTTTCCCTGCTCACAGACATATATAGAAGAGGTTGAGGAACAGTCCATATCTACCGTATGTGTAGGGGCATATAGGCCTGAGCAAACGGTGTAAACCCAGATGAGAAGCCGCAGAATGCAACATCACCTCAGGGTCTACCAGTACTCTGTCACTCATCTGGGTATTATTAGACACAACATCAGACATCTACATCTAGTAACTTGTACTTGTTCAGATTTTAGAACAGGTATGGTATGGAGTGGACTTGGGATGTTTGAATATACAGTAAATTCTACTATGTATACCACCAAAAGTTGAGACTAATTCTGCTAAAAAAGCTTATTCTGAAGGGTTCTCTTAATTTTTCTTTGTGTTTTCTGCCTACAATCTCCTCTGGTCAGGGACCACCTTTGGGACTGTTCAGAAGTGGTCTTAAATACCACTTTTGGACAGTTCCAAAGGTGGTCTTAATATAGGAATTTTACTGTATATGGTAAATATGGTACATCAATGTTGCCATCATGTGAACAGGTCTGTGAAATGAACACCCCTGTTTAACCCCACTTTATGTAGAGAAAAAATGGTGTTTAGTGGGTATATATCGTTTTTCTTATTTCCACTCCAAGACATAGGTTGTGGGTGCTCATTAGAACTGCCTCAATGAGGCAGTTCTACCGAGCACCTACAACCTATGTTGGCAATATAAATAATAATATCACAAATTTTAATTAGAAAAGTAGCCATTTTGGCGATGTGAAAAAATGCACTATGTCATATGGGTGCGTTATCCTAATGCCTATTAGTTGGCTGGATACAAGCCTTAGTGTCATTGGTTTCCCCCCTTTAATCAAAAGTAATGTGTGTAAATTAAAAAAAAAAAAAGATGCACACTGATCGGGCCAATGTTATTATTGGAGTGTGGGGAATTTGTAAGCTGAGTAAAATTTTAATAGCATTGAACACCTGAAAGGACCAAATGTAGGAAAACCCAGTGAGCTCATTGCTACATATTAGGAGAAAGAAGGATAATTTCAGCCTATTGGAAAAATCCTAAAATTTCGGACACCTTGAGGACTTGCTGTAATTCTCCTAAAATTTTAACAAATTTCTTTCACGCTCCAGCAAGGAGTCCTAAAGGTGCAGATGAAATGGCAAACAGTGTAGACCCTGATCAGACTGTTCCTTCAGGAGCAGTGTGATCTTGGTCTGCACTCTTTGCTTAGGCCTCTCTATCCCAATACTTAGAATCATTATGGTAAGTTTACTTATTTCTTCATTATACCACAGTTATGGGTACTAGCTAGAATCACCTTGACGAGGCAGTTCTAACATGAACCCAGAACATGTTTCTAGCAAGAAATAAAGACAATTATTCCTTAATTATCCTTGTTAGTACATGTATTCCTTCTCTGGAGCCATGAGCAACTTCTCTAATCCCAATCCTGTATTGTTGTAATATATGTGTGTTGTAAATAGATGAGAACTAGCGGTGATTTGTTGAGTAATAAATCATGCTTTGGAAGTCTTGTTTGTTTGTTTGATTTGAGGTTTAACGTCCCCGTCAACACTGTAATGGTCATTTTGGATACGTTGCTTCCATTTTGTGGGACACTTACCGGACATAGAGATGAAATGACATCTCAAGCCCTGCCCCCCAATGAAACCAATAGGGTTTATTAGCATGGACGGTCCGCCTCGCACCGCGGTTCCTAGACAGGCTTAGATCCTCCAAGTGCTAGTGTGCGGGCCGGATTCAGCTCTGCGTGGAAGCCAGTTGTAAAGTAGATCAAATCACGAACATGTAGCTCAAGGGATCTGTCTACTTACAACTGATCTTCAAACTGTGATTCATAACTTAACAAATCACACACTTGAGCTGGTGTATTTTGATTCTAATGCACCAAATTAACAAAAACATAGTGATTTCCTTCAAATTCTTCAAACATTTTGCCATTGTCTGAAGAAATTGCCAATATTATTGACTTATCACAAGTATTTATGCCCATTGTCAATGTTTTTGATGCAAGAAAATAACGGTTTCACCATCTAATTAATGTCAAATAAACTATGAGCAACATCATAAAAAGGCAGCTTTTTATGACGTCAATCATCATGCTCAGTGATTTGTTGCAGATTTAATCACTGTACTTTTCCATTACCTATATAGGCATGCTGTGTTAGAATTTGAAATAATATATGTTAGTTTAAGCTAAAAACCCATGAAAATACAGAATTTCTATGAAAACATGATTGAAATTGAGGAATAAGGTCGTTTTGGAATACATTTAGACAGCAATGTCAGGTCTACAGGATTTATCTTTGCAATTTTAGGTCAGGTGCAACTGATAGCATATATGGACCAGTCATAAATCCGTGGAAGTACAAGTTTTCCTCGGAAAGACAGACTGACATGGAAGAAAAGAGGCCACATTGCAAACGACAACAACAAAGCACCAGGCAGATACACACCAGTGCAACTGGAGAAAAACAAGCTGATAGAGAGGATGATTGGTTTATTGCTGGAGGAAGTTCAGGGGGCAGTGCTGTTGCTGTGACAACAGGATCTTGTTTTGGGTAATTACAGACATATAATGGTGAATAGATGGCTGAAGAAACTCCTGGGAGGCCACTTTCTTAGCTCACCTGACTAAAGGTCATGGTGAGCTTTTGTGACCGTGTGATGTCCTGCAGCGTTGTTTGTCGTGTGTGCTCAAACTTTACCTTGTGAACACGTTAGAGGCCACAGTTTTTGGCCAAACATCATCTAGTTAACTCCCCTCTCAGAATAATGCCATGATCACCAATGCGCCAACCCCCTAAAGCATCAGTCATGATTAAAGGGGACATTTTTAGGCCCACCTAAAGGGACTGAAAGAAGAAAAATAGTGACATGAAGGATGAAGGCACTCTCAAAAACACAATACAAAATGTACACCAGCACAACATATCCAATTTACTCGATACACTTTATTCATTTAGTTCACAAACTACATGGCATACAGTGTAGCTCTTGATCTGATGACTTCTTCAGAAGCAATTTGATCTGGATCTACACTGTTTGCATAGATAGGGTTTGTCATGCACAGCAGGATAAATTTATTTGAATTGAGGTTTTACATGCTATTCAACACTATTAAGGTCATATTAGAGATGTTGCCTCCAATTTTGTAGGACTTTTATCCAACATATATGTGAAATATGGAGCACTGTGGTGCAGTGGTAAAGCATCGGATTTGAGATCTAGAGGTAGCCGGTTCGATCCTCGCAAGCGCCACGTGTTGTTTCCCTGAGCAAGAAACTTTATCCACATTGCTTAGTACTGGTTCCTACCCAGGAAAAGAGGGCCATATGGAAGATTAGTACTAGTACTAAATGTGTTACCCTCTATAAATAATAATAAGGTCAAAATGACATCTCAGCTCTACCACCCAAACAAGCCAATAGAGTATACATGAATATGCAGGGTTGGCCTGACTCACACCATTTGCCCTGGGCAGGCTTAGACCTTCTAAGTTTACCAGTACTTTGCTGTCTGTTACAGCTCTGCGTGGAAGTACCACCCAGCCCAACCTATTTCTCCAAGATCCGATAGGTGGGGCCCTCAGCGGGATAAGGGTTAACCCATTTGGTACCGGAAACCCCAAAATACTGGCCCCGATAGCTCAGTTGGTAGAGTGTCCGTTTCCGGAGAACAGGAGGTCACTGGTTCGATCCCGGGCTGGGACATACCAAAGTCGTTAAGAATGGTACTAGCTGCTCCTCGCTTGGCACTCAGATTTATGCGGTAGAGCTAGGACTGGTCGACACAGTGTCAGGATTATGTGACTGGGTGTGGTATCATGTAATGTGTCTGGGACATGATACTTCAGTGAGGCAGCACTACAAAAGTGAGCTTTGAGCCTCCTGTCGCAACCAAACACCGTCATGATGTGACTGAAAAATTGTTGAAAGCGGCGTTAAACCCGAATTCACACACAAACCCCAAAATGGGTATTTAGCAAACAGTGCAGGTCCAGATCAGACACCCAAGAGTGCGAAGTCTGATCAGGACCTTGATAGTTTGCAAAATGTTCAGCCATTTTCCAAATAAAATTTGAAGAAAACACAACCTGAAATCCCTAAATTTTGAAATGGACTCCTGCCATATATAAGGAGGAAGATTCCATTTGGTACAAAAAGGGTTAAACAAAGACTGCCTTTGGATAAATACTGGGCGTATTCAACTCCAAAGTTTACACATATTCAACTCTTTACCCTTAGTCCCAATCACGAAAACACGCCTATATAATTTTGACCCCCTTGAACGCCACTTTTATACAGTAAAACTGGGGTTTCCGGGGGTGTACATTATTTTTCTTATTTCTGCTCTAAAATATAGATTGTGGGTACTCGTTAGAACCGCCTCGATGAGGCGGTTCTAACGAGTGCCCACAATCTATATTTTGAGCAGAAATAAGAAAAATATCACAATTTTTCATCATAAAATTTTCGTTTTTTTCGGGGATAAAGGTGGCAATGTATTTGTATAGGCGTGTTTGCGTAATGCAATGCAGATTCCTACATAATAATAATAATAATTTTATTAATAATAAAAATTTTATCATGATGTATGTCTAAGAATGTAATAACGCCATGTAATAAATTTGATAATGCACTATTGGATTAAATATGCAAATTAGATAGATACACCTTTAACGTTACATGTATGACGTCCTTAATGATGCTGCGTTTACTAATGGCGGAATATTGACATTTTTGTTGAAAAATCGTGACTAAATGCCATATCATAAATAGAATCTTGCATTCCTGCTCATTTATTTTTGAATTTATTATACCCCCGGCGTATGCCATGGGGGTATATAGTTTTTGTCTTTTCCTCCGTCTGTCTGTCCGTAAACAATTATTTTGTGTCAAAGATATCTCGGGAACTGCTTCACATAGAAACTTGAAATTTTGTACACATGATCAGTATGACTACTTGTATTGTGGGAAAGAAAATAAGGGCCAAGGGGTCAGGCCTTTTAGAGTTATTTCCCTTTGTAGTTCGGCACTGGCCGGGGGTATACGTGCCCCACTGGGCACTTTTGTCTAGTTAAAGGAGTTGAGGAAAAGAGATAAAATGCTCTGCAAACATGAATACTCATGTAAGATCCTCTATGACCTGTATGGAGGAGTACTAGCTCAACAGTGACTCATCACAGCAACATACTGTGTCAGCCCACAGCCCCTGCCCATTGGGACTTGAAGAAATAGGTTGGGTTGTATGATGCTTCCAAGCAGAGCTAAAACCCACTGCACATGGGTACTTGTAAACCCCTTACATGATCTAAGCCTGCCCCCGCAATGTAGTGAGAGTCGGACGTCCATGCATCTAAACCCTATAAGTTTTATTGGGTGGCAGGGCTAGAGATGTCATTTCATCCCAATGTTGGGTAAAAGTCCCACAAAATAGGAAGCAATGTCTCCAAAATGGCCTACAAAACAAGATTTGACATTTCATGCAAATTGTCTCCTGCATCAAATTCAGTGCCCTGGGAAAAATTAAAAACAAAAATACCAACATTTTGTTGTCTGCTAAATTAGCCAGGAGAATGGTACAGGTTAAGGGTTGAGGTAATTATCAATCAAGAGTTAAGGGGAATGCGAACATTTGGCAGATTTTTCCACCATTTTTCAAAGGGAGACAACTTTAGGGACTTTCTGTACGCTTTTCTATAATCACTGTCCTACTGAAAAAGGGGTCTACACTTAAAGGAAAGAATTTGCTCCTCAGCAGCAAATTCTTTCCTTTAAGAGTTGACCCCTATTGACATGGGAGACAAAAAGTACTTTTGCAGGAGTTGCCTCCCCTGAAGGTGTATCCATTCCCTTTAAGGACTCGGCACCAGCAACAGTGTGATGTCAGAGATGAAGAAAACCATCAGTTACATCATATCGGTCTGAACTCAGGCTATTGTATAGAGAAGAAATACTTATACAGTTGTGTTGTGTATTTTCAGTGCTCTGGGATCAGACACAGGTGGTTCCATAAGAATCCCAGCCTCCTATTGTGGTGTTGTGGGGCTCAAGCCTACGTATGGACTAGTGTCTAGATATGGTCTTATACCTCTCGTCAACTCACTAGATGTTCCAGGCATCCTAGCTAAGTCAGTGGATGATGCCAATATTATTTTGAGTAAGAAATTACTTTTTAAGTGCTAAAGCCATGTAGTTAGAGTGTTTAAGTTTGGTATTGTAGGTCTTGAACATTTGAGATTATCTTTTTTCATTCAGTAATATATTTCATTTTCAGTGTGTGCAGAGAAAAGAAAATCCTATATTTTAGTTTAGAGACATAGTGTTTTGAGTGAGTTTTTGAGTTTTATGTCGCACCAACAGCTAAGGGCAATACGGAGACGGGACCTTGGTTTAAAAATAGAAGTGGAGGCAATGATCAGGAATTGATACAATTAACCCATAGCTCCCGTCAGAGACACCAAAGGGAAAGAAACACAAACATGAAACAACAGGCCCTTATGGAAACACCAATAGCGGAAAGCCAAAAGGACCAATAGGCTATCCAAAATAAAATAAGCGACACAAACACCCAAAGACAAACCATAACAAAAATAAACAGTGACAGAAGAATTGCCTTGGAACGGTCAGCGGAAACAAATTCCACTAGGGGGCTTAAATCGATTTTACGTGGCTACAATCCTCGCCCTTCTGTCGTGATTAAGACAAATAATTTGTTCAGCCCGCATGAAGGCCTCATCCGAAAGACTCATCTGAAAGACTATAGAGAAGCCCAATAGGGTTAATAAGCATGGACGGTCTGACTCGCATCTCTTTGCCTGGGCAGACTTAGATCCTCTAAGTGGTTTACCACTACTCGTGTGTGGTCGGTTTCAGCTCTACCTGGAAGCATCATGCAGCCTGTCAATTTTTTAAAGCCCCAATGGGCAGGGGCCATAACTGTATAATGTCAGAGATCATTATTTGTTTGTTTTGTTTGTTTGACTTGAGGTTTAACGTCCCAGTCAACACTGTAAAGGTCATTTTGGAGACGTTGCTTCCAATTTTGTGGGACTTTTACCCGACATTGAGATGAAATGACATCTCAAGCCCTGTTGCCCAATGAAACCAATAGGGTTTATTAGCATGGACGGCCCGCATCGCACCGCGGTTCCTGGACAGGCTAAGATCCTCTAAACTGTTTACCAGTACTAGTGTGCGGGCCAGAATCAGCTCTGCATGGAAGCATCATGCAGCTCATATATTTCTTCAAGCCCCTATGGGCGGGGGCCATTAGAGATCATTAGGGATGGTTTATGTCCACTCTTGAGATAACATGTTTTTATCATTTGTGAACAACAAAGGTTCAGATCAGCCTGCACATCCTTTGTGTTTGTTGCTTGGATATTAAAGCGACCCTAATGTATACAGTCGAACCTCAGTGGCTCGAACACCTTTGGGACCATGAAAATGTGTTCGAGACGGGTAGTTCGAGCCACTGTGGGTTACTGCCAGGAGGTATAACGGGGCTAATTTTGGGACATCTTTTCGTTCTATAAAAATGTATGCTGTGTGTACTCATTAGAATCGCCTCGTCGAGGCGATTCTAATGAGTACACACAGCATACGTCTGCAAGATAAAAGTCGAAAATCTCCTTATTTATCTTTCAGTACTTTGTATGTAGAGGAATTCTCTAGGGACTCAAAAACGGGTTCGACTCAGCCATTGTAAACGAGCCATCGGTGTTCGAGCCATCGAAGTTCTACTGTATATCTAAACTTTCTATACATGCTTGTCTGTGTAGCTGAGCAAGTTGGTTTGGGTCTTACCTAGGACCAGTTGTTCAAAGGATCATTAGCTTAACAAGCTCGCCTTTAGTCAAATTGTCATATGTGGTTGTGGATGTTGTTATTGTTTACAGATAGTCTTGCTGGCCATGATGTACATGACTCAACAACAGTATCAGAAATATTTACACCTCAAGACCTTCCTGAATTACCAGATGTTCATGGTATACATGTAGGGATACCTCAGGTTAGTTTGGGTGATACATATAGGATATTTAAATGCCAACTCCTCCTATACCCATGGACCAATTTCATTTAAACTTCACAGAAATGTTGCTTCGGTGACCCAAAATAACTAAAACAGTTTCTCTACAATTAGCAAAATGGCTCCAATGAGCAAAATGGCCACCAGAGCTAAAAAAAGAAAAACATCGTAAATTTGCTTCAAACACGAAGTTCTCCTAAACCCTTGGGGCCAATTGGATCCAAACTTCACAAGAATGTTGTCTCCCAACCAAAATAGCTAAAATCAATTGGAAGCAACGTCCCCAAAATTTTTACAGTGTTGACAGGGATGTTAAACCTCATATCAAACAAACATTCCGCTCTGATAAACAAGATGGTCGCAAGAGCTAAAAATAGGAAAAAAATCTTCAAACCACAATTCCTCCTGCCCCCTTTGGCTGATTTCATTCGAACATCACAGGAATGTTGCTTTGATGACCCTCTACCAAAATAGATAAAATGATCCCGGTGTCCCAGTTTATCTTGACCCCTGGGAAGCTTTACCCCCGGAGGTAAAGCTACTCAGGGGTAGCTTTACCCCCGGGGGTAAGGATATCCCGGGATATCTTTACCCCCACCCTGGATATCTTACCCCCGGGGGTAAAGCTAAACTGGCCAGGATATCTTTACCCCCACCCCAACTTTTGGGTATAAACTTTTTTCTTAATACCCAATTTCTTATTATATGTAACTGAAGCAAGATAGTGGACTCAATGTTTCACTTTAACATTTTTCGTTTCAATTATGACTCGGACTAATAGAACTACCCTTGGTAAGAAATACGACCATATTATAGAGGCAAACGATTATTTCATAACTTCTTTTTGTATATTTTCTTATTCAAAATGTTGCTTATGACAATCTTTCTTAATCTTGCATTATCCCTGTCAGTTGTGAAATGGGTGGTGGTGATGGTTGGAAAGGCTGGGGTAAAGATATCCCGGCCGGGATATCTGGCCAGGATATCTTTACCCCCACCCCAACGTTTGGGTATAAACTATTTTCTTAATGCCCAATTTCTTCTTTTATGTCAGTGAAGCAAGATAGTGGACTTGATGTTTCACTTTAACATTTTTCGTTTCAATCATGACTCGGACTAGTAGAACTACCCTTAGTAAGAAATAAGACCATATTATAGAGGCAAATAATTATTTAATAACTTCTTTTTGTATATTTTCTTATTCAAAATGGTGCTTATGACAATCTTTCATAATCTTGCATTATCCATGTCAATTGTAAAATAGGTGGTGGTGGTGAGTGGAAAGGCGGGGGTAAAGATATCCCGGCTGGGATATCTTTACCCCCGGGGGTAAAGCTAAACTGGCCAGGATATCTTTACCCCCTGCCCCAACTTTTGGGTATAAACTATTTTCTAAGTACCCAATTTCTTCTTATATGTAACTGAAGCCAGATAGTGGACTCGATGTTTCACTATAACATTTTTCGTTTCAATCATGACTTGGACAAATACAACTACCCTTAGTAAGAAATATGAC
Source organism: Lucinisca nassula (assembly GCA_963580285.1). Lineage (NCBI taxonomy): Eukaryota > Metazoa > Mollusca > Bivalvia > Lucinida > Lucinidae > Lucinisca > Lucinisca nassula. The sequence continues at coordinate 85,161,224 of OY757013.1, read as the reverse complement.
CATATTATAGAGGCAAATGACTATTTAATAACTTCTTTTTGTATATTTTCTTATTCAGAATGTTGCTTATGACAATCTTTCATAATCTTGCATTATCTTAGTCAGTTGTGAAATGGGTGGTGGTGGTGAGTGGAAAGGGGGGGGGGGTAAAGATATCCCGGCTGGGATATCTTTACCCCCGGGGGTTAAGCTAAACTGGCCAGGATATCTTTACCCCCACCCCAACTTTTGGGTATAAACTATTTCTTAATGCCCAATTTCTTCTTATATGCATTATCCCTGTCAGTTGTTAAATGGGTGGTGGTGGTGAGTGGAAAGGCGGGGGTAAAGATATCCCGGCTGGGATATCTTTACCCCTGGGGTAAAGCTAAACTGGCCAGGATATCTTTACCCCCACCCCAACTTTTGGGTATAAACTATTTTCTTAATGCCAAATTTCTTCTTATATGTAAGTGAAGCAAGATAGTGGACTCTATGTTTCACTTTAATATTTTTTGTTTCAATCATGACTCGGACTAATAGAACTACCCTTAGTAAGAAATATGACCATATTATAGAGGCAAATGATTATTTAATAACTTCATTTTGTATATTTTCTTATTCAAAATGTTCCTTATGACAATCTTTCATAATCTTGCAATATCCCTGTCAGTTGTGAAATCGGTGGTGGTGGTGAGTGGAAAGGCAGGGGTAAAGATATCCCGGCTGGGATATCTTTACCCCCGGGGGTAAAGCTAAACTGGCCAGGATATCTTTACCCCCCGGGGGTAAAGCTAAACTGGCCAGGATATCTTTACCCCCACCCATGAGCAATTGTAGAGATGTGAAATCCTGATTCATGCAAGCTAGCTTGAGCTAGTGTTATGTCAACCATAGACCATTGGACATCAGTAGTACCTTCCATTGTTGAGAAGTGTGCTTGGATTTTGGGGGAGGGGTCACGCTATCCCAGCCGGAATATCTGCACCCCCACAGATGAGCAATGGTAGAAGTTGTGAAAAACTGATTCGTGCAACTTATATGGTATAAGTGTGCTTGTTTGGGATTTTCGAAATACTGGGAGTGTTGGGTGAAGGTATCCCAGCCTGATATTTTGCCCCCGGGAGTGAAAGTATCGCAGCCGGGATATCTTTACCCCCGGGGGGCAAATATCCCAGCCGGGATATCTTCACCCCCGCCTTTCCACACACCACTACCACTCACAAATGACAGGGATAATGCAAGATTATGAGTCTACTATCTTACTTCAGTTACATATAAGAACAAATTTGGCATTGAGAAAATAGTTAATACCAAAAGTGGGGTTGGGGTAAAGATATCCTGGCCAGTTTAGCTTTACCCGCAGGGGGCAAGATATCCCAGCTGGGATATCTTCACCCCTGCCTTTCCACTCACCACCACCACCCATTTCACAACTGACAAGGATAATGCAAGATTATGAAAGACTGTCATAAGCAACATTTTGAATAAGAAAATATACAAACAGAATTTATTAAATAATCATTTGCCTCTATAATATGGTCATATTTCTTACTAAGGGTAGTTCTATTAGTCAGAGTCATGATTGAAACGAAAAATGTTAAAGTGAATCATCGAGTCCACTATCTTGCTTCACTTACATATAAGAAGAAATTGGGCATTAAGAAAATAGTTTATACCCAAACGTTGGGATGGGGGTAAATATATCCTGGCCAGTTTAGCTTTACCGCTGGGGGTCAAGATATCCTGGCCAGTTGAGCTTTACCCCCCGCCTTTCCACTCACCACCACCACCCATTTCACAACTGACAGGGATAATGCAAGATTATGAAAGATTGTCATAAGCAACATTTTGAATAAGAAAATATACAAAAAGAAGTTATTAAATAATCATTTGCCTCTATAATATGGTCATATTCTTACTAAGGGTAGTTCTATTAGTCCGAGTCATGATTGAAATGAAAAATGTTAAAGTGAAACATCAAGTCCACTACCTTGCTTCACTTATATATAAGAAGAAATTGGGCATTAAGAAAATAGTTTATACCCAAACGTTGGGGTGGGGGTAAAGATATCCTGGCCAGATTAGCTTTACCCCCGGGGGTTAAGATATCCCAGCCGGGATATCTTTACCCCCCGGGGGTCAAGATATCCAGGGTGGGGGTAAAGATATCCCGGGATATCTTTACCCCCGGGGGTATAGCTACCCAAGGGGTAAAGATAAACTGTTACACCGGTCTGATGAACAAAATGGTCACCAGAGCTAAAAATAGAAAAACATTGTAAAGTTGCTTCAAATGCAAACTCTTTCTTAACCCTTGGGCCAGTTTGCTTCAAACTTCACAAGAATGTTGCCTAGAGGACTCCGTACAAAAAATTGCTAAAATCGTTCCACTCTGACGAACAAGATGGCCACCAGGGCTAAAAAAAAAAAAATCTTTAAACAACATCTTCTCCTGTATCCTTGGGCCAATTTCATTCAGACATCATAGGACTGTTGCTTAGGCGACACTACCAAAATAACTAAAACGGTTCGGCTTTGATGAGCAAATGGCTGCCAGAGCTAAAAATAGGAAACCATCGTAAATTTGCTTCAAACGCAAACTCCTCCTTAACCCATAGGCCAATTTGATTCAAACTTTACAGGAATGTTACATAGGCGACTCCCTACCAAAATAGCAAAAATCATTCTGCTCCAACAAACAAGATGGCCGCCAGAGCTAAAAATAGAAAAAATATTCAAACAACAACTTTTCCAGTACCCTTGGGCCAATTTCATCTAAACTTCATACTAATGTTGTTTAGATGACCAATTATCAAAATACCTTATTCGACCTATTTACCACACCGTGCGCTTAGTTTTTTCAAAATTGTATGAAAATATTGTGGTGAAAAATCTACCCAACAAGCGCACACTCAATACAAAAACAAAAATACGAAAAAAAAAAGCCTCCGATATGATTATTTTATAGAGTTGAATTTCAGCATAGGGGTTCACCACATATACATATGAATGTCTGGGTCAAAGATGCAGCAAAGCTCAATATGAATTTGTTGGAATGTTACTGTAAAGTGTGCGCTTGTGTATTTTTTCCAGAAAAAGCTTGGGTGTGCGCTTATAGGAGCATGTGCGGTAAATAGGTCGAATACGGTAGTTAAAATGATTCCAATCTGATGAACAAAACGGCCACCATAGCTAAAAATAGAAAACATCTTAAATTTGTTTCAAATACGAACTCCTCCCAAACCCTTGGGCCAATTTGATTCAAACTTCAGTTACATAGGTGACTCCCTACCAAAATAGCTAAATTCTTTTTCTGACGAACAAGGCTAAAAATAGAAAAAAAAAATCTTCATATGACAACTCCTCCTATACCCTTGGGCCAATTTCATTCAAACTTCGTAGGTGTGAGTGTTTGAGTTTTACATCTCACCAACAGCTAAGGTTATATGGAGACAGGGCCTTGGTCTAAAGACTCACGCGAAAGTCTGGAGAAGCCCAGTAACAATCCTGTGACCCCTGGCTTACAAAGTGAGTAGCATAAACACTACACCAGGAAAGCTTCTAAACTTCATAGGAATGTTGTGTAGATGACCCTCTATGAAAAAAGCATACATGATCCCGCTCCGATGAACTAAATGGCCACCAGAGCTAAAAATAGAAAAAATATTGTAAATTTGCTTCAGAGGTGAACTCCTCCCAAACCCTTAGCCCAAGTGGATTCAAATTTCACAGGAATGGTGCCTAGGTGACTCCCTACCAAAATAGCTAAAATCATTCCACTCTGATGAACAAGATGACAGCCAGAGTTAAAAATAGAAAAAAAAAATCTTCAAACCACAACTCCTCCTGTAGCCTTAGGCCAATTTCATTCAAACTTCGTAGGAATGTTGCTTAGATGAGCCTCTACCACAAAAGCTAAAATGATCCTGTCCCGATGAACAAAATGGCCACCAGAGCTAAAAATAGAAAAACATAGTAATTTGATTCAAACACGAACTCCTCCTAAACCCTTGGGCCATTTTGATTCAAACTTCACAGGAATGTTGCCTAGGTGACTCCCAACCAAAATAGCTAAAATCTTTCCGCTCTGATGAACAAGCTGATTCCCAGAGCTAAAAATAGAATGTACCAGAGACCGAGACAATCAGGTGAGCGAATCAGGGTCCTCTGGGCCCTTTCGTTTAATTGCAGAAGACAATATGTATAGCAGAACATAAACCAAGAAAGTAGTCCCATCTCGCTACTGTGAAACAATATAAATGGTAAAAGTCACTGAAATGATAAATATATCATTTCACTAGTATTTGATATGATTTTTGTTGTGTCTGCTATTAGCAGGCATTCGTCTGGCCGTTGTCAACAACTTCTCAACAATTTGTCAACATTTGCGACAACCCTAGCTTTCACCCAAATGGTCAAGCTCATTTCTCAAGAACTATAAGAGCTTCATTAATGGAACTTGGAACACACTTGCATCTGGGGATGGCAACAATAATGCAAGCATCCACATTGACCTTGACCTACTTTTCTATGGTTTTGTTTGATTTGAGGTTTATGTCCCAGTCATCATTGTATAGGTCATTTTGGAGATGTTGGCATGTTGCTTCCAATTTTGTGGGACTTTTACCTGACATTGAGATGAAATAACATCTCAAGCCCTGCCGCCCAATTAAACCAAAAGGGTTTATAAGCATGGACGGTCAGACTCGCACCGCTTTGCCTGGGCAGGCTTAGATCCTCTATCAGTACTCATGTGCGGTTGGTGTTAGCTCTGCTTGGAAGCATCATGCAGCCCATCTATTTCTTCAAGGCCTGCTGAACTGAGGCGAATTTTCTTATGGTTCACTGACTTTGATAACTATTGCATCAAACCTAACATTCACCCTACAATTTATTTTCATTTCTCAAGAACTGTAAGAGCTGCATTGGTGATACTTGGTACAAACTTGCATCTGGGGATGGTAACAATAATGCAAGCATCCATGTTTGACCTTGACCCAATTTTGTAAACTATTGCATCAAACCTATTGTTCACCCAACTATTCAAGTTAATTTCTCAAGAAAAAAAAGAGATTCATTAATGATTTTTTGTAAAAGCTTGCATCTAGTGATGGCAATTATAATTCAGTTATCCATATTTGACATGGTTCATTGATTTTGTAATCTATTGTGTCAACCCTAGTGTTCCTAGTGTTCAAGTCCATTTTTCAAGAACTATAAGAACTTCATTAATGATACTTGGTACAAACTTGCATCTAGGAGTGGTTACTTTAATGCAAGCATCCATGTTTGACCTTGACCTAAATTTCATGGCTATGTGACTTTGACCCCACAGAGGCATGACATTGCCTTCGGCAGAATTCTTGTACATGTAATTGCTCAGATATGCATTGATTTCACTGCTTAGTATAAAACACAGTTATTAGCTTGCTGTATGAAAGTACAGGTAGCTATTGTCGCAACGCCAATGTGGGCATCAGTGTCCATGCCTGCATCAGTTTAACACTTTAAGGTTGTACTTCAGACACTCATCACGAAAACACACCTATATAGTTTTTACCCCCTTGAACCCCACTTTTATATAGTAAAACTGGGGTTTACAAGGGTAAACCTTATTTTTCTTATTTCTGTTCTAATATATAGATTGTGGGTACTCGTTAGAACCGCCTCGATGAGGCGGTTCTATCGAGTACCCACAATCTATATTTTGAGCAGAAATAAGAAAACTATCACGATTTTTCATCTTAAAATTGTCATGTTTTCGGCGATAAAGGTAACAATGTATTTGTATAGGCGTGTTTTCGTAATGTACAATTATCTCAGCAACCACATGCTGCATTGGGAATCATACCTGCCAGTTGTCACTCATTATGACTTTTCATATTTATTTTTCCACATATTTTGATCTGACACAATGAAAGAATGTGCACTGTACTGGTTAACCGCTTAAGGATAAGCTTGAACAGGATATGTGTGGATAGGTAAACTGACTGGTTAAAAATGACCTAAATAGTGTTGACTAAGGCTGACACGATTAATCGTATAATCGATTAATCAATCAAAAAATTCCACAAAAATGATCATCATTCTGATTTGCTTTTAATCGATTACTTCATAGGTACAATTTACTACCCAAAGTTATGCCTAACATAGAGGGATGAGTGGCAAACAGTGCAGACTCTGATGAGACGTCGCATTCTGCGGCGTCTCATCTGGGTCTACACTGTTTGCTCAGGCCTGTCTGTTCAGATATACATATGGTAATGGGCAACATACGGTAAGAGTCATGCTTAGACAGAAAGCCAGACAGGTAAAATTATGACAAAAACATTAGCGATTACTAATCGATTATCGATTGCAATGGCATGACTGATAATCAATTATCTTTTCAACTCCAATTAGCCAGCCCTAGTGTTGACTGGGCCGCTAAACTCAAATACAAACAAACAAACAAAATCTGCCATAGTATCTTTTTACAGTCTTTTTGGGTGCATTTTAGATTTCCTTCACTTGAGCTGTCCCAGGGGAAAAGAGCTCTATACATGATCCTACTTTTACCAATTATTGTTCACATCATGTGAACAAGTCTGTGAAATGAACATGCCCCTAATCCTCACTTCATATAGAGAAAACTGGGGTTTATGGGGGTATACATTATTTTACTTATTTCTGTTCCAAGACCTAGATGGTGGGTACTCGTTAGAACTAAGGCTGACACGATTAATCTTATAATCTTATAATCGATTGATAAATTCCAAAAAAAAAGATTATCATTTCTGATTTGCTTTTAATCGATTACTTGATAGGTACAATTTACTACCCAAAGTTAGCTGGATGAGTGGAAAAACAGTTCAGACCCTGATGAGACGCCGCATCATGCGGCATCTCATCTGGGTCTACACTGTTTGCTCAGGCCTGTCTGTTCAAATATACATATGGTAAAGTGAAACGTATGGTAAGAGTCATGCTCAGACGGAAAGCCAGACAGGTAACATAATGACAAAAACCGTAGCGATTACTAATCGATTATCGATCGCAATGACATGACTGATAATCGATTATCTTTTCAGTTCCGATTAGCCAGCCCTAGTTTGAACCGTCTCGTTATAACTGCCTCAATGAGGAGGTTCTAACAGGCACCCACAACCTTGTTTTCAGTAAAAATAAGAAAATTATTACGAATTATTCATCAGAAAAGTAGCCATTTTAGAGATGTGAAAAAATGTAGTATGTCGCATAGGTGTGTTATCGTAATGTTAAATGCATGTGCAGCCAATTAATAGGGCCTTAGAAGGACTTCTTGCATGAAACTTTGTCAAGGTCTCCTGTCAATGTCTGCAAGCAGCAACGATTCTAGTGCATCAGGAAAACACCTATATCATTTTGACCCGCTTAAACCCCACTTTTATATTGTAAACCTTGGGTTTACGGCTTATACTCTATTTTACTTATTATTGCTCAAAAACATAGATTATGGGTACGCATTCGAACTGCCTGGTTGAGGCAGTTCTAACAAATTCCCAGAACCTATGTTTTTCAGCCTAGTCGAGTTGGTTTTAACAAGTTCCCGCAATTTATGTTTTTTGAGCAGAAATATGAAAAATATCAGATTTTTTCATCCGAAAGTTTTCATTTTTGGTGGTAAAATTTGAACCTTTACTGGTTTCCTTTATGATCAGTACCCCTTTCTCCGACTTGATGCAAAAGAAATCATTGTCCTTGTTATGAGCTCATTATGTAAACATGCTTATACAAAATTGCACTGTCAATTTTAACCACCGAAAAAACGAAAATTTTTAGATGAAAAATTGTGATATTCTTCTTATTTCTGCTCTGACAAAAAATAGATTATGGGCACATGTTAGAACCGCCTTGATGATGCGGTTCTAACAAGTACCCACAATATTTTGTTTTGAGCAGAAATACCCTGGTAAACCCCAGTTTTAGTATATAAAAGTGGAGTTCAAGGGGGCCAGAATTATATAGACATGTTTTCCTGATGTGGCTCACATCTAGCTTATTCGGTTATAGGAGTATCATTCTCCAGGATTATCAGAGGAAGTGAGGTCATCCTGGCAGGAAGTGGCAGACAAGTTGGAGAATGCTGGTGCCCGAGTCTCAGTTGTTTCCCTGCCACACACACAATACTCTATAGTAACATACAGTGTCCTTTGTGCATGTGAAGTGGCTTCCAATATGGCCAGATATGATGGTGTTGAATTTGGTAGGTAAGAATGTCTGATATGCAGAAAATTATTTACACTGAAAAATGGACTATGTCTTGAAATGCTTTCACTGTTGGCCAGTTTTTGACGGGACTGGTAGCTTAGTCTCAGAAAGAGAACTAGGCTTTTTGGCAATGTCTGTACATTAGTTTGCTATGAAAACTTGTTTAGGATATCTGTACATCTTTTTTCTGTGAAAACAAGTCTAGTTCTACTGCAACAGTTGAAATGTGGAGAAGTTTTAGAATTTGATTTCACATTTACACAATCAGATTGGATAATTAGGGCCCCGCACTGAAAGTGTGGGTGCCCTATAGTAATCACTCTGTCCGTCCGTCTGTCTGTCTGTCTGTCCGTCTGTCCGTCCACAAATTTTTTTATCCTCCATAACTTTTGCCCCGCACTGAAAGTGTGGGTGCCCTATAGTAATCACTCTGTCCGTCCGTCTGTCTGTCTGTCTGTCCGTCTGTCCGTCCACAATTTTTTTTATCCTCCATAACTTTCTTATTCCTGGATGGATTTAAATATTACTTGGCAGAAATGTTAACCATAATGTGATTGAGTGTTGCGCGCAAGACTCAGGTCCGTACCTCAAAGGTCAAGGTCATACTTAGAGGTTAAAGGTCAAAAAAGGGTCTTTCCTGTGTCCAATTAATAACTTTGTTATTATTCCTGGATGGATTTAAATATTACTTGGCAGAAATGTTAACCATAATGTGACGAAGTGTCACACGCAAGTCCCACAGCCGTACCTCAAAGGTCAAGGTCATACTTAGAGATAAAAGGTAAAAAAAGCGTCTTTTTTATTGTGTCCAATCTATAACTTTCTTATACCTGGATGGATTTAAATATTACTTAGCAGAAATATTAACCATAATGTGACAGTGTGTCACACGCAAGACCCAGGTCCGTACCTCAGAGGTCAAGGTCATACTTAGAGGTGAAAGGAAAAAAAAAACGTCTTTTTTAACATCAACATTTTCCTACTCCTCTGATAGCGCTGCCGGGGGCCCTAGTCAGTTTCACTGACAGCTCTAGTTTACACACATTGATACAGGTAACTAGTAGCAAAAGGCATAGCACCCTTGAAGCAAAAATGCAGTTGTGTGCACAAACAAAGAAGAAAAAGGAGAATGTGCACAATAATATTTATGTATAATAAACAGGATTCACATTTCCTATGATTGGCAGATTACCTTACATATTATTCCTCATTCATCACAGGGACCTCTCTCTCTCTCTCTTTTTTTCTGGCGAAAGAATGTGCACTGTACTGGTTAACCGCTTACGTATAAGCCTGCCCAGGAAAAGTCTGGATAGGTAAACTGTACGGTTCAAAAATGACCAAAAATAGTGTTGACTGGGCCGTAAAATTCCAATACAAACAAATCTCTCTCTCTCGACCATTACTCCATGTTTTGCAGGATGAAAGCCTACACAGTAATCATGTAATTATGGTAGGGATCTCCAGTTAACGTCCCGATCCTAAGGACAGTGCATTTTGTGGCATTCATCCCTGCAAATGATGCCAATGGAGCATGTTCGGATACTGAACTATATTACCGCTGCTGGGAATAGAACCAGGGGCCTTTAGCATCAGAGGCAAGTGCACTAACCACTGAGTTACCGCGCTCCTCTTTAGGTAGCAAATTCTTCCCTTAAAGAGTGGTCCCAGTACAACAAACTATGGAGTGATATTTCTAGAATTTTCCTTGGTCTTTTTGCTTACACTTTATTATTTCCCCTTGCAACACCCCTGGAATCAGACTATGCATTAGAAACAGACTATGCATTGCATGTTCAAGGACCAACAATACACAGAGGTTCCTTTGTCTAAATTGGGTTGTGCACTTATGCTTTCACTGATTTTTTAACCCATTTAGTACCAGAAACCCCAAAACGGGTACCCTGGCAAACAGTGCAGGCCCAGATCAGACGCCGCAGAACGCGGCGTTCAGGGCATACCCTTTTTGCAAAAAGTTCAGCTATTTTCTGAATAGTTTTTGAAGAAAACACAACCTGACACCCCTAAATTATGAAATGGACTCATAGTATATATAAGGAGGAAGAATCCATTTGGTACTTTAAGGGTTAAGAAAATCACAATATTAAGCTATATCTTTTGTATGTAGTTTGTTTGTTTCTTTGGAGATTAGTTGCCCTATCAACACTATTTTGGTCATAATTAGCAGGTCAGTTTACCTAATCACACTATGCGGGGCAGGCATACAAATAAATGGTTAGCAAGTACAGTGCAAATTCTTTTGCCAGAAACTGACAACTTATCTTCTTGAATCGGTAGACCATAGAAAATTTTTTATTATCAATCTCCACCAAAGAATGTTGCTGATCTGGCAGGTATCAAATCAGTGACCAGGCTACCAGTCAGACCCACATCTAACTAAGCCAACTAGGCTCTGTATGCTTGTGTCATAAATTTCTTGGCCTCTAATCTTAGGTCACAGAGCAGACACGGACGAGTCAACTGAAGCACTTTATGCTCACACACGACATGAAGGATTTAATGATGTGGTCCGAGGGAGAATATTTGCTGGAAATTACTTCCTTTTAAGAAGGTAAGATTTTTAGAAGAAACAGTCCTCATAAACTTTAACCCATTGTATACTAGTGGACCCTTCCATTGCTATATGTTGGACAGTCCATTTGTCATATAAAGGGTGACAGGCCTATTTTTAGCTCACCGTCACGTAGTGACGAGGTGAACTTTGGGGAACACTTTTCGTCCGTCGTGCATCCATGCGGAAACAATTTGTTCAAACGACACCTCCTCCTAAACCACTGATTGGATTTTGACCAAACTTCACAGGAATGATCCTTAGGTGGTCCCCTTTCAAAATTGTTCAAATGGTTCCGGTCCGTTGCACATCTAGGCCACAGGAGCAAAAAATAGATTTATTTCACTGAAAACTTAAAAAAATCTTCTTCTAAGAAACCACAAGGCCCAGGTCTTTGATATTTGGTATGAAGCTTCATCTAGTGGACCCCTACCAAGATTGTTCAAATTATGGTGCTGTACCATAAATGTACCATAATCTAGTGGACTTCTATCAAGATTATTTAAATTATAGCCCTGAGGCCAAAAATGCCCCTGCCCTGGGGCCATTTGGTTTTACATAGGCTTATGTAGGGAATATCTTTAAAAAAATCTTCTTCTCTGAAACCACAAGGCCCGGGTCTTTGATATTTGGTGTGTAGCTTCATCTAGCGAACCTTTGCCAAGATTGTTCAAATTATAGCCTTTGTTGATATTTGGTATGAATCTTCACCTTTTTAGACTTCCCTCAACATTATGCACATTATAGCCCTGGGGTCAATAATGGCCCGCCCACTTGTTATTCTATGGATCAGGTGAGCGATCCAGGGCCATCATGGCCCTCTTGTTTAAGAATATTGAAAAGATGTGCATATTATCCTGACCTGGCTCAAAGATCAACTCTCGGTGGCTCGAACTAACGCTGTCTCGAACAAATTTTCATGGTCCAATGTGGCCGTTGAGGTTTATACTGTACATTTTCAGGATAAAATCAGAAACAAATCAAATTATTCTGATATGTATGAATATTTGGAACTTTTGGAATAATTTTCTAGAGTTATCCATGTTCGAGTTGTCGAAGTTTCACTGTATATTGTGGCTGTTTCTCAGAGAAAATCAGGTTTGACAATTCATGTGAATTGTCTGTTGAGCAGACAATTCACATGGTATGTCAAACCTTCTTTTCAGAAAAAGAACTTTCTATTTGAGAAAATCAGGCTTGAAATTTAATGTGAAATGTCAAGTCTTATTCTGCGAAAAAAAAAAAAAAAAAGTCTTGAAAGTGACATCGGCTAGAGGTTGCGATTGTTACTTTACCCTTGTCCTACTGAATAAATTAATTTTGATACTTCCATTTGATTATCAACCAATCAAATTATTGTATAATTATTATAATTCTTCCATTCAATTTTGCAAACTGAATGACACATTGTAGACTGTGACTAGATGGCTTCAGAAGTTGTAGTCAAACTTCAATGGCTCGAACACCTTTTGTAGCATGAAACTTTGTTTGAGACAAGGGTAGTTTGAGCCACCGAGGGTTGATCTTAGAGCCAGGTCAGGAGGCATAAAGTGGTTAACTTTTCCATTTTCTTCAAAATAAATATATGCTTTGGAAGCAGTTCTAATGAGTACACACAACATATATTTAAATGTCTGTTGTGTGTACTCAATAGAATCGCCTCATTGAGGTGTTTCTAATGAGTACTAAATGTATGTTGTGTGTACTCATTAGAATTGCCTCATTGAGGCGATTCTAATGAGTACACATAACATACATTTTCAAGATCAAATAAGACAGTTATCCCAGATATGTTTATATCTGCAGTTTCCTAGGGACTAAAGAACGAGTTCAAAAGCGCCGTGGTAAACGGGCCATCAGTGTTCGAGCCATTGAAATTTCACTGTATCTGATTTGGATCTACACTGTTTGGGAAGTTAGGGGATATCAGGGTTCAGCAGGATAAAGGTAGCACTTGAGAAAATGCCTGTTTAGTCGGTCAGAGACCGATTTTTTTGTGAGCTGGCCCAGTTTAAACATCAAAAGGACATCTGAAATTTTGTCCACAAAACATCCATTTTTCACCAAATCTGAAATATTAAACACCTTCATGTGTCATAAATTGAGAATATATATGCCCATGATTTGTCTCAGGCAAATCATGCTGATGACAGGTGAAGCATATTGGTTTGTTTGACATACTAGCCCATTTTATTATGCCCCCGGCATTCGAAGAATGGTGGAAAGGGCATATAGCGTTGCCCCTGTCCGTCCGTCCGTTCGTGCGTTCGTCCGTCCGTGCGGACGAAACTTAAACGCAGTCAATAACTTCCTTACTTCTTGATGGATTTTAAAATTACTTGGCAGAAATGTTAACCATCAAGAGACGAAGTGTCACGTGCAAAACCCAGGTCTGTACCTCCAAGGTCAAGGTCATACTTAGAGGTCAAAGGTCAAAAAAAGGGTCCGAAACTTAAACACAGTCAATAACTTTCTTATTTCTTCATGGATTTTGAAATTACTTTGGAGAAATGTTAACCATCATGGGTCGATGTGTCACGTGCAAAACTCAGGTCCGTACCTCCAAGGTCAAGGTCATACTTGGAGGTCAAATGTCAAAAAAGGGTCCGAAACTTAAACGCAGCCAATAACTTACTTATTTTTGGATGGATTTTGAAATTATTTTGTAGAAATGTTAACCATCATTAGTCGATGTGTCACATGCAAAATCCAGGTCCGTACCTCCAAGATCAAGGTCATACTTGGAGGTCAAAGGTCAAAAAAGGGTCCGAAACTTAAACGCAGCCAATAACTTACTTATTTTTGGATGGATTTTGAAATTATTTTGAAGAAATGTTAACCATCATGAGACAATGTCACGTGCAAACCCAGATCCGTACCTCCAAGGTCATACTTGGAGGTCAAATGGCATAAAAAGGGTCCAAAACATAAACACTGTCAATAACTTTCTATGGATGAATACGAACATAGACATATTTTCGGGCGGGGGCATCCGTGTCCTATGGACGCATTTCTAGTTGATGTAAGAAAAAAACCAGTCTGTGATCAAAGACATGTGTTTCTGGCTGCATGTGTGATCAGTGATAGTCCTGTGGACATTAGCATTATATAGAGGATCTTACATGAGTACTCATATATTATCCCTTTTCCTTAACGAGTTCAATAAATTGAATTATACATGAGCACGAATGCAAGATTCTATTTTATCATATGCCATTTAAAACATTTTATTCACGATTGTTTTACAAAAATGTCAATGTTCCACTATTAGTAAATGCGACGTCATTAAGGATGCCGTACATGTAATGTTACGGGGCATATCCAACTAATTTGCATATTTAATCCACTAGTGGATTACAGAATTTATTACATGGGGTTATTACACTCGCAGACACAATGTCATATGATAAAATTCAGATTCATATCATAACTTAAGGCAATAATGACAAAAATGCACAAGGTATAGCCATTCCATAGAAACATTTCGTGAACCATTATCCTGCTGAATAAATTAATTTAGCCACACCCATTTCTGTTTTCAAACCAATCAAATTGATATTTTGTATTCTTTAAAATTCACAATGAATTCACATGACAATGTGAATCCTGATCATATGGCTTCTTCAGCAGGATAAAGGTTAGAGATGTCATAAACAGGCCAACTACATGGTCCTATAACAGCTCTTGTTGAAATTTTGTAATTTTCAGGAACTATGAGAGATATTTTATGAAAGCCCAGAAGCTTAGAAGATTGATATCAGATGATTTTAAGAAAGTGTTCTCCAGTGATGTTGATGTATTACTGACTCCTACAACATTGTCAGATGCCCTCTCGTTTAAAGAATTTACCTCAGAAGATAGTCGTACACGCTCAGCAGAACAAGATGTATTCACGCAACCTATTAATATGGCAGGTAGGTTAATGTCAGAGCTCCTATTTTGCCCATTCTTATCTGAAAACCTGTTAAACCCCTGTCACACCAGGGCTGCGTTCTCACGGCGTCCAAGAAAAATGCAGAAGGCAGAGGTGTGCGCAGTACGGTCGCAAACATCGCCGTAGCAACACAGTGGCGTCGCCAGTAGACGCGTTGGGATCGCATAGAACGGCAAGCGACGGCGCACATTTTGAGCATGCTCAAAACAAACGCCGTCGCTCGGCGTTCTGATCAGAGTGCAGTGAGGTCGCCGTAAGGTTGCCATAGCAGCGCAGTAAGGTCTCCTACAACGCTACAGGAGCTCGGCAGGGGCACACAGAGGTCTCCTACAACGCTATATAAGCTCCGCTTGTATAATTGATTAACTGATTGATTGATTTGATATTTAACGTCCCAGGCAACCCTGTATATGTCATTTTGGAGACGTTGCTTCCAATTTTGTGGGACTTTTACCCGACTTTGAGATGAAATGTCATCTCAAGCCCTGTCGCCCAATGAAACCAATAGAGTTTACACGTATAAGCATGTTTACACCAATAGAGTTTACACGTACAGGCTTAGATCCTCCAAGCGGTTTACCAGTACTCGTGTGAGGTTGGTTTCAGCTCTGCGTGGAAGCATCATGCAGCCCATCTATTTCTTCCAGTCCCGATGGGAGGGGGCCGCCCAATTGTATAAACAGTGGCTAGAGAAGAGTTTGATTGTGTACTGTCCCGAAAAACCTACTTCTGAGGTGACTCCTTCCGGGTAAGGTAATGGCGGTGGACTTGCTCCTGCTTGCGGTGATTGCGGTGGACTTGCTTCCGACGGCACAGGAGTACTGGTAAACCGCTTAGGGGATCTAAGCTTGCCCAGGCAAAGGGGCGTGAGTAGGACCATCCGTGCTTATTAACCCTATTAGTTTCATTGGGTGACAGAGATTGAGATGTCATTGCATCTCAATGTTGGGTAATAGTCCCACAAAATTAGAAGCAACGTCTCCAAAATGACCTATAATATGTTGATGGGACGTTAAACCCCAAATCAAACAAAACTGTTCGACTGATGAAGATGTCTGTTTACACTTTGAGAACGTCTCCAACATGTGAGCGCCGTAAAAGCATAGTGCACACATTGAGAGTGCAGTAAAAGCGCAGTGCACGCATTGTGAGCGCCGTAAAAGCGCAGAGGAAGCGCCGTGGGAGCGCATACAATCGCTATCAAGAACGCCGCAGATCGCCATGTAAGCTCCGTAGCAACGTCTTAGTCGCTGTAGGGACGCCATGACAGGTCATTGTTCACAAAAATATCCCATATTTCTTGCAATCTCGCGTCGTTCTGAAAAATTAAACAACGCCGTCCCATCGCAGTGAAAACGCGGCATAGTGTGACAGGGGCTTAAGAAGGACAGAGGCAAATAGCACAGATCAGAATCAGATGCTGCCCCTAGGAGCAGTCTCATAACAATAACACACCAGTGCGACTTTTCTGATGAAAATCCGTGATATTTTTCTTATTTATAAAGCAAACATAGATTGTGGTGCTCGAGTACCCTCAACCTATGTTAGTGAGGTGGTTCTAACCTGTACTGACAACCTATGTTTTGGAGCAGAAATAAGAAGAATAATGTATACCCCTGTATACCCCAGATTTGTCTTTTAGGTGGGTATTCATTTCACAGACTTGTGATGGTAGCCTGTGCATTGGACATAGGCAAACAGCACAGACCAGAATTAGATGCTGCCTCAAGATGCAGTCTGATCAGGATCCACATTGTCAGCATGTATCCAAAAATGTGTTCCTTCCGGCATGGCCTAGATGTCAGTCACAACAATCTGTTTGTTGTCTCATGGTTGGCTTATGGCCTAGATGTCAGTCACAACAATCTGTTTGTTGTCTCATGGTTGGCTTATGGCCTAGATGTCAGTCACAACAATCTGTTTGTTGTCTCATGGTTGGCTTATGGCCTAGATGTCAGTCACAACAATCTGTTTGTTGTCTCATGGTTGGCTTATGGCCTAGATGTCAGTCACAACAATCTGTTTGTTGTCTCATGGTTGGCTTATGGCCTAGATGTCAGTCACAACAATCTGTTTGTTGTCTCATGGTTGGCTTATGGCCTAGATGTCAGTCACAACAATCTGTTTGTTGTCTCATGGTTGGCTTATGGCCTAGATGTCAGTCACAGTAATCTGTTTGTTGTCTCATGGTTGGCTTATGGCCTAGATGTCAGTCACAACAATCTGTTTGTTGTCTCATGGTTGGCTTACTGCAAACACTTTGGGCCCAGATTGGATCAGGGTCTACACTGTTAGCATGTATCCTCTGCTTTATGTCTGCTGGTAACTTTGTACGTCATTGTTGCAGTGTGGAGCCAGATCAGACTGGCAAACCTGGAGTGTATGTAATTTGCACATCTGTAAAGGATTTGTCTTCAGATATGACCTATCACAGAAAGCAAAAAAAAAAAAAAAAAGAAAACCAGATGTGTTTGTGAAACACTAATGCCCCCGGATAGTGCCAATGTTAAAGTTTTTAAAAAGTAGGTAATACATATCAAGGTCGAGGTCACGAAGTCAAAAATTATGGTACCACTAGAAAGGTCATGTGACAAGGAATGCACATGTGAAATATGAAAGCCCTATCAGTTACCATTCAAAAGTTAGGTTCAATGTTAACGTTTTTGCAGATAGACAAACAAACAGATGGACAGACAGACAGACCAAAAACTATATGCCCCTGAATCTTTGATTCAAGGGGCATAAAAAGAAATAAAGTACAGGCTATTTTAATCAACTTCTGTGTGGCAGCATTTTTCTTTTGCACCTTTGAGTTTTATTTTATCTGTTCAATGATTTCGGACCTTTTTCTGCTAGCAAACCCCTACAATGATACTGCTTCATGAAAAAATACAATATGACCGTAATTGTGTGTTTCAGTGTCTATCAGGCTTGCATTGAGGTGATTGAATACACTTTGCATATTTCTCTCACATGTACATGGGAAACACCTTTCCTGATTTCCTATATGCTTTCCTGCAGTCTCATTGTGATAACACACCTGTGTGACATAGTGCATTCTTCCTATCTCAAAAATGGTTACTTTCTGATGAAAATTTGTGATATTTTTCTTATTTATACCCCAAACATAGGTTAAGGGTGCTCGTTAGAACCCCCTCATCGAGGTGGTTCTAACGAGTACCCACAAAAGCATAGGTTAAGGGTGCTTGTTAGAACCGTTCTGACGAGTACCCACAACCTATGTCTTCGAGTAGAAATAAGAAACAAATTTTGTATACCCCACAAACCCCACTTTTTATCCCCCGACCGAATGGGTTTGGGGGATATAGCGATCAGCCTGGCGTCTGTCCGTCCATCCGTAGTCACAACCTTGTGATGGCCATAACTCCTATACCCTTCGAGATTCATTGATGGTTCTTGGCACAATTGTTTACAAGGCTGAGACGGCGTGTCATGCGCAAGAACAAGAACTCTGGATGCCATACTTTTTGAATTATCTCCCCTTTTAATAAAATAGAATGACTACTTTGTGATGGCCATAACTCCAATACCTTTTGAGATATATTGATGGTACCTGGCACAGTTGTTCACAAGGCCGAGAGGTGTGTCATGCACAAGAACCACAACTCTGGTTGCTATGGTTTTTTAGTTATCACCCCTTCCAATAAAATAGAGTGACTACCTTGTGATGGCCATAACTCCAATACCCTTTAAGATATATTGATGATACCTGGCACAGTTGTTCACAAGGCCCAGACGGTGTGTCATGCACAAGAACCACAGCTCTGGATGCCATGGTTTTTGAGTTATCTCTCCTTCCAATAATATAGAATCAATACTTTGTGATGGCCACATCTCCAATACTCTTTGAGATATATTAATGGTACTTGGTACAGTTATTCATGAGGTTAAGCAGGTGTGTCACGTGCAAGAACCACAACTCGCGGTGCCCAGGTTTTTGAATAATTTCCTCTGACAATATAACCTTGTGATGGCCATAACTCCAATATCCTTCGAGATATATTGATGGTACTTGGCACAATTGTATACAAGGTTAAGACGAAGCTTCATGCCTAAGAACCACAACTCTGGGTGCTATGATATTTGAGTTATCTCCCCTTCCAATATAACAGTATGACCACCTTGTGATCACCGTACCTCCAATACTCTTTGAGACATATTGGTGGTACCTGATGCAGATGTAGATGATGTTAAGCAGGTGTGTCATGCTCAAGAATTACAACTCTTGGTGCTCTGGTTTTTGAGTTATGTCCCCTGACAATATAACCTTGTAATGGCCATAACTCAATACCCTTTGAGATATATTGAAGGAACTTGGCGCAATTGTATACAAGGTACAGAAGGGGTGTCATGTTCAAGAACCACAACTGTTAACGCTGTGGTAATTGAGTTATCTACCCTTCAAATATAATGGTATGACCGTCTTGTGATCACCATATCTCCAATACCCTTTGAGACATTGATGGTACTTTGTACAGAAATACATGAGCTTAAGCAGGCATGTCATGCGCAAGGACCACAATTCTGAGTGCCCTGGTTTTTCAGTTATCTCCCCTGACAGTATAATCTTGTGATGGCCATAACTGCAATACTTTTGTGATATATTGCTGGTTTAATTCTGATGCACTTTCTATTGGTGAACAATCTTCTGAAGGCCATATTGGCTTTTGGTCGGGGGATTTGCCATCTCTTCCGATGGCTATTTTCTCTATTTAAATTGGGGTTTAAAGTGGTGATCGTAGCACGGAACATGTTAGCCTGATGTGAACTTATCTGAAAAGAGGTCTATTCTTTGTGGAAAGAATTTGCTCCTTAGGGGCAAATTCTTTCCTCTAAGAGTAGGCCCCTATTGATATGGGAGAAATTTTTTTTTTTTTGAAAAAGTTACCCCCCTTGAAAGGGATTATATTCTAGTTAAGTTTGATTATTTTTCAGGTCTGCCTGCTGTGACTCTGCCGATTAAACTGTCAGACAAAGGATTGCCCATCAGTCTACAAGTTATAGGACAGAATTTTAAAGATCATCAGATGTTAGCTGTAGCCAAATGGATAGAACAGAATGTTAACTTTCCAAGACTGAATTTGGATTTAATAGACCACTTCAAATATTGAATCTAGTCTGTTGTTTGTGTTGTGGTTTAATGGCCCTGTCAACACTATTTAGTCAGTTTACTTATCCACCTTTTTCCTGGGCATGCTTATACGTAAGCGGTTCACAAGTACAACGCACATTCTTTCGTCAGAAACTGACATCTGCCCTTCTTGAATCAGCGGAAGGGGGAGAATGACCATAGAAAAGATTTCATGATTAATCTCCACGAAAGAATATTGCCGACCCTGGCAGGTATTGAACCCGCGTCCTCCTGATCACCAGTCAGACATGCATCCGACTTAAGAATCTAGTCTGATAATATGTAATTGACTTTTGAGTCATTGTACATGATGTGATGTCAACCAGAGAATACCAATATTGACTGAGGCGAAGCTGAGGTCAAAACAACGCCGCGACTTACAGTCAAAATCGCCGAATCGGCCACCTTTATAAGAGCGCCTCCTGTGTAAAAGCGCCGGAATGAAACATTCCCGATGTTTTTCACTATATAATTTAACTGCATAAAAGCGCCACCTCTTTAAATGCACCATCGGCCAGTAAATCAATTCCCAAAACGCTAATTGTTCTTCAAAAGACGGCCTCCCCATACCTGTTGAATTCGATAATCCAATTATCTAGTCGGGATAATTGCTTGGTGTTGACAATTGAATCCAATTATGTCAACAAAATGAGTGAAAGTTGGATACAGGTAGATATGCCTTCAGGGAAAAAGGTCTGCAGTTAACTCACTCTCGCGAACTCGCGTTATTTCTCGCATAGTCACGTGTGATTTGAAAGGAAATTTTACCTGTGTTTACTCATTCTCGCGAACTCACGTTATTTCTCGCATGGTCTCGGGCGATTTTACAAGAAAAGTTTGACAGTTTTGTGAAAAGAGAAAAAAAAAAATCGGTATGTATTATAAATCTCTAATTCATAAAGAATTGACCTTCTAATGGTGTTTTTGGTATGAAAGTTCCTTGATCGTAATAAGGCCGAAAGCCGAAGTTGTCGGACGGTCGGCGGGCCGAAAAAACGTTTCGATGGAAAACACATCGAACTGCCTTACTTCGTGTTGTTGGCTAGATCTTACATAAAATACATGATTTTTAACATTAATACTTGTTTCTATTGAGGATTACACTAATTTTTCATAGCTCATATTTGTGATTTCGAGAATCAAGTCTAGACGTTTCGCCCCCATGTTTTTCGGCCTTGATGACGCCAAGACGGCCCAAAGTCAAAACAATTAAAAATAACCAATTGCTATTTGTTTAGGACCTGTGTAGTCAACACTCGTAACAAGCAAACAGTGTGAACCCAGATCGGACTGCTCCCTGATCTCGTTCCGCATTGTTTGCCAGAATGCATTTTAAAGTAATCGGTGGGCGACACATTTGCTATTTTCTCACCCAATTATTAGTTGAACAAAAGCCCCGAAATGGTAATAATAGTGCGGCGACATATTTCATTAAGAATTTCATTTCTGGCTGAACCTCCATAAGACAACCACCTGTGTATAACAGCCAATTCCTCCATTCCCAAAAGTGGCTCTCTTATACAGGTTTGACTGTATATACTTAGTCAAAAAAGTAACTATAACAACTTTCGGGTGAAACTCACTAGATGTCCTGCAGCTACTGAGCTAAATTTGGCTGTAGACATTTAAATCGGACGTTTAGCTAGAGAATGCTCAAACTTGCATTTGTCGATACCTTTCTGCTCCAGAGTTGTCTTCCAATATGTGCCTGGAAAGATTTTGGTAGAAAATGGACATTGCGCATGCGCAGAAAGTTCTTTTTTGTCTAAGATGGAAGACAATATTCTCTGAACATCGGATAACACTTTACTTTTACAATATCTCATGATCTCGCATTATAAGCGAGGTTTTAAATTGTGAAATTCTCAATTTATCTCCCTTGCAATTAAAAATATAGCAATTTTCGAACTGCTGTAATTTTTATTCCTCTCAAACAATTTTTGCAATTTTTTCAAAAAACGCTTTGTGTTCACCATTGCTTTTAATCACGATGGTAAAAAATACAGAAAATTCATGTAGCACGTAGCACTATCGATTGCGATTTTCTATGGAGTTCCCATTGAAAGCAGCATTTGCACACAACTTCTAAGAATTGGAGGTCAATATGTGATAGCCTGTTTCTCGTAGCTGATGCAACTAAAGTTCCAAATCTTTTGTGAATAGACGCAAATGGTATCTAAAGAAATGTCACATGTATCAAATTTTAGAAATGTAGGGTACAGGGAATTTTTTTTATGTTAAATCATAGCATGTTTTAATGATTTTCTCTGCGAAAATGACACAGTGACCCCTTGGGTGTTTAAAGCAATAGTCTACGATGATGTGTTTACGAAAACAAAAACGAATGGTGCTTTTGCACGGTAAAATGAGTCTTCTTATCAAAACATAACAAACTTTGTGTAGTTTTTATCTGTAGTAGCTATAGTAATAGAAGCAATTTTAGGTATAGGAACTTTTTTGACTGAGTATATATATCGCAATCTGGATATATCACCCTAGCGGAACTTGGACCCCAAACTCAGCTGAGGTCAATATTGGTATTCTCTGGTCAATATCAAATCATGTCCAATGACTCAATTGTCATTACTTGTTTTATTATATAATCCCAAAACGAAACTTCAGTCTGTCATTTTACCTGCTCTGGGATTTTCCATACAAAATTGGATACAGGTCATGTAAATTATGTGTATTAGGCTTTGGATAGCTTAGCCCTCAGAGAAACATAATGATAACATGTTCTTGTGTCATTATATAACATTTGTGGCTTTATATAATTACATTATCAGGGAAAACTGGGTCAAACCACAACTCTGCTGGGTCCCATATTTGTAATGACGGTAAGAGCAGAATGAGCGCCAGCTCAGTAATTCCAGACTCTAATTTTAAAAAGGGATGTTTAAAAGAAAATCTAATTTTGGAACACTAATATCATATGGGAAAATTGAATTTTAGAAACAAATGTCTCATGACCAGGTGAACATCTAGATATGTAAAGCATCACAGATTGCAGTCTTTGCAAACAGAAAAGATCCAGATCAGATGGCTTCCAAAGCCATCTGATCAGGATCTACACTGTCATTCAGATTTTCTGTTTTAAATTTTACTGAATTATATCAAATAATGTGATTAGTTGAAAGTCGGAAATGGGTTTGGCTAGATTTATTCAGCAGTATGAGTTGACAGGATGATATACAGTGTTCATCCTGATGGGATGGCTTGTTATGAGCTGTTTCATCTGAATTAATACATTGCTGGCCTCCGTGCCTCAGTAAAAATCAGCTGAGACTGGTGATCAGGAGATTATTGGATCCAACCCTTCAAGTCAGATCAGCTTGCATTTCTACCCAGTCTTAAAGTGCACAAAAGTATCATGGTCCTCACGGACATAGTTGAGCCAGCTCGCGTCAAATCCTAAAGGCTGTCTGGTGCACCCAGCGGAATTTCAAAACTCGGATCAGCCTGCGAATCTGCTGTCTCGAAGTACACAAAAGTATCTCCGTCAGCATGAATATAGTTGATACAGCCTGATCATGCAACAATCTGTTGACATCATGAAATATTTCCTACAGTCATTATCTCCCAATGACTTCATCATGTGAACAAGTCCGTGAAATGATTACCCCCACCCCCTCCCACTAAACCCGTTTATATAGAGAAAACTCGGTCAGAGGATTTAGTGAAATCACCTCATAAATTACCGAAATCACCTTGAATAACCTATTTTTTGTGCAAAAAAAACATTATTATTTGGGAAAAGTAATTAATTCTTTGTATTTTGCATGTCATATCTCGCATAATTATACTTTATTATTTCTGCTGAGCTGGAAAAAGTGGAGGCGTATAACACGATGATACGGGCGATGGCCGGTTCATAGAAATACCGGAACCCATCAAAACACCGGAACACACTGGAAATTACAGAAACACACTCAAAAAAGCCTTTTAGTTGGCTAAATAAATGTTTTTGGGGGTATATACTATAATATGCATTTTGTATGCCTTATATTGGCCAAATGTAACACAAACATATGCTTTATTAACCCTATCCCAGTTACGCATCAAATAATTTATGGCAATGTGATCAGTGATAAAATTTACAATGTACTTGTACATGTATGTATAGACTTGTTTTCGTAATGAACTGATAGTTAATTGTGGGTATTATGGTCAAAATTGGTCTACATTACAATAGTTGGCTTCATGTTCTATTGTCGTTTTAGATCTCACACCACTTCAATAAAAAATACTGTACTGAACAATTTTTCCAAGCTAAGGATTTTGACATTTCATGTTTTTCTTCCCAAAAGAGACACTGACTGGACATGCCAATCTTTTTTTTAGGCTGGAAGAATTGTCAAACACTCTTTTGGTCATCTGATGAGTTATATCAGAGAGTGAAAATCTAAACATAAAGCGCTCAGTATAATTACTTAGTGTATATTCAGACCCACAGGACCGGAACACATTTGATAAAACACTGAAATAAGATTAGTTTATGCTTTTTATATCAGAAATGTTATCAACAACATCCTACACAATAAAACAATGCAAATAAGTAAAAAATAACATTTATAATAACATAAAAATAAAAAATTCAACTGTGTTCAGGTAATTACCAGTGTGTTCCGGTGTTTTGGTGTGTTCCGGTATTTCTACGAACCCGGCGATGGCTGAAATCACCGAAATCTAACGAAATCACCTCATAAATTACCGAAATCACCTTGAATAACCTATTTTTTGTGCAAAAAAACATTATTAATTGGGAAAAGTAATTAATTCTTTGTAATTTGCATGTCATATCTTGCATATTTATACTTTATTATTTCTGCTGAGCTGGAAAAAGTGGAGGCCTATAACACGATGATACGGGCGAAGGCTGAAATCACCACAGATTTCACAGAAATCACCACTCCTATCATTATATTGTATACCAAACTATCTATTTAAAGGAGTAATAATGTTTTTATGCCCCCGGAATCTAAGAGATTCGGGGGCATATAGTTTTTGGTCTGTCTGTCTGTTTGTCTCTCTACAAAAACCTTAACATTGGGCATAACTTTTGAATGGTAATAGATAGAGCTTTCATATTTCACATGTGTATACCTTATCACAAGACCTTTCCAGTGGTACCATAATTTTTGATCTCGTGACCTTGAACTTGACCTTTGACCTATTTTTTTTTCAAAATTTTTAAAAACATTAACATTGGCCATAACTTTCGATTGGTATGTGATAGGGCTTTCATATTTCATATGTGCATTCATTGTCACAAGACCTTTCTAGTGGTACCATAATTTTTGACCTTGTGACCTTGACCGTGATGTTTGACCTACTTTTTAAATAAAAACTTTAACATTGGCCATAACTTTCGATTGGTAAGTGGTAGGGCTTTCATATTTCACATGTGCACTCCTTGTCACAAGACCTTTCTAGTGGTACCATAATTTTTGACCTCGTGACCTTGACCTTTGACCTACTTTCATAAACTTTAACATTGGCCATAACTTTTGATTGGTAGTAGTAGGGCTTTCATATTTCACACGTGCACTCCTTGTCACAAGACCTTTCTAGTGGTACCATAATTTTTGTCCATCCAGACACCCCCCCCCCTCAAGGTCAAGGTCACTGGCTATTTTTAGAAAAACTTTGTCATCGCTCTAGCGCCAACATTTCTTTACTGATTTCAATATAACTTCACACAAATGTTCCTTATGACAATATCTTGAGCGAGTTCGACTTTCAAGGTCATGACCTCAAGGTCAAGGTCACTGTGGCTATCTTTAGAAAAACTTTGTCATCGCTCTAGCGCCTACATTTCTTGGCCATACCTTTTGATTGCTTAGTGATACTGCTTTCATATTTAACATGCGCTGTCCAGTACTTCAAAAAGTTATTCTAAAAATAGCCACAGTGACCTTGACCTTGAGGGGGGGGGTGTCTGGATGGACAAAAATTATGGTACCACCAGAAAGGTCTTGTGACAAGGAGTGCACGTGTGAAATATGAAAGCCCTACTACTTACCAATCAAAAGTTATGGCCAATGTTAAAGTTTATAAAAGTAGGTCCAAGGTCAAGATCACGAGGTCAAAAATTATAGTACCACTAGAAAGGTCTTGTGACAAGGAGTGCACATGTGAAATATGAAAGCCCTACCACTTACCAATCGAAAGTTATGGCCAATGTTAAAGTTTTTAAAAAGTAGGTCAAACATCACGGTCAAGGTCACAAGGTCAAAAATTATGGTACCACTAGAAAGGTCTTGTGACAATGAATGCACATATGAAATATGAAAGCCCTATCACTTACCAATCGAAAGTTATGGCCAATGTTAATGTTTTTAAAAATTTTGAAAAAAAATAGGTCAAAGGTCAAGTTCAAGGTCACGAGATCAAAAATTATGGTACCACTGGAAAGGTCTTGTGATAAGGTATACACATGTGAAATATGAAAGCTCTATCTATTACCATTCAAAAGTTATGCCCAATGTTAAGGTTTTTGTAGACAGACAAAGACAAACGGAAAAATTTTGAAAAAAATAGGTCAAAGGTCAAGTTCAAGGTCACGAGATCAAAAATTATGGTACCACTGGAAAGGTCTTGTGATAAGGTATACACATGTGAAATATGAAAGCTCTATCTATTACCATTCAAAAGTTATGCCCAATGTTAAGGTTTTTGTAGACAAACGGAAAAATTTTGAAAAAAAAATAGGTCAAAGGTCAAGTTCAAGGTCACGAGATCAAAAATTATGGTACCACTGGAAAGGTCTTGTGATAAGGTATACACATGTGAAATATGAAAGCTCTATCTATTACCATTCAAAAGTTATGCCCAATGTTAAGGTTTTTCTAGACAGACAAACAGACAGACAGACCAAAAACTATATGCCCCCGAATCTCTTAGATTCTGGGGGCATAAAAAACGGTGAAATTTTAGGGATTTTTTCCACTAATATTAATTCCAAAAATTATAAAATAGACCCATACAATATATTTTAAATATTTAACGTGGTTTTATATGAATAAAATGGTGATTTCGGTAATTTATTAGGTGATTTCGTTAGATTTCGGTGATTTCACTAAGTCGTCCAACCCGAGAAAACTGGGGTTTATGGAAGTATACATTATTTTTTTTCTTATTTCTGCTCCAAGACTCATAGATCGTTACTACTCGTTAGAACCGCCTCATAGAGGCGGTTCTAACAAGCACCCACAACATATTTTTACAGTATAAAAGAAAATTATATGGAGTTTCATGAGAAAAGTAGCCATTTTGGAGATGTGAAAAACTATGTCGCACGCAGTTGTCAGTTTTTGTTGTAAAAGAATTGTGTGTTGTGTGGTTGACTACATGTCCACGGTAAACTGACCAGCTCCACATGAATTTAACCCTTGTCCTGCTGAATATTCATATATGCCACTCCCACTACCGATTATCAACCAATCAGATTATTTGATGCAAATTATTGCAACAAATTCACAATCTGACTGGCAAACAATGTAGATCCTGATCAGATGGCTTCGTCAGAAGCCATCTGATCTGGATCTTCATTGTTTGGAAAATAATGCATATCCGGGCTCAGCAGGACAAGGGTAAATAGTGTTGACTGGGCTGTTAAACTCAAACCCAACCAGAAACCAAAGCTGAATCGACTTTAATTTGGTTTGCATAGTAGGTATTTGAACTTGTCTACAGTGATGACAATCGTTGCTGCCACTGAATGGGTCTTGAAGTTCAAAATCAAGGAAAAAACAAACAACTTGTATGGTTATTTTATATATAATGTCATCTTTAATAATTAACTTGCCACCAATTTACCCTCATTTAAATACAAAATTGAAATAAAATCACAGATTTCATCTTTATTTCACATTAAAAATACACAATGCATTTTATAAGTTGCCATTATGTTACATCAAGAACCTATCAAATTTATTTATTGCTCCAGTGGATAATTAACTGATAATGTTCTGTTTCTTTCTTTTAAAATATCTATGTCAGGTTGTCAAGTATGAAAAGAAAACCCCTCTAAACCCCATTTTAAGTAGAGAAGAATGTGGTTTACAGTAATATACATTATTTTCTTATTTCTGCTCCAATACATAGGTTGTTGGTACTTGACATTAGAAAGAAGTGGTTCTAACAAGCACCCAAAACATATGTTTGAAGTATAATTAAGAAAAAATTATGTAATTTTCATGAGAAAACATGCCTATACAAATACATTGTAACCTTTATCACCGAATAAATGAAAATTTTAAGATGAAAACAAGAAAGATGTGTTTGTGAAACATGTCCCCGGGCAAGGCCTTTTTTCAAAGTTGGTCACACATCAAGGTCAAGGTCACAGGTCAAAATTTTTTGCATGAATGTGAAGCTCTTGTCACAAGGAACCTACATGCCAAATATGAATGTTATCTCAGACGGTTCAAAAGTTATGACCAACGTTAAAGTTGTCCACATACAAACAAACAAACAGACAGGGCAAAAACAATATCCCCGCTATCGCTACCGGGGACATAAAAATGTGATATTTTTCTTATTGCTGCTCAAAATATAGATTGTGGGTACTCATTAGAACCGCCTCATCAAGGCGGTTCTAACGAGTACCCACAATCGAGGTGGATCTAACCAGTATCCACACTCTATATTTTAGAGCAGCAATAAGAAAAGTCAAGTTTACCCCTGCAAACCCCAGTTTTATTATATACCCGGTCAAAAAAGTAACTATACCAAGTTCCGGGTAATTTTTAGTAGCTATCCGGTAGCCATTCAGCTATAGATGGCTGTAAACATACGAATCGGACGTTTAGCTGCAAAATACATAAATTTGCATTTGCCCATACTATTCTGCTCAAGAGTTGTCTTCCAATATGTGCCTAGAACGGTTTTGCAAGGAAGTTGACATTGGGCATGCGCAGATTATCATTTTATGTCTGAGATGAAAGATCATATCCATTGAACATCGAAACTCACTTTACCTTTACAATATCTCATGATATTGCCCTACAATCAAGACTTTAATTTGTGAAATTCTCAGATTATCTCCCTTTCAATTAAAAATATAGCAGTTTTCAAACTGTTGTTATTTCTATAGCTGCCATCCAATTTTTGCAATTTATCTAAAAAGCGCTTTGTTGCCACCATTGCTGTTAACAATGATGGAAAATAATGTAGAAAATTCATGTAGCATGTAGCACTGCCAATTGCAATTTTCTATGGAGTTTCAATTGAAAACAGCATTTTACACACACCTTCAGAGAATTGGAGGCTTATACGTGACCTCTGTTTCTCTTAGCAAATGGAGCTTAAGTTCCAAATCTTTTTGTGGATAGACACACAGGGTATCTAATGAAAGGTTACATGTATCAACTTTTAGAAATCTTGTGCTAAGTGTAATTTTTAATGGCGTTGAATCTTGGCGTTTGTAATGATTTATTCTGCGAAATGGTCACAGTGACCCCTTGGGTGTTTAAACAATAGCCCAGGCTGGCGTGTTTACATAAACACAAACAGTTTGGGCTTTTGCATGGAGAAATGAGTCCTTTAACCGAATCAAAACTTTTTTTTATGTATTTTTCATTTGTAGTAACTGTGGTAACAGAAGCAATTTTATGTATAGGAACTTTTTTGACCCAGTATATGATTGGGTTCAAGAGGGTCAAAATTATATAGGCGAGAGGATTCCTACAAGTACCAACAACATAGGTTTTTAAGCAGAAATAAGAATTAACATCAGGTTAACAAGTCAATGAAATGAACATCCTACTAAATGCCACTTTATCCCTTATCTTTCTGAATATTCATTTAAGCCACACCCATTTCTGTCTATCAACCAATCAAATTACTTGATGTAAATTTATTGCTACAAATTCATAAACTGAATGCCAAACAGTGTAGATCCTGACCAGATGGCTTCTTGATCTGGATCTACACTGTTTCCAAAGATATGGGTTGTCGTGAACAGCATGATAAGAGTTAAATAGAGAAAAAAATGGGGTTTGCAGGGGTAAATATTATTTTTCTTATTTCTGTTTTAAAACATTTTTTGTGGGAACTCAAAGAGGCAGTTCTAACGAGGACCCACAACCTATGTTTGCAGTATAAATGGTAAAAATATTGCAAATTTTCATCAGAAAAGTAACTATTTTGTAGATCTTTATGAAAGAATGCACAATGTTGCACGGATGTGTTACTGTAATGACCAACATTATTGTCATACCCATCCTGACCAACATTATTGTCATACCCATCCTGACCAACATTATTGTCATACCCATCCTGACCAACATTATTGTCATACCCATCCTGACCAACATTATTGTCATACCCATCCTGACCAACAATATTGTCATACCCATCCTTGTCAGGAGTTATCAATACAAGTTCTTATCATTGTTCCATGTAAGGAGTAGAAAATAACACAGGGAGGGCTCTGATGTTAACCCTTTCCCTGCTGAATAAAATAATTTAGCCACAGCTGCCACACCCATTACTGACTATCCCCCAATCAAATTACTTGATATGATGTATTTGTTCAATAAATAAACTTCATGACTAAATACTTTAGATCCTGATCAGATGACTTGTTCACTGCTTTCAAAGGTAGGAGTTGTCGTGTTCAGCAGGATAAGGGTTAATTATGCGATATAAGCAAGTCTGTGGGTAACATCACTTTATGGTGCGAAAAGTGGGGTTTACAATGAAACGCATTTTTCTAATTTCCTTTCACTTTAACCCTTGTCCTGCTGAATATTCATATATGCCACACCCACAACCGATTATCAACCAATCAGATTACCTGTAGCAAATTATTACAACAAATTCACAATCTGAATGACAATGTAGATCCTGATCAGATGGCTTCTACAGAAGCCATCTGATCTGGATCTACATTGTTTCAAAGAAAAGGCATATCCGGGCTCAGCAGAACAAGGGTAAATATATATTGTGGGAATGCTATTGAACCACCTCATACAGGGAGTTCTAACCAATGTGCAGATATATTTTTAATGACAGATTCTATCTGTCTATTCTTGCTGTGCTACGCGTTTAAAGTAATTCAGGCTTCAGTTCTTCCGGCTTTGACAGCCATAGAAATATGAGTCCGCACAAAATGTAGTCCGGTTTGGCGCAGTAATCCAAATTGTACAAGTGTATTAGTTATCCTGTAAGTGTAATTCAATCTTTTGAAGCAGACGACTTGACGATTGAGCATTTCATATGAATCAGCTGCATCATGCGACGGGTATACCCAGATCAATGCGGCGTCTGCTCAGGTTTTACACGGTTTTCTATCAGTGTTGTCAATATTTAATCCTTAAAGACCAGCCTGCTGTTGGACCAGGTCAGCTATAGACAAGAATATTAATGGGTTTTCTTTCTGACTTTTGAGGTCAAGTTTAGGTCAGTTACAACTTAGGTGTATATTGACTTTGCTTGGCGAAATTGAAAAGAAAGGCTGTCCCTTTCAACCCTGGAATATGGTACAGATACTTAGTATAGGTCCTGTGATATAATTCTAGGTGCCATATATTTAGCAGAATGGACGAGCCCAACTTCAGTGATGGGAAAGTGCACTCCAGAAACGCAAGGCAGTGAATACATCAAAGCACTGACAACACTCGTGCCGGTTGTCTCTAAATGCAGGCTGGTCATGAACGGTGACTTGGACTGATTCGTTTAAACTGAAGCTGTTAGTAACTAATGCAAAAAGTGTAGAACAAGATCAGCACCATGTTTGTGTGGCTTTTGAACTGAGTTTACATTGTTTGCCAGATCCAACATTTGATTCATGTGCAGATTTTACTGATAACACTTACATGTACCCAACGATGACAAACGACGCGGCTATGTTTGGGTTGATTGTTTGGCATTCTACCCGAAGTTGCTAATAAGAAAAGCGCTTCAGTGCAAATGTCTATGTGACTATCACTGACTTGTCAGAATAATTTTTTGTCTTGTAGAAAATAGCCGCAGTGAGATCGGGGTATTCCATATGACGGAAGAGTGTTATCCTGGAATCATGGAGTGAGCTCGGCAAACAGTTTAGACCAAAATCTTCACTATTTGTTTTGAATTTCAGACTTAAATGAAACAGTTTAAATCTCAGCCCAGGCCTATTACTCCAACCTACACCCCACACTCTCAGTGCTTTGATTCTGAAACAAAACGATTACAAGACACTTAGGCACCATGCCCTTAAGCTAAAAAGGTTAAATCAATCAACCGTGACGTCTGGTTACCAAGTTGGCCATGTCGCTCATGTGCACCACCCTAACACCAGTACAGATAGAAACCACATGTTCAGGATCAATCTTTTGATGTGTAATGTAAAAATCGTGCCTAGAAAAGAAGAAACTGAAATTTGCTCTCAAAAAGCATTTAGTGAGAGCGTATTGCAACATTTTTCATAAAAGGATCGTAAGCGTGTCCCTGGACAGTAAAGCGGATGCCGTTGACTCTGATTTTGGGTGCCACAAGTGTGTGATCTATCGTCTATTGGAGCGACATCTTACTATTTACAGAAGACGCTAGTGGACGTCGACGTAGCGGAAGACCGACGTCCATACGTCAAGATCGATTCGACCGTCAGACGCATATTCGAAACAGATTTCTGCCGGCAGCTGCCAAACTGTACCTGTAGATATCCAAGGGGTCTCAACTACCGACTAATAAGCACTGACACTGATCATCACCCTTATGCGATGCACATTTGAGAGCTAGACGTCCCTGTCGTGACCAAAGTTAACGCATCAACACCGTACGGAACACTTACGCTAGTGCATGAAATACGTAAACTGGCGTCTAAGCGACTGACATATGCGTTTCAGTGACAAATCGCACTTCAGCGTGATCATGCCGGTTGTCGTTTCCGGGTGTTTCGATGTATAGGTGTAAGGTATGCTGAGACGACGCATGCGTAACAGAGCATGACATATCGGGTGAAATAAGCGTTATCGTGTGGCGAGCTATTGCGTGTAGTTAGCGAACGCAGCTTAGTGTCATTAAGAACATTCAAGATCATAGCTAAGACGTGAACTGAACAGCGAGACGTTACATCAATCAAGTGCTTCGGCCTCACATAGTTCAATTTATTTGTTTACGCTCAGAATCCGGGATATCTTGTCCAGCAGGATTACGAGCGGGCTCATAGTGCTGTTCCTACTCAAAAAAGTCTTCAAGCCAATGGAATTCATGTACCGGACTAGCCAGCCTTTCTCCTCCGATCTCTTTCCCATACAGGGTAGAGGTGTCCACAACCGACCAGACAAAAACTGTTTCTTATGGACAGTAGCATTGTTAAAACATGAATTTTAATGTTTGGTTTTGAAAATGTAAATAGTCTCTTTCAAAAATTTGAAACATAGAATGGCGTTTCATAATACCACCGGTCTATAGACATCTGCAAACATATCATATATTGGAATTTGCAGAACTACCTTTCTAAATTTTAAGCTCTTTTTAGAAAGGTTTTCTGTAAGCTTTAACAGTGTTATGATTTTCTCATAGAATCTGTCATTTCAGTGCCTTTGGCGCTTTGATTTTTTTTTATATTTGGACAAAAGTCAGCCAAAGTCTATCTCAGGCCTGTGATTGTAGCTCTTGAGAAATGGACTGGATGTCTGGGTTGAGGCTAGGGTTGACAAAAATGTTGACAGACTGACAAACAGAACCAATAGATGAACAATCAACTGAAAACTGACTCAACATAATGCAGGCACAACATGATACCAAACTACAACTTGCCCCACCAATAAAAATACTAGCTGTCGCATGAATGCATGCACACTTTATCAAATTACATGTAGACCTTGAATTAAGGTGCGAACGATACGATACTGATCATAACATTTATATAGTTTGAAACCCTTAAATACACATCAGTGTGACAGAATGCATTCTTCATTCTCCAAAATGCGTATTTTTCTAATGAAATTTATGATATTATTTGCTGTAAACACTCCAAACTAAACTATGGGTGCTCGAGTACCCACAACCTATGTCTTGAAGCAGAAATAAGAAAAATACTGTATACTCCTGTAAAGCCGAGTTTTCTCTACATAAAGTAGGGTTTAGAAGGGTATTCATTACACGGACTTGTTAACATGAACATTTTCTACAAACGGTTATCCTTTGGAAGCAGAACTGAAAAGTATGGAGTGTACAAAATTTTCCAGGCCCACTGAAAAACAAGATCAGCAATTGGTATTTTCAAAGTATTTTTCCGATAAAATAAGGCTGGATATCACATGAATTGTCAGATATGGTTCAAATGAAATGCCACACCTTCCACCCTTTTTCTCTGAAAAATAAAATAAAAATTATCTGTCTGTTGTAGAAATCACTGCAGCACTTTAGTTTCCTCTGGAGACTGCTTTTCATTTTGGTTGGTTTTAAATAACTCTTTACTAGAACAAATATAATTGATTTTCAATAGGGAGTAAACCACTTTGTGTATATCATCACGAAAACAGGCCTATATAATTTTGACCCGCAAGAACCCCACTTTTATATTGTAAAACTGGGGGCGCTGGGGGTATACCTTTATTTTTCTTATTTCTGCTCTAAAATATAGATTGTGGGTACTCGTTAGAACCGCCTCGATGAGGCAGTTCTAACGAGTGCCCACAATATATATTTTGAGCAGAAATAAGAAAACTATCACAATTTTTCATCATAAAATTTTCATTTTTTTTGGCGATAAAGGTGGCAATGTATTTGTATGGGCGTGTTTTCGTAATGAAAAAAAACAACAAAACAGTAAATATTTCCCTAAGATTTGCAAAACATTAAAGATTCCAAGATATAAACATAAAAAATGCACTCATCCAGTTTATAGGGAATGCTGCTTTCCGTAGCTGCTATTCTATAGGATTTTGAACACCGTTATTTAGTAACAAAGGTACAGACCAGCTGACAAGTAACCATGGCATTTGTCTTTTGATGTTTGGGTACGAGCATTACTAAATAGTAACAAAGTCTACAGCAACCCACAATTTATGCATCCGAAATGCTTCGGACACCGAGCAGGTAGGTGTATAGACTTATATGGTCACATCTACCCACAGACAGGTTTCTCACAAGGCTAATAGATATCGTCAGTGTTTGCCACTAATACAGGGAGTACAATCTCAGACCACTTTCCTTAGCATCGAACATACATCCAGCATGTCAAACAATCTAGCCAAACGGTATTCATTATCTATTTTGCCTTTTACCATGAAAAATTTGTATCGCCTATTTACCATTCATTTTCAAAACATTAGTGGAAGTGAAGGCAATGATCAGGAATCGATACAATTAACCCAGAGCTCCCATCAGAGACACCAAAGGGAAAGAAACACAAACATGAAACTAGACCCAAATGGAAACATCAATAGCGGAAAGCCAAAAGGACTTCTTTCCCACAAAATGGCTATCCAAAACAATAATACATGTATGTGATACGCACACTCAGACAAGCCATAACAAAAATAAACCACAACTGAAGAACTGCCTTGGAACAGTCAGTGAAACGAATTCTACTGTGGGGCTTGAATCGATTTTACATGGTCACAATCCTCGCTCTTACTTAAGTCCCGATTTAGACAAATAATTTGTTCAGTCATGAAGACGCAAAAAATTGAAAAAGAAACTAGAGCTGTAAGTGAAACTGACTAGGGCCCCGGCAGCGCTATCAGAGGAGTAAAAATTTGTGGACGGACAGACAGACAGACGGACGGACAGAGTGATTACTATAGGGCACCCACACTTTCAGTGCGGGGCCCTAACAAGTGCAAAGCACCCATTTTTTTTTTATCAGATTTTCAAGTGTTCGCATTTAAAACACAATATTGATCAACATACATTTCCAAATACAAGGTTAAACATAAATGTATTCCTTTTGTCTGTTTTGAATTTCCTAAGTCTTCTCAAAGTCAGATACTGCAGTTTTTGCATCATTGCCTAGCAAAAGTCCCACTGAGTCGTGTACCAGCCACTTAGAATGCTGTGGGTTTTCGTAATGTACCTTGCATAAAACATTGGCTGCCATTTGTGAGACACAGAATTCCTGTGATTCCACTATCAAAGAATGCCTCTTCAGAATCCAGCAGTCTGTATACACATACAGTCAAACTTTAATGGCTCGAACACCTTTGGGACCACGAAAATCTGTTCGAGACAGGGGTAGTTTGAGCCACTGAGGGCTGCTGCCAGGAGGCATAAAGGGAATAATTTTGGGACTGGCTACTGCCAGGAGGCATAAAGGGGAACATTTTGGGACTTCTTTTGAGTGTTCTATGATATAAATGTATGCTGCGTGTACGTATTAGAATTGCCTTATGATGACTACACACAGCATACACTTGCAAGATAAAAGACGAAAATACCCTTTATTGGAGCAAATTCTCTCCTTTAAGAGTAGACCCCTTTTTCAGTGCGATAGGGCTAATAGAAAAGCGAACAGGAAGTCCCAAAAGTTGTCTCCCTTTGAAAAAGGGCGGAAAAATGTGCGAGGTGTTCCCATTCCCCTTAAACGGTCAGTTTATTTCTGAGTTCGTTTCCAGGCTAAAACTGAATCAGCTCTTCAAGAGTCCAGCTGTTTGTGTATACATTTAAACCACCTTATAACACTGTCCATTATAACCTTTTGTTGAAAGATTGATCCCAAAAATGTACAGATTACAGCAGAAAAATGACCATTATTGGTTATTTTCGTACGCCCATTTGAAAAATATTGTATGGCACCCATGGTAAGACTATAAGAATCTTATATGGGTGTGAGGGGTGGATGGAAAAATCCGTCCCGAGGGTCACTGTCCGGCATCACGAGGCTTGCCGAGTGATGCCGGACGGTGATCCCGAGGGACGGATTTTTCTATCCACCCCTCACACCCATATAGGATTCTTTTTCTTGCATACATTCCATTTCTATTGAGAATTTTTAATGCTGCTGTCACTTCGGTTACCGACGTCCGCCATTTTGTGATGCCACAACAGGAATATTTAGTGACGTCACGCATGACGAAGCCGCGCATGAGGTTGTTATCAACCAGTGCATTTATCAAACACGCGATTATATTCGATTTGGGGTCGGAACATCAGGGTCAAAACATAAATTTCTATCCCAGGGTAAAATCACGGATTTCCTTGTCTGGTGTGCAAGAAAACAAATTTATACATGACCAAACTCTTGAGTAATCATTAAAGCATCATGATAATGGCACAATGGAAGTGATGTAACATACATGCACCTGAGCACTCCTGAATGCATGCTTGAGTTAATAATAATATATTGTTTTCGTACCAGAGTTGAGTGGTCGTCTGTCTGTCCATCCATCTGTCCGTCCGTCACGTTTCTTGTAAATGGATCTCCTCTGCAACCACTGAAGTTACACTTTTGAAACTTTGCATGTGGATAGTACATGGTATGTAGATGGCAGTGGGCTACTTTTTGTGACCTTGACCCCAACATGGCCCCAAGGTAAAAAAGTATGACTTATCTGTAGTATCATTCATACAAAAAGCGGGTATTTTGGTATACCATCGACTGCGCAATCTAGTTATACATTAAGATCGTAATCTAGCATTTGCATGTTAATTAAGTCTGTTTCAACACATCTTAAGTCTTTTAAACTCGAAGTATATCATAACAGACCACAGATAGTGTCTGTTCCTGTAACACCATTACGATAACATACCCGTGCAACACAGTGAAGTTCTACATCTCAAAAAATGGCTGCTCTTCTGATGAAAATCTGTGATATTTTTCTCATTTTTACTGCAAACAGAACTGTGGGTGTTCGTTAGAACTGCCTCATTGAGGTGGTTCTAACGAGTGCCAACTATGTCTTGGAGCTGAAACAATAATAAAAAAATAAT
Organism: Lucinisca nassula; assembly: GCA_963580285.1. Taxonomy (NCBI): domain Eukaryota; kingdom Metazoa; phylum Mollusca; class Bivalvia; order Lucinida; family Lucinidae; genus Lucinisca; species Lucinisca nassula. The sequence continues at coordinate 85,123,490 of OY757013.1, read as the reverse complement.
GTATTCCCCCATATACCCCAGTTTCCTCTAAAGTGGGGTTTAGAGGAGTCTTTGTTTCACAGACTTGTAATTGTGATTGGTACAGTTAAATTCCACTTTTAAGACCACCTAAAATTAAGACTAAATCTGCTTTTAAAGGCTTATTGAGGTTTCCGTTATTCTTTCTTTTGTGTTACTAAACCCAGTGTCTCATAATTAGAGATCACCTTCGGAACTGTTTGAAAGTGGTCTTAAAACCTTGTAAGAGATCACCTTTGGAACTGTTCAAAAGTGGTCTTTTTAAGACCACTTTTGAACAGTCCCAAAGGTGGTCTTAATATAGGAATTTTACTGTATATGAGACCCATCATAAATGTGCAACCAGGTATCACAAACTGGCCTGCTAAGCTATACAGGCTGGCAAAACTGACATATTTCATACAGAAACTACAAGTGTGGTACTATCTGAGATGCTGATAAGACTGTGCTGATGCACAGTCTGATCTGCACTTTATGTGTTTGCAAATGGCAACAACTACCTTTTTTCATGACAAGCTCAATTTGGTTACCTTCCATCACATAAACGAGCACAATGTTTCTGATGTCACCACATTATGATGTGAAAAAGCAGCAAGGCTAAATGTTTCTCAGAGCTTTTAACACACACTGAAATTCTGCTACGAGCTGGTTAGAGTCTCAGAAATGAAATGGCTCAGAATACTGGAATTCTAACCTTAGATGGTAATTGCTTAACTTGAGTTAAGGTGGATTAACAAGGATTTAGGATACTATTTCTTATTTCTCCATAAAAACATACATTGTGGGTACCTGTAAGAATTGCCTCAATGAGGCGATTCTTACAAGTACCCACAATGTATTTTTCTAGCAAGGAAAAAGAAAAAAAAATGCTAAAATTTCTGGAAAGCTTAGAAAAAGACTACAATTTGGATATTTACTGAAGCATGTTAGTTTATTGTAGTGTTTTCCGATTTTGAATTACAAAATAACTTAAAAAGTAAAACCATTAAAATCAGATGAAAATGTTAGACATTTATATAGATTGTGGGCTCTCATTAGAGCAGCTCTAATTAGCTTGCACAATCCGTGTTTTTGAGCAAAATTAAGGAAAATAATGAAAACCCTTGTAAAACCCCACTATTCTCAATATAAAGTGGGGTTTAGAGGGGTGCTCATTACTCAGACTTGTTAACCTGGGGCCCGTTGTTCCAAACTAACAGTGTCATTAGTTAACACATCATTAAAACTTGATCATTGAATATGGCAAATATACTAATATATTTGCAGAAATGCAAAAGTTGCTCACAATTTTTTAGCAAAACACCAGCTTAATAGATATTGAACTTACTAGAAAAGTTAACAATTTGACCTCTAAAGAGCTTGTTAAATGAATGATACTTTGAACAACTGGACCCTGATGTTTTGTTTGTTTGATCTGGAATTTAACGGCCCAGTCAACACTATTAAGGTCATTTTTGAGCCGGTCAGTTTATCAATCCACACTTTTCCTGGGCAGGCTTATACGTTAGCGTTTACCAGTACAGTGCACATTCTTTCGCCAGAAACTGACAACTGCCCTTCTTAAATCAGTGGGAGAGAATGACCATAGAAAAGATTTCATGATCAATCTCCACGAAAGAATGTTGCCGACCCCGGCAGGTATCAAAACTGCGTCCTCATGATCGCCAGTCAGATGCGCAACCGAGCTACCGAGGCCGGGACCCTGATGTTTTCAGAGTTTGCAAACTTGGGTTTCATTGTATGGACCTGTTAATAACATGAAGACCACCACTGGCCACTACATTTCAACAGTCTCACCATTGGTTTAACCCATTGTATGCTAGTGGACTCTTCCATTGCTATAAGGGGTGGCAGGCCTATTTTTTTTTCATTTTTATTCTATTTTTGACGGAAAATTCTGTTAGCAGATAGTGCAGGCCTGATCAGATGCTGCATTTTGTGGCGTCTGATCTGGGCCTGTGCTGTTTGCCAAGGTACCTTTAGTGGTGTTCCGCATTTAGTGGGTAAAACAACAAGATTTTATATGGCTGTTTGTGGTACGAATAGAAATGCAGTACTTTTTGGCGTTTTACTTTGAGCAGAAAATTGTTTCACAGGACTTATCAAGTCTTTAGACTTAGATATTGAACTTTTTATGCATATTATTCATTACAAAAACTCGACTATTCAAATATAGTGGAAACTTTACCACCAAAAATGCAAACTTTCAAATAAAAATTCTGATATTGTTTTACATTTCTGCACAAAACATAGATTGTGGGCACTCATTAAAACCGCCTTGGCAAGGCAGTTCTAACTAGAACGGCAGTTCTAACTAGAACTGCCTCGGTTAGAACCACCATGACGAGGCAGTACAAACTAGTACCCACAATCCATGTTTTTAGCCAAAACAGATTGTGGGAGCTCGTTACAACCAGCTGAAGAAACAACAATCTGTTTTTGAGCAGGAATAAGAACAAGAGCTGTCGCTTGACAGCATAGCTCACCTGTTTCGCGCCTTCAAGATATAAGGTAAAATTATTGAACCATGAAAATAGGTCACAATGATCTAGATATATTTCTATGTCAATCATCTGGTCACATGGAACTAATAATCCAGGTGAGACATTTCTCCATCAAATAGTATTCAAGATAATAGGCAAAATCACTGAACCATGAAATATAGGTCACACTGACCTAGATATAATTCAAGCTCAATCATGGGGTCACATGGAATAAATAAACCAGGCATGACATTTCTCCATCAAATAGGATTCAAGATAATAGGCAAAATCACTGAACCATGAAATCCAGGTCATAATGACCTGGATATATTTTGCGGTCAATTATTGGGTCACATGGAACTAATAATCCAGGTATGACATTTCTCCACCAAAAAGTATTCAAGATAATAGGCAAAATCACTGAACCATGAAATATAGGTAAGGTCAGATATATTTTGAGGTCAATAATGGGGTCACATGGAACTAATAACCCAGGTATGACATTTCTCCATCAAATAGTATTCAAGATAATAGGCAAAATCACTGGACCGTGAAATGTAGGTCACCATGACCTAGATATAATTTGCAGTCAATTATCAGGTCACATGGAACTAATAATCGAGGTATGACATTTCTCCATCAGACAGTATTCAAGATAATAGGCAAAATCACTGAACCATGAAATATAAGTCACACTGACCCAGATATATTTTGGCGGCAATAATGGGGTCACATGGAACTAATAACCCAGGTATGACATTTCTCCATCAAAAAGTATTCAAGATAATAGGTAAAATCACTGGACCGTGAAATGTAGGTCACCATGACCTAGATACATTTTGCGGTCAATTATCGGGTCACATGGAACTAATAATCAAGGTATGACATTTCTCCATCAGATAGTAAAAGAGATAATAGGCAAAATCACTGAACCATGAAATATAGGTCACAGTGACCTAGATATATTTTGAGGTGATTATGGAGTGTGTGTGTGTGTGTGTGTGATTTCAGGTTTAACATCGCTTTCAACAATTTTTCAGTCATATCACGACGGTGTCTGGTTGCGACAGGGAGCTCAATGCTCACTTTTATAGTGCTGCCTTACTGAAGTATCATGTCTCAGACACATTACATGATACCACATCCAGTCACATTATCCTGACACTGGGTCGACCAGTCCTAACGCTACCCTGTAAATCTGAGTGCCAAACGAGGAGCAGCTAGTACCATTTTTAACAACTTTGGTATGTCGCGGCCCGAGATCGAACCCGCGACCTCCCGTTCCCCGGAGCGGACACTCTACCAGCTGAGCTATCGGGGCCGGTAGGTGAATCATGGAGTCACATGGTACTAATATCGCAGGTATGACATTTCTCCAACAAATAGTCTTCAAGATATAAAGCAAAATCACTGGACCGTGAAATGTAGGTCACCATGACTTTCACCCTTTTACACTTGAACCAATGTCACTTGATTGGTTGATGTATAACCAACTGTGTCTATAACTTGTTAGCATAATGGAAAGGTATACAAAAAATTACAAAGGTGTCCTAGATTTTGACCCCTAGCCCCACCCCATCCCCACTCCCGGGCATGAACCCTAGGGTGTGTTGTCCTGGAATCTCAGAAGACACTCCCAGGTATCCAAATTGTAAATATGAATGCTTTGTGATGAGTGACTGTTGAGATATAAGCATTTCAAAAACTTTAACACAGAATTATATTTGGTGTTCTAGATTTTGACCCCTAACCCCTGCCCGGGGTCTGTTCTCTTTGAACATCAGAAGACACTCCCAGGTACTTATGTTCCAAATATGAGTGGTCTGTGATGAGTGACTCTTGAGATATGAGCATTTGAAAAACTATAACGCAGTGTGATGGGAACGCAAACGCACAGGCAAACGCGCACGCAGACGACCGAGGTGACAACAATAGCTCTCCATATATAGTCTTTCAAACCGCAGTGAGACGTGACTGCACTTTAATTTTGGACTAGACCGTGTTTTAGGTAAGTCGCCTTCAGCTGGGATTTTACATTGAGAGATATAGTTTTTCTGAGATTCGTACTGCATCATACTATAACCACTTGGCCACGACTGCTACAAAATGGCATTATCGAAAAAAAATATTTATAATTTTAAAATCCTGTGAAAAAAGAAATCCGAATCCTGCTTCCCCTAAAATATGGAATAGTCTTGCCACGCTTGAACGTTGAACTCTCAAAGGTCTTTGATAAACTATACTTCGTACAGGTGAGCTAAAAATGAAATATACACCTTTAAACCCCACTTTTACTATATAAAGGTGGGGTTTTGGGGGATCAAAATTAGATATGCGTGTTTTCGTGATGTCTTGAGCCTAAAAAAAATGTAAGCACCAAAAAGAGATCATGTAATTATATAAGCGTTGCTCTGTCCTTTCGTAGGGGCTGTTCTTAATGGAAAGAATTTGCTCTCTGACGGAGCAAATTCCTTTTTCTAAGAGTAGCCTGTTTTGCAGAAAGATATTTTCCAGATTTTCCTTGTCTGTAACAGTTTTCTTCTGGTTAAATCACTGAGAATGACACCTATGCCATAGGTTCAAGAAAGTCCCTTTCAAGAAGTTCTTCAATGTACTGTCTATTGCTTTTGGTCTGTAATCCCATTCCCAGGTCAACTTGTGGTATAGACAACATGTCAAAAGATGGCACTGACTTAGATTTTGGCATCTTTTTACCACCATGGCTTCTGCTATCTGATTGGTCACTTCCTTCATTCCCATGATGCCCATTGGCTAGAGCTTTAGACTGGTTTCCAGATGTATTACCCCCTAACTGCTGTGCTGCCATCAGAAAATTGTCAGTCTGGTTTGCGAGACATAGTGTGTTGAAGAATGGCTGCAGCTCATTTAATGACCTCAGATGGGAAAGGGTCAGTAAAGGTCTACCTGGAATCAGCTTTAACACTGGCACATCTCCAAGCAACTGTAACAATAAAAGATAAATATATATGAGCTTATATTTGCATGAAAAGATTCTGAGCAGAATAATGTGCATGAATACATACATGCAGGTAGCAAAGTGAAAACAATTAATTTTTCAAGACCAATTACATTTATATGTCTTAACCCTTATCTTGCTGAATATTCATTTAAGCCTAACCCATTTCTGTCTATCAACCAATCAAATTACTTGATGTAATTTATTGATACAAACTCATAAACTGAATGCCAAACAGTGTATCTACACTGTTTGCAGAGATAGAGGTTGTTGTGAACAGCAAGATAAGGGTTAATAAAAGGGCCATGATGACCCTAAATCGCTCACCTGGTCCATATTGTACAAATGAAATAGGAGAGTTTAAAAATTTTGGTAGAGGATCACCCAAGGAACAGTCCAATGTTTGAAGATTTTCTATTATTAGCTCTGGTGGACATTTTCTTCATCCCAGCAATTTTGGTTGAGGGTAACCCAAGAAACATTCCTGTGGAATTATTTCACAATCCATCCACTGGCTGAGGAGGAGAAGTAGTTCAAAGGTTTCCAGCAGGATCTGGGGAGCTTATAGGATAGGCAGTTGTCAGTCATCGTCTGACATCATCTGTTGTCTGATGTCAACACTTTCAAATGACATCACCTCCAAAGCCACTGGCCCGATTCAGCCCAAATTTCATCTGTAGCATCCTTGGGCTGGGGGATTGAAAGTTTGTGTTTTTTATGAAAATCGGCTCTTTTGTTTGGTTGCTATGGCACTTCAAGCCCTGTCATCCAATGAAACCAATAGGGTTTATAAGCATGGAAAGTCCAAATTGCACTGCTTTACCTAGGCAGGCTTAGATCCTCTAAGCAGTTTACCAGAACTCGTGTGTGGTCGGTTTCAGCTCTGCGTGGAAGCATCATGCAGCCCATTTATTTCTTCAAGCCCATAGGGCAGGGGCCGCTTTTCTGCCAGAAAGGTGTTCCACAACTGCAAATGGAGCTTTAGTGTATAAGAAAGAAACCCCAGTTCTACAGAATTAACAATATTCATTTAAACATGAGAAGCTGCAAGCAGGTCATTGTTGGTTGTTGATATCAAGCTGATCATTAATCAGGGGTGGGCAAAAACTGGAGTACACAGAGACAAAATACCTCATCTTTTTTTGCAGAGGTTGGCATATCACTTGAGAGTCTGGGAATGTGTGACGGCCGTAAAAAGTCTCCCTGCCCTACATCAAAGTGTAGTTTACATTTTCTTGTCCTTTGGGATCATTGATTTCATTGTGGAATTTCGAAAATATTTGAGGGTCACTGATGAGGCCTAAATGGCAGAAACTAGCTAGTCTGGCCCAAAAACATGTACACTCCATATTTTCCAGTTCTGTGGTGTATTCCTTGCTTCCCAGACTTTCGGATGAGTCTTTAAACCGAGGTCCCGTCTCCGTATGACCTTAGCTGTTGGTGGGACGTAAAACTCAAACGCTCACTCACTCATTCCTTGCTTCCAAAGGATAACCCTTTCTAGAACATATTTATATAGCCTTTTGAGTGTGTATTGTGGGGAATGGGAACACTTTCAGGGGAGGCAACTCCTGCAAAAGTATTTTGTCTCCCATGTCAATAGGGGTCAACTCTTAAAGTAAAAAGGAGCAAATTCTTTCCTTTAAGAGTAGACCCCTTTTTTAGTGGGACAGGGCTAAAAGAAACAGGAAGTCCCTAAATTTGCCTCCCTTTGGCAGAAAAATCTGCCAGGTGTCCCATTCACCCTTAAGACTTTGGGTCAAAGGAAATACATAGTGCACAGTGAAGAATAGGATCAGACTGTGCAGATGCCTTGGTCTTACCTAGATGCAAATACCCCTTTTTGCTTGGCACAGCTATATTATAGTGGCAAACTACTTCAGAAAGAGGTTGCGTACCTTTGTATTTAGCAATTTAGCCAGTCTGATGATGTGAGGTTTAAAACTGATCTGTTGTGACCTTGACCTTAGTTTCTGCTCCTCCTTTGGAATATCAAGTTCTTCCTCAACTTCCCCAGCTGCTGCACCACCAATAAATGCCCAGCGGTATCTGTAGCAAAGAAATAAACATTACGATAGCATTAATTCCTGTGTAGCATAGAAAATTCTGTAATACCTTCAAAACGGTTACTTTTCTGATGAAAATTTGTGATATTTTTTTTTTACTTATACTCTAAACGAAGGTTGAGGGTGCTTTGGAACAGAAATAAGGAAAATAATGTATACCCCTGTAAACCCCACTTTTCTCTATATAAAGAGGGGTGTAGAGTGATGTTCATTACACCAAGTTGTAAACACGATGTGAGGCATTATGTCACAGCCAGTGAACCATGAAATGTAGGTCAAGGTCAAATATGGATGCTTACATCTGTAGATGCCTTTAGTGCTTTTACGCCGAATATTTTTGTGTTAAATGTTGGAAATGACACCTGAACCTGCCGGCCTCGGTAGCTCATAAAGACCACTTTTGAACAGTATCAAAGATGATCTTAATATCGGAATTTTACTGTACTTTATTGTTTTGTTTGATTTGAGGTTTAACGTCCCCGTCAACAATGTATATGTCATTTTCGAGTCGTAGCTTCAAATTTTGTGGGACTTTTACCCGACATTGAGATGAAATGACTTCTCAAGCACTGTCGCCCAATGAAACAAATATGGTTTATAAGCATGGGCGGACCAACTCGCACCACTTTGCCTGGGCAGGGTTAGAGTCTCTAAGCGGTTTACTGGTACTCATGTGCGGGTTGGTTTCGGCTCTGCATGGAAGCATCATGCAGCCCATCTATTTCTTCAAGCCCTGATAGTGTACTTACAGTTGAAACTGTGGCACTCTGTCAGCTGGTAAGGCCAGACACAGGTCGAGTAGTTTACAAGCACTGAGATAAAGCTGTAACCAGGAGGGGTTATTATGGGCATTCAGGCCATTCCCAAGGTGAGCCCAGCTTGAGTCTAGAGCTGCTATACGCTGAATCTGGGTCCTAGAAAATAAAATATCATAGCCCTGCATAATACCTATACCAAAGCCTCTAAAAAATCATAGCAACAGGTGAGGACCGTATTTTGTGATGATTGAAGGATAGTTTTTGTCAACTCTCCATAAAAACTTACGTTGTGGGTATTCAAAAGAACCGCCTCGGTGAGGTGGTTCTAATGAATACCCACAACATAGGTTTATATGGAGAAATAGGGAAAACTATCATTCAATTATCACAAAATATGAACCTTACCTGTTGCGATGTAAAACACTGTCTTGACTTATACCACAGTCTCTATAAAACACTGTCTTCACTGTTCGCACATGCCAGCATGCACCTCCTGTGCACAAGCTGATTTGAGGGTGCACCAAGCATTTTGAGATTTCCCTCACCTGTGCACAAGCTGATTTGAGGGTGCACCAAGCATTTTGAGGTTTCCCTCACCTGTGCACAAGCTGATTTGAGGGTGCACCAAGCATTTTGAGGTTTCCCTCACTTGTGCAGAAGCTGATTTGAGGGTTCACCAAGCATTTTGAGTTCTTAAAGGTTTAACTAGGTAATAATACAGGTGCCTGTTTCCCACATATTTTGAAAGAATTTATCTTTCTCAATAGCTTTCACCCAAATACATCACTATTTAAAACTTAAATATTAACACCAACTTAGTTCTATGTTTCACAGGATTATCTATGGTACAAAATGTGAATATAGTAGTGGCAGATAAGGCTGACTAGGCGAAGCTACCGTTTGCACCTTCCTTTGGAATGTTCTCTTAACAAAATTGTGAACCAAGTCGCCCAAATGTGTGAATTCAACTGTAACACAAACAAAGCTGTGGCCTATATGGCAATTTAGTCAGCTTGCAGAAAACATGGGAAAGGAACTCTACCGAATCTTCTGGTGGACTTGAATTTGACATATATTGACAACATCTGATTAGCTCCGCCTAGTCAATCTTATCTGGGACTACTTTATTTACCTGAGGCTATCGATCATGCTATCATATCCATGAGATGAACACCCTTGCAAATCCCACTTTATACAGGAAAAGCTAGGGTTTACATGGGTATAAATTACTGTCCTTATTCTTGGTCAAAAACATAGATTGTGGGTACCCATTAGAACTGCCTTGGTTCTAAGGAGCATGCACCTACAATCTGTGTTTGGTGCAGAAACATGAATAATAGCATAAATTTTCCCCGAAAAATTTTATTTCTAGACCAATGAACGACACCATTACTTCACAGCAATATAATCAGATAATGCAGATAAAATGCACCTAAAAATAGTATATGAGATGACTTTTTACTACTCTGACAATAAAAGTAAAGTTCTCTTCCTTAAGTGGAATGGGTCTGCATTCAGGGGAGGCAACTCCTTCAAAAGTATTTTGTCTTCCATGTCAATAGGGGTCAACTCTTACAGGAAAGAATTTTTAAATCACTCCTTTTTTCTTGGGACAAAGCTTATAGAAAAGCAAACAGGAAGTCCCGAAAGTTGTCTCCCTTTGAAAAATGGCATGAAAATCTGCCAGGTGTTCCCATCCCCCTTAAGAAATACATTCTATGATAACTATTGACATGTCTATAATATGATAATAATTAAATCATGAAAATGACAAAGAAGATAGCTGTAAATTTGGAATGCCATACACGATATGCACATATGCAGGCAAGCATGCATAAATTACAAAGCAAATACTTTACAACACTTTCATTTCTAACAACTACACTGCAACATCAACAAATAAGTTAAATGAAACTCAGACCAATAACACAATGTAACTACAATAACTGCAATTATCAAGAAACTGAATTCCAGGGGCCAGTTGTTCAAAACGAAGTCGTTAGTTAACGTATCGTTAAAACTTTGATCATTTATTATGGAAAATTTGCTGATATTTTTGCTGAAAAAATGTGAGCAGCTTTGATATTGTACTTGCTAGAACAGTTAACAATATGGCCACTAACGAGCTTGTTAAGCTAACAATGCTTTTAACAACTGGCCCCAGAAGCCAGTTGTTCAAAACTAACAACTTCAATAGTTAATGTATCATCTAGAAGCCTCTGTGGTTAAAGGGTCATTTAAATTACTTTCAGATGAGTCTTTAAACCATTATGTCCTATCTCTTTATGACTTCACTTGCTCATGGGACGTGAAACTCATACGTACATACATATATACTTTGATCATTAAATGTGGCACTGATATAAGCTACTCACATACATGTATTTCAGCAAAAATACCACAGTTTATCGTGTTCCCAAGTCCATGAAATGAATACCCCTCTAAACCCCAATTTATACAGAGAAAACTGTAAGCAGTTGACAAGGATACACATTATTTTGCTTATCTCTCCTTCAAGAAATAGGATCTGGGTACTCGTAACCTCAACGAGGCGGCTGTAACAGCACCCACAACCTATGTTCATAGTATACATAAGAAAAAGTATCACAAATTTGTTATGGGAAGTATTCTTTTTGGAGAAATGAAAGAATGCACTATCTCACACGCATATGTTATTGTAATATTTTCGCTGAAAAAAATGTGAGTGGCTTTTGTAAATGCAAAAGCTACTCACATCTTTTCCAGCAATACTGTACTTGCTATAACAATTCATAATTTGAACACTAACGAGCACCGAAACTAATGATGCTTTGATTTGAACAACTGAGCCCTGATGTGTGTTTGCAGATAAAACAGATGCCCCTCCCAGTGCTGATCTTAAAAACATTGTCAAAGTCACCAAAACCTAAGGAACTCCAAATAATGTTGTTATGTAATATATGAAGGAATAAATTAATTAAGGATTGAAAAAATTATTTTCAAATTAAGAAAATTAGATCTAAAAGATAAATTTTAACCCATTTTGTACCAGAAACCCCACAACGGTTACCCTGCTATATATATATATGGAGGAAGATTCCATTTGGTACAAAAAGGCTTAAAATAGCAGATAAATACTCTTATAATTATTATTCAGGACATAGCCATGAAACTTCATTGCAAGATGTCTAGACTATAAGAATTAAACAATGGAAACATTTTATAATCAGGTAATCCTATGGAAGCAAGGACTACAAAACAAATATGAAAACCATGGAGCAGTTTTTTCTGGGCCAGACTAGCTAGTTTCGGCCAAAATAATTTTAGGCCTCATCAGTGACCCTAAAATATTTTCAAAATTCTGCAGCGGAATCAATGATCTCAAAGGACTAGAAAATATACTGGTAACCCACACACTATGATGAAGGGCAGGGAGACTTTTTACCGCTGCCACACAACCTGCTGTGGTGAAGTCAAATGTTCCTAAAAAGGTAATCTTTTGAAAGCAAAAACTACAACACAGATTGAACTTAAAACTCTAAAGTGTACAAGAAATGGATTTCAGTTTAACTTTTAGTTTTTAACACATAAAATGCCAATCACGACAATTGTCGTCTACTTTGCCATCTGCCGGTTACCATATAATGTTTTTTCGCAAACAGTGTGGACCCAGATCAGACTGCTCCTGTAGGAGTAGTCTGATCTGGGCCCACACTTTGCCTGCATGCAGAAATATTTTTTGAAAAGTTTGCAAGAAGGTTCAGCAGACGACATTTTCAGATGTTGTTTTTCGGAAAATATCTGCTTATGTCGTCTGCTGAATCTTCTTGCAAACTTTTTAAAAATATTTTTTTCATATAGGCAAACAGTGTGGGTCCACTGCTCCTAGAGGAGCAGTCTGATCGGGGTCCACACTGTTTGAAAAAACTAATTTTAAAGCACTTGGCAGATTTGGTTGGTTGATTTGAGGTTTAAAGTCCCCGTCAACACTGTAAAGGTAATTTTGGAGACGTTGCTTCCAATTTTGTGGGACTTTAACCCGACATTGAGATGAAATGACACTCAAGCCCTGTCGCCCAATGAAACCAATAGGGTTTATTAACATGGACGGTCCGCCTTGCACCACGGTTCCTGGACAGGCTTAGAACCACTAAGCGGTTTTCCAGTACTAGTGTGCGTGGAAAGCATCATGCAGCCCATATATTTCTTCAAGCTCCTATGGGCGGAGGCCCAGCTCTTGGCAGATGACAAAGTAGATGACAGTTGTTGTGATTGGCATTTTATGGGATAAGGGTTAATTTGGTTTGGTCAAATATTGCAGGTGATGTGGGTGCCTCAATGATCCGCGACAGGGCTCGAGAAAATGTCGGTTTTCCGGTTCTGAACCGATTTTGGGTTTTTTGAACCGATTTTAACTGGAAAAGACGTTTAAAAAATCGGTCCATAATTCAATAAAATTTAAAAAAAAATTGGTTCTAAAATTTTCGCTAAATCATTGTTGTAAAAACCAGCTGACCGTTTGCCACTGATTATCCAAGCATGTATACAAAAATTGTCTACAGCACAAGGTGTTAGACCGGTTCATTATCTAACTAGGTGAAAATCGGACAAGTCCACGTCGGGTTCTTTGATCTTATTGCAGCGAAATTTGACCTGTGTGTTAAAATTATTAAACCGTGAACACTGGCCTCAGGCGTTATCGGCATGCTAGCAGGGTGAGAAAATTAGGTCAATCAGTGCAGGACATACGCTAGTTCGTTTACACAAGTCATTAATTTATGGCTTTCTATAGAACTGGTATTTAAATATATAATTGTTTTGTTTTCACAGGGCACAATTTTCAATACACACCTGTCATGTCTGTTAAGCCTTCGAGAGAAAATGCCTTTTTTTCACCCATTCTAAACGATATTTTTTATTTAAGAAATACGCTCCATTGAAACCAATAACAAAAACCATGTGTGTATTACGCCCTTGAATGAATCAAAATGAAACCGCATGACGTCATTTTCCGATCACATGGCATCAATATCGGTCGCCGTTTGTAGACAAAGCGATTTCTTTCAGGCTTGTGTAATCGTGAAATATATATTTATATTCTTAAGAACTCGATTCGGCCACGTAAGATTTTCAATGACTCTCATTCGGCCATGTTTTGGTTCGAGAGTAAAGAAATGTTTTTCGATTTTTTAACCCGTTCAAAACGATTTTTTTGGAAATCGGCTCTATGAAAATCAATGACATAAAACAGGTGTGTGTGTGTGTGTGTTACGTCCGTGACTGCATTAATGTGTATTGTGTAAATGGAAACCGTATGACGTCATTTTCCGACCACCTGGCTGCAATATCGGTCGCCTTTTGTAAACAAAGCAATTTGGGCAAAATAAAGATGCGTGAAATAAGAGAAATATTTTAAAGGTTTTAAAAAGGGGCAATATAGTGACCATCGAGCTGATCTTTGACTGCACCACGCCGGCGGTCTTCAGGTGCTCAGTGATCCGGATATTGGGAAAATGAAAGTAGATGAAATCTGGCGTAGAAAATGAAAGTAGATGAAATCTGAACGATGTGAGCAATAATTGCTGTTTATAATCAAGATACTGGTGCTTATATCCGTTGACAAGTGTAAGAGCAATATTGGTATGTCATTCGTTGCGCTAATAACACATTTTGAAATTGCAAATCACCAAGGACGTTTACGGAAATTACCGAAACCGATTGGCAATTTCCGTAATTTTCGGCGAAATCTGGCAGGACCGATTTGGATTCTTCAGTTTCTCGAGCCCTGATCCGCGACATTACAGCTGCAATCATCCGTGATGGAAAGGATCAGCATCCGTGACTGGGAACAGAGTTTCATTGTCTGTCTCTACAAGGGCAAGGGCGATGCATTGGAACGTGGCAACTACCGTGGTCTCAAGCTGACAGAACAGGTCAAAAAAGTCCTGGAGAGGATTGTGGATAGCCTCATTAGGCAGTTGGTGTCCATCGACGATTCCCATGTTGGCTTTGTTCCAGGAAAAGGCACAACAGACACAATTTTTGTTATACGGCAGCTGCAAGAGAAGTATCTGGTGGCCAACAGGAGACTCTACATGGCTTTTGTAGACCTGGAGAAGGCATTTGATCGAGTGCCTCGGAAAGTCATCTGGTGGGCACTAAGAAAACTTGGAGTGGACGAGAAGATTGTGCGACTGGTCCAAGGGATGTATGCTAATACTAGGAGCCGTGTCTGTGTTGGTGATGGTTACAGTGAAGAATTCGAAGTGAAGGTGGGTGTTCATCAAGGCTCTAGCTGTTCTCAGCCCACTGCTTTTCATCATTGTGCTTGAAGCCTTGTCATGCGAGTTCCACTCTGGAGTCCCCTGGGAGGACCTGTATGCTAATGACCTTGTCATCATAGCTGAATCCCTTGGGGAATGTGTCAGGAGGCTCTTAACTTGGAAAGTCGCAATGGAGGCGAAAGAGCTGAGAGTGAATGCAAGAAAGACAAAGATCATGATCTGTGGTTCATGTCTGGACCTCCTGCAGAGTACAGGCCAGTTCCCATGTGCTGTATGACGCACTGAAGTGGGCAGCAACAGTATTTTTTGTAATGGCTGCAAGTTCTGGGTGCACAAGAAATGCAGTGGGCTCAAGCGCTTGATAGAGGACCCTGATAACAGGTGTACACGGTGCCAAGGAACTGCACGCCCCTTAGATGGCAGACCACAGAGGGAAGTCCAAGTCAGATCCAACAAGTTGGAGGTTGTAGCTTCCTTTTGCTACCTAGGTGATATGCTCTCAGTGGCGGGTGGTTGCGACCTTTCAACCACATCACGTGTGAAAACAGCCTGGAAGAAATTCATGGAGTTGCTACCAGTTCTGTCTTCCGGCCACCTCTCGTTCAAGACACGTGGCCCATCGGGGCTTGAAGAAATATATGGGCTGCATGATGCTTCCACGCAGAGCTGACACGACCCGCACATGAGCACTGATAAACCGCTTAGAGGATCTAAGCCTGCCCAGGCGAAGCGGTGCGAGTTGGCCCGTCCATGCTTATAAACCCTATTGGTTTCATTGGGCGACAGGGCTTGAGATAACATTTCATCTCAATGTCGGGTAAAAGTCCCACAAAATTGGAAGCAACATCTCCAAAATGACCTTTCCAGTGTTGACGGGGACGTTAAACCTCAAATCAAACAAAAAATCAAGACACGTGGCCGTGTGTACAGCTCCTGTGTACGGAGTGCAATGCTCCATGCCAGTGAGACATGGCCATTGACAAAGCCAAACCTCCAACATCTTCAGCGGAATGACAGGGCAATGATCAGACAGATCTGCAATGTCAAGCCACAGGTCACTGTCACAATCAGGTCCAGTGAGTTACTTGAGCGTCTTGTCATTGAGGATCTGGACCTCATCCTGAAAGAGAGAAGGCTCCGCTGGTATTGATATGACATAGTGGAATGCTCCACCGGTGCAGTCAAGACTGCCTGTGACTTACAGGTATGTGGAAAGCAGGGGGCCTGGAAGGCACAAGATGACCTGGAAGCAGCTGACAGAAAGAGATTGCAGAGAATGGAAGCTCTCAGCTATCGATCCTCATGATATACAGGCCTGGAGATCTGGTGTAAGATCTGTCATGCATGCAGCAAGCCAGCTACCTGGAAGGGGGCCCACTTATGTGGACATTGCCCCTGTACCTGCACGTTAATCAAAAATCCATTGATGATGATGATTGTCTTGTTATTCCTTTCAACCCTGTAAACAAGTACAGGGACTCAAGCAATGTAGATCCAGATTAGGTAGCACATAGCAAGCTATCTAATCATGATCAACACAATTTGCCATCCTGTAGCTGACCCCCCCTCCCCCCACACACACACCATCCCCACCCACCAACCAGGTTAACAAGTCCATGTAATGAACACCCTTTTCCCCATTTTATATTGATAAAAACAGGTTTTCAGGGATGTACATTAGTTTCCATATTCTAAAAACATAGGTTGTTGGTACCGATTTGAACCAGTACATAGAACCCCATCATATAAGAGAACCCCCTCATTGAGGCAGTTATAATGAGCATAACAATCTATATTTGGACATAAAATAAGACCAGAAATGCGTCCATAGGACACGGATGCCCCCGCCTGAAAATATGTCTGTTTGTATTCATCAATAGAAAGTTATTGACTGTGTTAGTTTTGGACCCTTTTTTCACGTTTGACCTCTAAGTATGACCTTGACCTTGTAGGCAAGGACCTTAATTTTGTGTGAGGCAGATTGTCTCATGATGGCCAACATTTCTGCCAAATAATTTCAAAATCCATCCAGAGATAAGAAAGTTATTGACCGACCATTTTTTTTTTCTTGGACCTCTAAGTATGACCTTGACCTTGGAGGTACGGATCTGGGTTTGCACGTGACACATTGTCTAATGATGGTTAATATTTCTTCAAAGTAATTTTAAAATCCATCCAGAAATAAGTAAGTTATTGACTGCGTTTAAGTTTCAGACCCTTTTTTGACCTTTGACCTCTAAGTATGACCTTGACCTTGGAGGTACGGATCTGGGTTTGCACGTGACACATCGTCGCATGATGGTTAATACTTCTTCAAAGTAATTTCAAAATCCATCCAGAAATAAGTAAGTTATTGACTGCGTTTAAGTTTCGGACCCTCTTTTTGGCCTTTGACCTCTAAGTATGACCTTGACCTTGGAGGTACCAACCTGGATTTTGCACATGACACATCGTCTCATGATGGTTATCATTTCTACAAAGTAATTTCAAAATCCATCCAGAAATAAGAAAGTTATTGACTGCGTTTAAGTTTCGGACCCTTTTTTTTTACCTTTGACCTCTAAGTATGTCCTTGACCTTGGAGGTACGGACCTGGGTTTTGTACATGACATGTCGTCTCATGATGGTTAACATTTCTGCCGAGTAATTTTAAAATCCATCGATAAATAATGAAGTTATTGACTGCGTTTAAGTTTCGGACGCACGGACAAACGGACGGACAGGGGCAACGCTATATGCCCTTTCCACCATTCTTCGAATGGCGGGGGCATAAAAAATACCTTACAGTTCCATCTGAAAAATACCATTTTGGCACATGGGTGTGTTATCTTAATGCTATTTACAAATTACCATGTATCCAAATTCAAAAGATGAAAGAGTTAACTTCAGAAACTCAGATATGAATGGGTTAACCCCTTTTGTACCAAATGGAATCTTCCTCCTTATATATAGCAGGAGTCCATTTCAAAATTTAGGGGTGTCAGGTTGTGTTTTCTTCAAAATTCATTTGGAAAATGGCTGAACTTTTTTGCAAACAGTGTAGGCACTGATCAGATGCCATGTTCTGTGGCATCTGATCTGGGCCTGCACTGTTTGCCAGTGTACCCGTTTTGGGGTTTCCAGTACAAAATGGGTTAAAGGAGACATCCTGGCAGGTTTAGCTCTGGCTACACAAAACTGCAAATGAACAGTTTTCTAATCTGTCAGGTACATAGTTTTGATTACTTTCCTGTAGTTTGTTTTATTAATAGATGTAATGTTAATGTGCATTGCAGTAGAAGACAGTGTAGATTTAAATTAGCCACATCATCTTATCTCAAAATAGAGAAAGAAATTTTTAATGTAGTTTAACAGAGGTGAGAGCGAATAAAGCCTATAAAAGCAGGGTATAAGAGCTTGTTGGTTCAGAGATTTTGGAGAGTTTGCTAGAGGTTTGATCCGAGTGCAGTTCATGAGGTGCATAACAATATACCTAGGCTAGTGAGTATGGGTGAGTGTTTTGAGTTTTATGTCTCACCAACAGCTAAGGTCATACGGCGACAGGACCTCAGTTTAAAGGCTCATCCTAAAGTCTGGAGAAGCCCGGGATCGATCCTGCATCCCCTCGTTTACAAGCCGAGTAGCATAAACACTACACCACAGAGGCTTCTATACCTAGGCTAGTAAGTTGGTGAAAGGGGTGAGCCATGACTGCCAACAATCCATGAAATACAGACCACAAATGCATTCACATCCACATGGGCACATGTGATTGATTGTGTTGGGGATTAATCATGGGTCATTTTGTGTCATTTCCAAGAGAAAGGAAAAAAAAAGAGATATAAGAGATAGTAGAAGAGATGAAAACAAGGGACAGAAAAGAAAGTCAATCCAGCGCAAGACAAAATCAAAAGGCTTGAGTGACCAGTAAAGACTCAGATCAGCCTGTGCATTTACGAAGTCTGATCAGAGTCTTTGCTGATGGCATGTACCAACTATAGGCTAATATCTATGCAAAGAGACATAAGCAAAAGGTCTTGTCATAGTGGAAGGTGCGCAGGTTGATTTGAGTCACTGCTGGTCATGCCAGTCTTATTGAAGGTTTAATCATGCGCCGGCTCAATTTATAAAAGTTAAGAAACAGAAGAAATAAATGCCCCTGTACCTGCACATCAATTAAAACTCTGATGATGATGATGATGATGATGACAGATGCAGAGAAACAAATATATAATTACCTAGTGTCTATGTCTTTTGGATGACAGATCTGCTATCATGGTCACATGCATGCACACATTTTGACTACATGCAGCAGTCAGCATTCTTAATCATTTGTATTTAGACAATAGTTGAAAATAAACTGATAAAGTATGACAACCAAGTAGCTTAAAGAAGCTGAGCTATCAAACTGACCTGGAAAAACAACATCATGGAAGGTAATGTGGAATGGTCCAATGCATGCAGTAGCTAGGTCTGGAAACTGTTGTGGCTTACAGAAGTTGAGGCATTAGGCTATATTTCAAAACAAACACTGTGTATAGTTCCTCAAAGGTATGTCTTTTGTGAAGGATATCCTCAAAGGCAGGTCTTTAGTTAAGGATAATCTTGAGTATTTGATGCAAAGCACTGATAAAAGATATGCTGCTTAAAGATGCTGAGAAATAAGGCTTTCCTTGGAAATTTAACACCATATACAGTGAAATTTCTATTTTATGACCACCTTTGTCACTGTTCAAAAAGGTCTTGAATAGTCCCAAAGATGGTCTTTATTACAACTTTTGACAAGTCCCAAAGGTGGGCTTATGGACCACTTTTAACAGTCCCAAAGATATTTTCTTACTAGAGAAAATTGGGTGTAGAAAACACAGTCAGTCACATCAACTTCAAATTGCTGACTGCAGTAGACTCAACTGTATGGATAGTTGAGTGCATCATGCAAATTTAACCTGTAAGTGAATCCCCTATGGTTCTGGGGTTTAAGATAGACAAACAGCACTTAAAGGGAATGGGAACACCTTCAGGGGAAGCAACTCCTCCAAAAGTAGTCTTGTCTCCCATGTCAATAGGGGTCAACCCTTAAAAGAAAGAATTTGCTCCTAAGGAGCAAATTCCTTCCTTTAAGAGTAGACCTTTTTACAGTGGGATAGGGCTTATAGAAAAGCGAACAGGAAGTCCAGAATGTTGTCTCCCTTTGAAAAATGGCGGAAAAATCAGCCAGGTGTTCCCAGTCCCCTTAAGTGACACCGAATCTGCAGTTTGCCATGTTTTTATGGTCTCTTTAATCAAGTGTACAGATCTATCAGCTGGTATTAGAATGACTTTGTTCTCTTGCCTTCAGAAATTTCCTATATCAAAATATTATTCTTGGGAAGCTGTCTACCTAAATTTGTGGACATCTTTTTAACTTTTCAACCCTGCAGACGGGTGCATATTCTTAAGCAAACAGTTTAGATCCACACGAAACAGCTGACAGTCTCATCTGGATCAAACCTGTTTGCCGTCCTGTTAATATTTTTTATCATACCCAAAATTGACAGCAATGGATGCGGCCAATGCCAAGAATGTCCCCTTCAGAATGTCAAGGGTGAAAGGGCTAAACAGAATCACAGAGTTGAATAGAATGTGTGTGTGTGAATTCGGTTTTAACGTCGCTTTCAACAATTTTTCAGTCATATCACGACGGTGTCTGGTTGCGACAGGGAGCTCAATGCTCACGTTTATAGTGCTGCCTCACTGAAGTATCATGTCCCAGACACATTACATGATACCACACCCAGTCACATTATCCTGACACTGGATCAACCAGTCCTAGCTCTACCCCGTAAATCTGAGTGCCAAGCGAGGAGCAGCTAGTACCATTTTTAACGACTTTGGTATGTCGCGGCCCGGGATCGAACCCGAGACCTCCCGTTCCCCGGAGCGGACACTCTACCAACTGAGCTATCGGGGCCCGTCAGAGTTGAATAGAATGTGCAACCATGAGTGTACCAAGAACAATGTCCCCATTTGAGAAGAACACAGTGGCAGATTGCTATTACAATAATTCACCCGTTCAACACAGTGCATTTTTACCCATCTCCAAAATGGCTACTTTTCTGAAGAAAATCTGTGATATTTTTCTTATTTATACTGAAAACATAGGTTGTGAGTGCTTGTTAGAATCACCTCATTGAGGCAATTCTAACGAGTACCCACAACCTGTGTCTTTGAGCAGAAATAAGGAAAAGATGTATACCCCAGTTAACCCCAGTTTTCACTATATAAATTCCTTGCTTCCAAAGGATAACCCTTTTATAGAACATATTTAACTTCACTACAGCTGGTGTGTGGGAATGTGTGGCGGCAGTAAAACGTCTCCCTGCCCTACATCATAGTGTAGATTATATTTTCTTGTCCTTTGGGATCATTGATTCCATTGTGGAATTTTGAAATATCTGAGGGTCACTGATGAGGCCTAATTGGCCAAAACTAGCTAGTCTGGCCCAGAAAACATATACACTCCATATTTTCAGTTCTGTGTGGTATTCCTTGCTTCCAAAGGATAACCCTTTTATAGAACATATTTAGAGGTGTGTTCATTTCACAGACTTGTTCACATGATGTCTGCTCAGTCTGATCAGCAGCTTTGAGTTTGCTGCTTGGATAGAACAAAACCTCTAGTTCCTACCATAATGATCCCAAGTATTGGGACAGATAGGTGTAAGCAATCAGTGCAGACCACGATCAGACTGCTCCTTCAGGAGCAGTCTGATCAGGTTCTACATGTTTCCCAATCAGTCTGTAGCTTTTTGACTCCTTCTTGGATTGTGAAACAAATTTGTTCAAATTTTAGGATAATTACAGCCAGTCCTTAAGGAGTCCAAATTTCTAGGATTTTAATTATACAGGGGACCCGCCTTATAACAACAGTATTTGTTCCCTATTATTGTGCCATTATAATGAATTTGCCGTTTTAAAGAATCCGTATGATAGGTTATAAAATGTCTTTTCCACATCATTACTCCAAAAAACAAATTTTATAGACGATTCTAACAAATAGCTATAACATTTGTTTCTTGGAGTATTAGATTACAAGAATCTTTCATGACTATGGATCGGTTTGGGCATTTCATACCCAAGGGAAGACCACGTTACTCGGAATCGAGGCTAATTTTTAAGCCTTAAGCTAAGAAGTCATTCCATTGAAATTGTTGCTATAGCGAGTTTTGATAATATAACAAATGTCGGTATAACCGGGTTGACTGTATATCTAAACTTTCTTGTCTCTTGCTGGTCTGTGTGGCTGAGCAGGCAGGTTTGCGTCTTACCCGACAGCAAATTCAAAGGACACGTTTTTCTCATGAAAGGGCCCAAATAGGAAGCTGACTTCAATGCAGAGCCTGTGTAATCTCAAATATCTTAGTGTTCACTGTCATGCCAAGCTATTTTGTACAGATGTCATTTACGAGATATTGTGAGTGCTTCATTAAACATGTTAAAAAGCAACAGAATGTCAACAACTCTAAACGAAACTAGACAATCCATAAAAGGGATAAATGCCCCCGCTGTTGCTGATTGTAATTTTGCTTTGCTATTACATTATGGCAAAAATATGTATAGGCCAAATCTTAAAACAAGAAAGCCGTGCCAATTTAACAGAAAAACAAATATTTGATTGGTCAAATTGTGATGCCAATTTAACCCTTCTCTTGCTGAATATTCATATTAGCCACACCCATTTCTGACTTTTGAACCAATCAGATCACTTGATGTAATTTATTGCTACAAATTCATAAATTGAATGCCAAACAGTGTAGATCCTAATCAGATGGCTTCTTCGGAAGCCATCTGATCTGGATCTACAGTTCAAACAGTGTAGATCCTAATCAGATGGCTTCTTCAGAAGCCATCTGATCTGGATCTACACTGTTTCCAAAGATAGGGGTTGTCGTGAACAGCATGATAAGAGTTAACAGAATTGGTCAACAAGAAATTCAACTATGCAGTGTAGCAAACATTTTCGCAATGGCTGTTTAGCTACACCAATTTCTTGCTTTCAGTTAATCAGATTACTTGATTTGATTTTATCCTACAATCCATTGACTAAATGACAGTGTAGATACTGATCAGATGGCTTCTTCAGATACTAATCCAATCTGATCTATATGCAAACTGTTTGCAAAAGATAGTGCATATTCTTGTTCAGCAGGATAAGGGCTAATAGGATTTGTTTGCCATACTACTGTAAAATAATTGACTTTGGCAGCAGCAAATTTTTGTGGTTCTTATGAGTGGACCTTTACACAGATTTATATTTTGGTGGATTTCCAATTTCCAAAACAAAATATCAGTCAAATCAAAGCCATGAAAGATGAAAAAAAAATCCATCGGAGTTGATCATCAACTAGGAACAAACTGGGTTCAGCCTTGTGCCATGCGGGAACTGGAAGATGTAAGAAACCGGTAAATACATCCTACCAATGTAGTTTGCATTCCGACATATCAGTAATGTATCTGAAAAAAAAAACTTTCCTTTCTTAGGTTTTATTTGTTCTCCTTCCTTAATCCTTTTGCAGTAAATAATAAAACAAATTGTATTCCATTCATGATTAACCCAATTTGCCAACGGAAAAACTCATACTTGAGAATCCAAAAATCTGTCTGGAGTTGTGTCACTTTCCTCTTATCTGATTGGTTTAACCATCCTACCACACAGATAAAGTTATCAATCAATTACCAATTACATCCACAATTGTTGAACAATTGTTGATAATTACTGTCAAGGTGCATTCGCTTTTATCTAGCCCTGTTGAGCCTTCTTATGGCTAGATCATTAGCTTTCTTTATTTGGACTTTTAAAGCAGTAACACTGTTTTCCTTTGTCACGGATAATGCCCTTGACTGACTGATATATCTTCTCTTGTGCTCTTTGATCTTTATTGGTGGTTTTTTTATATTGTCATTTTTTTCCTTGACTACCAAAAGCACAAAAATAAAAAAGACCACCAAATGTAAGTGTTTTACAGTATCTTGCTTAATTTTTACCAAAGTATTGTAAATAATACATAGAATTATCTCAAAACAAAGAGTAAATTTAACAAGGATTGTCACAGGACAGCATATCTCAGTTACAAAGGTGTCAGCATGGATATTGTTGAATAATACTTTGGACCTGTATCTATTAGCATATCATAGCACAACCAAATTCCGAATGTATGTATGGACAAGCGTAAAACTATATGCCTCTCTCTACTTCATTTTGGAGGCATAATGATCACTGCAGGTAGACAAAATACCTTGAACTTGATGGCAAGGAAGCGCTGCAGAAAGATATGTGAAGAAAATAGCATTAAATCTACAGCCTACTGCATTCTAGAAAATACAAGTGTAGCATTGTCTATAAATATATATCAGGAAAAAATAAATCTGAAAAATCATCACGAAAACACGCCTATATAATTTTGACCCCCCTTGAACCCCACTTTTATATAGTAAAACTGGGGTTTCCGGGGGTATACCTTATTTTTCTTATTTCTGCTCTAAAATATAGATTGTGGGTACTCGTTAGAACCGCCTCGATGAGGAGGTTCTAACTAGTGCCCACAATCTATATTTTGAGCAGAAATAAGAAAAAATATCACAATTTTTCATCTTATATTTTCATTTTTTTTCGGCGATAAAGGTGGCAATGTATTTGTATAGGCGTGTTTTCGTAATGTTTAGTTAGGTGTACTATTTTGGCACTGTTGTTACCCACATAACATACACTATCCAATGCTCACATTTCTTTCGGCTTTCACAACCATATTTAGAAATCAGCCCATTCAAAAATAAATCAACACACAATCAGGGGAGGCAACTCTCTAAACATTATTTTTGTCTCTTTTTGTCCTAGGAGCAAATTCTTTCCTGGTCGTGAGGTTATAACATTACGCTAACACACCCATGCGATATATTGCATTTCTCACATCTCCAAAATGGCAACTTTTCTGATGAAAATCAGTGATATCTTTCTTACAAATACTGCAAACATAGGTTGTGGGTGCTCGTTGGAACTGCCTCAATCGAGGACACACAACCTATGTCTTGGAGCAAAGATAAGAAAAATAATGTATACCCCCCCCCTAAACCCCAGTTTTCTCTTTATAAAATGGGGTGTAAGGGGGTGTTCATTTCATGAACTTGTTAGCGTGATGAAACTTTTTTCATGCTCAACTCAGCTGAGCATGAATTAAGTTATGCTCATAACTATTAAAATACAAATATATCTGGCAATTTTCCTGCTCAGATCAGCAGAGAGAGCCATTTATCCTGCTCATAAATTTTAACATGCCAACATTTATTGACATTTTAAAATTTATGAGCAGGATAAATTTCATGCTCAGGTCAGTTGAGGATCAGAAAAGTTTAATAACCTCACTGAAGTAGAACACAAACATAAAAGTTATTAAGCAAAGTACATTTTAGTTTTGCAGTCACTGAGTCACAGAATGACGGAATTACGGAATCATGGAAGGACATGGCAAATCCAGTATAGCCCCACTTTTTCAAACCGGGGCCATAAATAATTATCATAAGAACCCAATATGTCCCATCAAATTTGTTGGCTACTTTTTTGTACACTAACGGAATAAACAGCAAGTACCCATGTTTACTCAATATGCCCGTGGATGCACTTGGACATGACACTGGAATGGATACCATAATAGCCCACCACAATGGCATGGTGGGGCAAAAAAAAATGTAAGGACCCATCACGTAAACAAGTCCGTGAAATGAAGACCCCCTAAACCCCACTTTATATAGAGGAAACTGGGGTTTACGGTGGTATACATCATTTTTTTTATTTCTGCTCCAAGACATAGGTTGTGGGTACTCGTTAGAACCGCCTCAATGAGGCGATTCTAACTAGCACCCACAACCTATGTTTGGAGTATTTATAATAACAAGAGGGCCATGATGGCCCTGGATCGCTCACCTGATCCATATTGTACAAACAGAATTGTGGGTAATATATGGTGGTGTGGAGGGTTTGAGCAATTTTGGTTGGACCCAAAGACCATTTCTGTGAAATTAATTCAAAATCAGTCTGCCTGTTTAGGAGCAGAAGTCATTTTGAGAAGTACATGTAGAAGTCATTTTTGATGAAATGACATCTCAATCCCTGCCGCCCAATGAAACCAATGGGGTTTAAATGCACAGATGGTTCCACTCGCACCACTTTGCCTGGACAGGCTAAGACCTTCAAAGTGGTTTACCAATACTCCTGTAGAAGCACCTTGCAGACAAGGTGGGTGCGGGCCAAAACTTTCAAAAGCCGTCTGTCTCTAAAAGGAAGCAATTTTATAGGAATGTTCCATGAGTGACCCTCTACCAAAATTGCTCAAAATATTTTGCTTAACTGAGCATGATGGCCACCACAGCTAAAAACCTCAAACCTCATTCCTGTCAAATAATTTCATAATCCATCCACTGGTTAAGGAGAAGAAGTCGTTTAAAGGTTTTTCTATTTTTAGCTCTGGCAGCCTATCTTGTTCACCAGAGCGGAACGGTTTGAGCAATTTTGGTAGAGGGTCACCCAAGGAACATTCCTGTGAAGTAATTTCAAAATCCATCCACTGGTTAAGGAGAAGAAGTCGTTTAAAGGTTTTTCTATTTTTAGCTCTGGCAGCCATCTTGTTCACCAGAGGTGAACGTTTTGAGCAATTTTGGTAAAGGGTCACCCAAGGAACATTCCAGTGAAATAATTTCAAAATCCATCCAGTGGTTAAGGAGAAAAAGTCGTTTAAAGGTTATTCTATTTTTAGCTCTGGTGGCCATCTTGTTCACCCAAGCACAACGGTTTGAGCAATTTTGGTAGAGGGTCACCCAAGGAACATTCCTGTGAAGTAATTTCAAAATCCATCCACTAGTTAAGGAGAAGAAGTCGTTTAAAGGTTTTTCTGTTTTTTAGCTCTGGCAGCCATCTTGTTCACTAGAGCGGAACATTTTGAGCAATTTTGGTAAAGGGTCACCCAAGGAACATTCCAGTGAAATAATTTCAAAATCCATCCACTGGTTAAGGAGAACAAGAATTCCGCCGAAGGCTATGTCGTGCCTGTGGGGCGCAAAGTCACCCAACCATGATATGTAGGTCAAGGTCAAACATAGATGCTTGCACAAAAGTTTCCATTCTTAAATGCAAGCTTGTACCAAGTATCATTAATGAAGTTCTTGAGAAATAAACTTGACCATTAGGGTGAACGCTAGGGTGGTCGCAATATTTTACAAAGTCAGTGAACCATGAAATATAGGTCAAGGTCAAATATGGGTGCTTGCATTTAAGTTACCATACCCAGATACAAGTTTGTACCAAGTATCATTAATGAAGCTCTTATAGTTCTGGAGAAATAAACTTGAACCTCAGGGTGAACGCTAGGGTGGTCGCAATATTTTACAAAGTCAGTGAACCATGAAATGTAGGTCAAGGTCAAATATGGATGCTTGCATGTAAGTTGTCATCCCCAGATACAAGTTTGTACCAAGTATCATTAATGAAGCTCTTATAGTTCTTGAGAAATAAACTTGAACCTCAGGGTGAAAGCTAGGGTGGTCGCAAATGTTGACCCCTTGACAAACGGATGGACAGACGGACGAACGGATGGAAAACCGGGCGCCTATATCGCCCCATGCTAATAGCAGGCGCAACAAAAAGTTGTTTGAAGGTTATTCTATTTTTAGCTCTGGTGGCCATCTTGTTCACCCGAGCGAAACAGTTTGAACAATTTCGGTAGAGGGTCACCCAAGGAACATTCCTGTGAAGTAATTTAAAAATCCATCCACTAGTTAAGGAGAAAAGGAGAAGAAGTCGTTTAAAGGTTTTTCTATTTTTAGCTCTGGCAGCCATCTTGTTCACCCGATTGGAACATTTTGAGCAATTTTGGTAGAGGGTCACCCAAGGAACATTCCTGTGAAGTAATTTCGAAATCCATCCACTGGTTAAGGAGAAGAAGTTGTTTAAAGGTTTTTCTATTTTAAGCTCTGGTGGCCATTTTGTTCACCCGAGTGGAAGGGTTTGAGCAATTTTAGTAGAGGGGCACCCAAGGAACATTCCTGTGCAATAATTTCAAAATTCATCCACTGGTTAAGGAGAAGAAGTCGTTTAAAGGTTTTTCTATTTTCAGCTCTGGCGGCCATCTTGTTCACCTGAGCGGAACGATTTGAGCAATTTTGGTAGAGGGTCACCCAAGGAACCTTCCTGTGAAATTATATCAAAATCCTTGCACTGGTTAAGGAGGAGAAGTCGTTTATAGGTTTTTCTATTTTTAGCTCTGGTGGCCATCTCGTTCACCTGAGCAGAACGATTTGAGCAATTTTGGTAGAGGGTCACCCAAGGAATATTCCTGTGAACTTATTTCAAAATCTGTCCAGCAGTTTTGGAGAAGAAGTTGTTTAAAGCAAAAGTTGACGACGGACGGACGGACGCACAGACGACGGACAAAGGCCGAGCACAAAAGCTCACCTTGAGCACTTCGTGCTCAGGTAAGCTACAAATATCACAGATTTTCATCAAGAAACCGGCCATTTTGGAGATGTTAAAAATGCACTATGTTGCATAGGTGTGTTATCGTAATGTATTACACAAGTTTGCCATTTTTAGTGATAATCACCGGAAACGGCAAATAGTTCCGGATACTGACTGGTGATAAAGCCTGCATTTTTGTTTCCTGCTTCGAATGTATATTATCTCCCTAGTGCTTGTGCAATGCTGAGTTTTTCCCGATTCCAGGACAAAATCCCCCCCGTACAAATTCCCCCCTTTTTGTTTGTAAAGGCGGACAAAATCCCCCCCCAACATTTGTTCAGGTGGACAAAATCTGGCGTCTGGTATGTTTGGCAACGCAGCTCTAAAATCAAATAATGCAGTCCCAGATCAGACCACTGTAAAGGGCAGTCTGATCATGGTCTACACTGTTTAACTCAAACCTAATATTGTTGTCGACACTGTTTAACTCAAACTTCAAACTGTTATTATTTGATTGTTTGTTGTCTTCAATGGAAGTTTTCAGACCAATTGGGTAATAAAATTATTGCCCCTTGACATCTGGGGCAATAGTAAATGGGGTCTTCCTCAGTGCCTTGGGGAAATAGTTTTGACTATCTCCAATACATTCATGAAATAACTGTGTATTATTTCATGATATTAGGTACTACTACAAGATGTGTTATATAAACAGGATCGTATACACGTGTTCATTTCAATTCTAATTTTACAATTCTTATTGAACTGAAGTTATTACCAATAATTCAACAAGGTCATTAATAATTACATACCCTAGCTTGTCATAGCCCCGGATAAGACAGGGTATCCACACATTATTTTTCTTATTTCTGCATGAAAACAAACATTGTTGGTACTCATTAGAAGCACCTCACCAAAGCACTCCTAATCAGTACCCACGCATGTTTTAATGCAGAAATAGAAAAAAATATCAGGGGCCAGTTGTTCAAAGCATCGTTAGCTTAACAAGCTTGTTAGTGGTCATATTGTTACCTCTTCTAGCAAGTACAATATCGAAAATTTTGGTATTTTTGCTAAAAAATGCGAGCAGCTTTTGCATCTGCAAAAGCTGCTCACATTTTTTTCAGCAAAAATTTCAGCATATTTGCCATATTTAATGATCAAAGTTTTAACGATACATTAACTAACGACGTCGTTAGTTTTGAACAACTGGCCCCAGTACTTTTCAGATGAAAAAGCACCTTATCTGGAGCTAAGCTTGTTAACCCTTCTCTTGCCGAATATTCAGTTTAGCCACACCCATTTCTGACTTTGAACCAATCAGATTACTTGATGCAATTTATTCCTACAAATTCATAAATTTAATGTCAAACAGTGTAGATCCTGATCAGATTGTCAAACAGTGTAGATCCTGATCAGATGGCTTCTTCAGTGTAGATCCTGATCAGATTGTCAAACAGTGTAGATCCTGATCAGATGGCTTCTTCAGAAGCCATCTGATCTGGATCTACACTGTTTCTAAAGATAGGGGTTGTCATGAACAGCATGATAAGAGTTAAACAAGTTTAAAGATAGAGGATCTTACATGAGTGCTCACGTATTATTGAATTTATTAAACTCGTTGAGGAAAAGGGATAAAATGCGAGGCTTTGCCAAGATTTTTATCCCTTTTCCTCAACAAGTTTAATAAATTAAATAATAAATGAGCATGAATGCAAGATTCTATTCATCATATGACATATAAAATGCATTTTATTTACAATTGTTTTATAAAAATGTCAATATTCCGCCATTAGCAAATGCGAAGTCGTTAAGGACGTGGTACGTGTAACGTTACAGGGGTGTATTAACTAATTTGCATATCAAATTTATTACATGGCATTATTACATTGTCAGACGTGACGTCATATGATAAAATAATATATGAAATGCGCATTGATGTAAGTTTCTATTCATCATATACCACCAAAACTGAGTTTTATCCTCACAATAAGAAGACAATGTCTCTTTATGTGCCATACTTACTTTTATTACACCAGAGTAATATGATTATTGGGTCGAATGTTTAGCCATCAAAATAAAGTTAACCCACCCCTAAAGGGTTACCTTGGCAAACAGTGCGGACCCAGATTAGACACTGCAGAATGTGGTGTCTGATAAGGGCCTGCACTATTTGCTAAGAGAGTTTTCCATCAAAAATAGAAAAAGAACGAAAAAATAGGCCTACCACCCCTTATAGGACAAATGGACTTGTCAAATATATAGCAATGGAACAGTCCACTAGTATACAATTGGTTAATATGCAGTTATACTGGCTTATGTGCACATGACTACCACTGGCAGACCAAAAACGTAAAACCGTGTGCAAATCAAAAATAACTCTTATCATGCTGTTCGCGACAACCCCTATCTATGGAAACAGTGTAGATCCAGATCAGATGGCTTCTGAAGAAGCCATCTGATCAGGATCTACACTGTTTGGCATTTAGTTTATGAATTTGTAGCAATAAATTACATCCAGTAATCTGATTGGTTCAAAGTCAGCAATGGGTGTGGCTAAGCTGAATAATCAGCAATAGAAGGGATAAGCAGAGGACAATGAAAATACAGAACCTATTGAATCTATTTGCTCTGATATGTGTCAGGCTGGCCCCGAAACGTTACAGTGGCAAATGTTACACCAAGATCAGACACCATAAAATGTCTGATCAGAGTCCACACTGTTTCCTTGAAGTACACATATTGAATGGTAAATATCCATATTCAGGACAACTTTTTTTCCAGCCTAAACACAAGGAGAGAATTGAGCCTTACATAGTAATGGTATTTTGTGCTTATTATTCTTAAAACTCTGATTTCAAACATGATCATGCTGTCAGTCCAATGATCATGTAATATTTTTTCTATACTATCAGATAAAGCAATCTGAAAATAGCAGCAGCTATTAACCATTCTCTTGCTGAATATTCATTTTAGCCACACCCATCTCTGTCTTTGAACCAATCAGATTACTTGATGCAATTTATTCAAACAAATTCATAAACTGAATGTCAAACAGTGTAGATCCTGATCAGATGGCTTCTTCAGAAGCCATCTGATCTGGATCTACACTGTTTGCAAAGATATGGGTTGTTGTCAACAGCAAGATAAGACTTAAATTTAGAGCAACATCAAAACCAGCATTGTTCCTTAAAACAATTGTGCTGCTAGTTCCCAAATGATCTAAATATTGCATATGCAATGTTAGTAAACCAATCCCTCTGTATAACACTATTAGTATTACCGTATTCCGGCTTGTACTACCCGCAGTTTTTTCCCCTCAAATTACAGGCCCAAGTTCAGGGTGCGGGTAATCCGTCCGAAATATTTTTGGACCGTTTTTTTTTTTTACTTTTGTCAGCTGAAAATACGATGCATCTCAATGTTATGCTCTATCCCTTTACGATTCCCGACATAAATAATGTTGTCGACTCAATTTTACTTACACATGAGTAAAAAAACAATATCCGTTACAAGCAAGCCCGATTTTGTGCTTATTATTCTTAAAACTCTGATTTCAAACGAAATAAACAAGCAAGTTCAATGCGAACATCAAAGTTTTCCGGCATCCAAATCGCCGCCCACAAACTACCGCTACAATTTTTCTGCACGCGATCGGCGAATGACGTCTTCGGACCCCAGCAACCACACACGTGTCTATTGTTTTATTTTAATGTGGTGTGGTAAAAAAATTTCGATAGCTCGGAAGCTCCGTGTCAATAAACAACAACAGCATACAGATGTGTTTACATAAATTAAAGCGTTCGACTTTTTGGCGCCAAAACATAACCATTCACGAGATATTAGAATAGTCCGTTTGTATATTCTAAGGTAAGATTAAGCAACTCGTCTTAGGAGCAATTAAATCATTTTCACATTGATTGTGGATTTAATTATTGATTGGGGAATAAACGCAAATTAGAGACATAACTTGACCATATTTTCACACCTTTCTGACACGCACCGCAGGGTGGCAATTATACAACCGGGATTAACAATAGTGTCATAATTGAACCGTTATAAATCATCAAACAATGTAAATCCAAATCGAACGTCTGCGGTTTCTTTCTGCGGTGTCTGATCTGGGACTGCACTGTTTGCCGATGTCCCCCCAAAAGGGCCGCTGGGTATATATTGTTTAATAAATAAATAACAAGGGTGAACAGGTAAAGTTTTTACAACGTTTTAATGCAAAATACATGCATTCTGGTGATACTCGCACGCACATGCATTTTCCCGCCTTTTGAAGACGATCGCGCGTTCCGTTGTGTGTTACAAAAACTGGCCAAATTCTTACTTTTTCTCACTTACGCACCCACCAAAATTTCAGCAAATATTTCATGCGGGTAATACAACAGAATAACAGTTTTTCCCCAGATTTTGGCTAAAAAAGGGGGGTGCGGGTAGTACGCAAATGCGGGTAGTACACACCCGAATACGGTAATAGGAACCAAAGTAGAATTATGTAAGACAAACAACACCAAACAAAAATGTATAGGTTATATAAAAAATGGTCATTTTTCTATATAATCTGTACACTTTTGGGATCAATCTTTAAACCCCATTAAATACAAAACTGTGTAATAAAGAACAGTGTTATAAAAAGGTTGAGGTGCACAATTGTGAAACATAATGATAGTAATAACGTTCAAGGCATTTTCCCCATAGAGGCTTGCACAAAAGACTGATCAATATAAACCCATCTTTTATATAAAATGTCGACAGGACACTGATACCAGCACTGACTCTGTTGCAAACTGTACACACACCAAAAACAGTATGTCATCCTCGTGTCCTTCAGTGGATACCAACGTAAGTCTTCCTATCAAGGAATATATGAAAGGCCATTTTTTTAATCACACAGTCGGCTGGGTAGTGTATGTTTTCAAACTACACCAAAATGAGCATTTTAGTAAATTTTCAAGAAAAAACAAGATGTGTTTGTGAAACACGAACATGTCCCCGGGCATGGTCATTTTTATTCAAAGTTGCTCACAGTTCAAGATTTTTGTTTGTGTGGGAAGGAAGCCCTTGACACAAGAAACTTACATGCCAAATATGAAAGCTCTATCTTAAACGGTTCAAAAGTTATGAACAATATTTTTTTTTTTTCAAAGTAGGTCAAGGTCACAGGTAAAAAAAAATTGCATGAATGTAAAGCTCTTGTCATAAGGAACCTACATGCCAAATATTAAGGCTCTATCTTAGACGGTTCAAAAGTTATGAACAATTTTATTTTTTCTTTTAAGTAGGTCAAAGGTCAAGGTCATGGTCCAAACATTTGCATGAATGAAAAGCTCTTATCACAGGGAACCTACATGCCAAATATGAAAGCTCTATCCCGAATGGTTCGAAAGTTATGACCAAAAATGTTTATTTTTTAAGTAGGTCAAGGTCACAGGTCAAAATTTTGGCATGACTGTAAATCGTTTGTCACAAAAAACCTGCATGCTAAATATGAAGGCTGTGTCTCAAACGGTTCAAAAGTTATGACCAATGTTAACTTTTTCTTTTATGTAGGTCAAAGGTCAAGGTCACAGGTCAAAATTTTTTGTGTGAATGTAAAGCTCTTGTCACAAGGAACCTACATGCAAAATATGAAGGCTCTATCTCAAACCGTTCAAAAGTTATGACCAAAATGTTATTTTTTATTTTAAGTAGGTCTAAGGTCAAGGTCACAGGTCAAAATTCTTTGCATGAATGTAAAGCTTTTGTCACAAGGAACATACATGCTAAATATGAAGGCTGTATCTCAAACGGTTCAAAAGTTATGACCAATGTTAACTTTTTCTTTTATGTAGGTCAAAGGTCAAGGTCACAGGTCAAAATTTTTTGTGTGAATGTGAAGCTCTTGTCACAAGGAACCTTCATGCAAAATATGAAGGCTCTATCTCAAACCGTTCAAAAGTTATGACCAAAATGTTATTTTTTTATTTTAAGTAGGACAAAGGTCAAGGTCAAGGTCACAGGTCAAATTTTTGGCACGAATGTAAAGCTTTTGTCACAAGGAACATACATGCTAAATATGAAGGCTGTATCTCAAGTGGTTAAAAAGTTATGACCAATGTTATTTTTTTCTTTTAAGTAGGTCAAAGGTCAAGGTCAAGGTCACAGGTCAAATTTTTTGCATGAATGTGAAGGTCTTGTCACAATGAACCTTCAGGCCAAATATGAAAGCTCTATCTCAAACAGTTCAAAAGTTATGACCAAAATGTTATTTTTTTATTTTAAGTAGGTCAAAGGTCAAGGTCACAGGTCAATTTTTTCTTTTTGCATGAATGTAAAGCTTTTGTCACAAGGAACATACATGCTAAATATAAAGGCTATATCTCAAGTGGTTCAAAAGTTATGACCGATGTTTTTTTTTCTTTTAAGTAGGTCGAAGGTCAAGGTCAAGGTCACAGGTCAAATTTTTTTGCATGAATGTGAAGGTCTTGTCACAAGGAACCTTCAGCCCAAATATGAAAGCTCTATCTCAAACGGTTCAAAAGTTATGGCCAACGTTAAAGTTGTCCACGTACAAACCAACAAACAAACAGACAGGGCAAAAACAATATGTCCCCGCTATCGCTACCGGGGACATAAAAAAACACAAAACATTGAGAAAAGGGTGTAAAACAGGGCAAAAACTGCAAAGAAAGGAGTCAGTCTTCATCAGCTGAGTAACCACTCACTGTCCATTCCCCCAATTTTTCAAATGGCCATCAGAAATGCTTTACCTCAAATTACATTTTGAACTTCAACAAATTTATAAAGCATACTTACATAAACTCATCAGTTTCTGTGGACAGTTCTTGTTCAATCTGCAGGAACACATGAATCTGAAAGAAAATGACACACTTTTGACACTTCAAGCCCTATAGAAAATCTTCAGTTGACAATAACTTATTTCGTTTTCTTATTTTGCAAAGAAAAATGGCATATCATGTGACTCATCTACCCAGCAGATTCATATTAAATGTCAAGCCATAGTCACTGCTGCAAAGACAAGCCATTAAAATCCCATGAAAATACGATGAATGGCATATCAAAAACAGTAAACCCATTAAAGATGGCCATTATTCCTTGTTTTAAAATTATTCATGGTGTTAGTTTTTAGCCATTATTTTTTTAATTAATTGTCGTAGTTTGTTAATCTACCATGAAAATCACATTAAAACTATTTAAAAGTAATGGCTGTGCATGAATGTAATGGCATCCAGCATTTCGTGGTCCCATTACTTCTTGTTTCTGCCCTTTTTTCTTCCCCTAATTACTGCTTAGTTTCATATTTGATGGTCATAACAGATTGAACAGGAAAAATAATGGCAATTGAAAAATAGAAGTGAAGGCAATGATCAGGAAACGATACAATTAACCGACAGCTCCCGTCAGAGACACCAAGGGAAAGAAACACAAACATGAAACAACTAGACCCTAAAGGAAACATCAATAGCGGAAAGCCAAAAGGACAGTTACTTTCCCACAAAATGGCCAATTGGCTATCCAAAGCAAAATAATATAAGCGATACACACACTAAAAGACAAGCCATAACAAAAATTAATCACAACAGAAGAACTGCCTTGGACACTCATATATCATGGTCATTACATTGTGAACAGGAACAGCAATGGCCATTAATGCTGGGTTCTTCGAGTTCTGGGCCATCAAATTGGATTCCTAATACATTTAACTTTAAATCATTACTATTACATTAGATTGTTTGTTCGATTGTTTGAGCTGAGGCCACTATTTAATTGATTTTTTTTTTGGTTTTGGTTTTGGTTTTAGGCCCTTTCAAGGTTATTTCACTCATATTGAACCGATTGTTAATCAAGTTGGGCGAAAACCAGAGTACCCAGAGAAAAAACACCTGACCTTCTGTTGCAGAACTTGGCGTCTCACATGTGATCCAAGCCAGCGGTGAGGGACCTAATGATCAAGAGTCAGCGCTCTTATCCACTAGGCCACGGACGCCACTATTTAGGTCATTTTGGAGATGTTAGTTCTGATTTGTTGGACTTATACCCAACATTGAGATAAAGTGACCTCTCTAGCCCTACCACCAATAGAAATTGTTAGGGTTTAAGGAACTGTCTGACTTACATCACTTTTCTTGGGCAGGCATAGACTTAAGCAGGTTACCAGTAATCAAGGTTGGTTGTTTTCAGCTCTATGCTAAATTTTGTTTGTATTGGAGTTTAACAGCCCAGTCAACCCTATTTAGGTCATTTTTGAGCCGGTCAGTTTACCTATCAACACTTTCCTGGGCAGGCTTATACGTAAGCGGTTAACCAGTACAGTGCACATTCTTTCGCCAGAAACTGACAACTGCCCTTCTTGAATCAGCGGAAGGGAGAGAATGACCGTAGAAAAGATTTCATGATCAATCTCCACGAAAGAATGTTGCCGACCCCAGCGGGAGTCGAACCCGCGTCGCTCTATGCTAAATAACCATGTAGTCAATTTTTTTCTCATTTTGAGGATTGTATTGTTTTAGTGTAGGTAGGTTTAGAAAATCCCGCTACATATAAAAATACCTTAAACACCACCTGTTTAATAGTTTAGTTAATCAAAAGAATGCTTTTTACCTGTAGCTCATCACTTGAACAAGTCCGTGAAATGAACACCCACTAAATCTCACTTTATATAGAGAAAACTATGTTTACGGGGATATACATTGTTTTTCTTTGCTTTTCTTTGCTGACCGGTTGTCCGACCGCTGACCGGTTGTCCAATCCGGTTGTCAGCAGCCAGTTCCTTTTTCTATTACTGGTCAAAGACATAGGTTGTGGGTACTCCTTAGAACCGCCTCAATGAGGCGGTTCTAACAAACACCCACAACCTATGGTTGCAGTATAAATAAGAAAAATATCACATTTCATCAGAAAAGTAGCCATTTTGGATATGTGATCATTATGTTGCACGCGTATGTTATTGCAAATGTGCATTTTCCAACTATCAAATCAGAACATTAAAGTTTCTGTACAATGAAAACCCTTCTAAATCCCACTTTATATAAGGAAACTGAGGCTTACAAGGGCATATTTTTATTATCTATATTTCTGCTCCTTAACATATGTTGTGGGTACTCATAAGAGCCACCTCAGTGATGTGGCTCTGAGAACCAACAACCTATGATTCTAATGAGCACCCATAATATAGGTTTGGAGAATAACTTAGGAAAATAAGAAATAAGACACCTTCATAAACAAAATGCCAATTTCAGAGCAATAAATGATAACAATATCACACACAGATATGTTAATGTGATATTCACCTAATGCATTCAGAAAGATAGGTGAGACGCCAAGAACATGGCATCTCATCAGGGTCTTCATTGTTTGCCGCTCATCCAGCAATTTTCAGGCACCACATCAGGTGGTAAATTGTACCTGTTAACATTTAAGAACAAGTATTCTTGCATAAATACCTATGCGCATGGCTGTTTGAAGCCATTGTCAAATGGACCGAAAGCCATGCTCAAACAGCAAAAACCATGTTCAAATCATGAAATTCACATGCTGTTTGAACATGGATTTTGAGCTTTTGATATCACAAGACTGGCCTTGCTTTGTTTACATAACGTTGAGCGATGTAACGTTATTGCCCTGAACATAGCGTTTTAGGGTTCCACGATGATGTCAGATGGTTACTGCGTAGCAACGTCATTGTAAACAACATTCTGAACTGGCCGTCATATTGGTTCGCCGGTCACATGTGAAGAGTTTATATGGAGTTATATGGAACTTTTGGGTGTTTTCGTCAAAATTTGCTGTCGGAATCGTAAGTTATGCAAGAACAACGATCATCCATGGCTATTTCATTGCATTAACATGTGCCGGATCCTTTGGAAGATATTTGAACATTCAGCCTGGTGGCCTCATGTTTAAAAAAATTCCTCGGGACCCGGCAAATGTTAATGCATGAAAAACCATGGTTGATCCCTATATTAAAAGGTGTTGTGGTGGCCAAATACTTAGGATAAATATGGTAATTACCAGTTCAGTAATGATGGTAGGCCACATTGATGTGAGGTGCTGCGGAGATATACGTAGAATGAGCACTCGGAAACACAGAAAAACCTGGGCCATTACTGATGGTGCTTGTGGTACTCGTAAACTCTCAGACAGCCGCTCTGAAAAGGAAGGTCATCATGAAAACATATCAATATAATTTTGACCCCCTTCAACCCCACTTTTATATAGTTAAACTGGGGTTTATGGGGGTAAAGCTTATTTTTCTTATTTCTTCTGTAAAATACAGATTGTGGGTACTCATTAGAATCACCTCAATCAAAAAGTTTCTCTTTTTATCTTGCAATTGTGTGCTTTGTGTATGATAAGTGCCAGTAACCTTATTTTATCCCATGTGGTCATACCATTTTTATGACATGACGTTATCCACCAAATACACCTCAACCTTGTTCTAACTCCGGGTCCAAACAAATGACCGTGTTAGTTAACCGAATCGTGTTAAAAACGACAACCCTATTTGTCACGGATCAGTCTATTCTACTATTACACTGTAAACACAAGCCTCTGGAGCTATTGAAAGGCCTACAATGTTCCACATGACAAGGTGTGAAAATAAGGTGATTGTATGTCTCTAAATTGCATTTATCCCTCAATCATATTTTTAATCCACAATCAATGTGAGAATGATTTAATCACTCCTAAGACGATTAGCTACATCCAAAGGTAAATGTCTGTATAATAAAAACAGACTTTTTTATTGTCTTGTGAATGGTTTTGTTTTGGCGCCAAATAGCAAACACTTGGCAGGAAAAGTTGAACACTTTGATTTGTGTCAATTCATCTGTATGCTGTTGTTGCTTATTGACATGGAGCTTCCGGAGATAAGTCAGAAGTTACGCAGCGCATCGTTCTCTATCCACAACCATTTAGCTATCCAGAAAATATTTTTTACGGGTTCCAAACATATTTTTTATGAAAGAAATACACCCCATTAAAATAAAACAATGACATTAAACATGTGTGGGGTTGCTGGGGTCCAATGACATCATTTACAAATGTTAGTGGTGGTTTGTAGACGGGGGATTTTATGGCGATGTGGGTGGTGGTGGTGGTGGAAACCTTTTATGTTCGCCTTGAACTTCCTTGTTGGGTGGGTGTGAAAGTTTGGGCTCAGTTTGGATGGAGGGGTCCTGGTATTGTGGCTGGATCATTAAATTGTAAACTAAACTGCATTCTTTAATCTCTTATCTCGCTGACTCTTTTGAGTATATCGACTGCAGCTCATCTTTATCATGGGTGTCAAGCTAAATGAGTTTATAAAACTGTATTTTTAATTGCTAATTGAATTAGCTGTTATGACATGTCTGCAATTAACTTGAAAAAGTACCGTTATTGATCGGGACAACTACCGTATTATGTACCGTATTACCACAGTTAAAACCCAGAGGGAAATAAAGTTGTTGTGCTTGAAACTTGATAGAAACCTTTGGTTATATTTATAAATGTTGGTTGGGGAAATTTGGGGTCCAAAGCGAAACCATACTATATCTGAATTTGTGCTAAAACAAATCGTGCTATAACGATGTCCGGCTGTAACAGCCACATTTCATGATAAGAAATCACTTTATGAATGCTTGTTTTCTAAATCTTATATGAAAAGACCATTTGTGTGAGATTCTCTGTGTGATAGGAAATGTTACCATATTTCTGTTTTGGGACAGACATGCCTGAGCAAACAGTGTAGAGCCAAATGAGATGCCGCAGAATGCGGCATCTCATCAGGGTCTACACTGTTTGCCACTCATTCTTCTATTCTTAGACCCAACATAGGGTAGTAAATTGCACTTGTTCAAATTTTAGAACAAGTATGGTAAGGAGTTGAGGTGTCTGAATATTTAGGGTAAATATGTTACTCAAGGCTTGCTCTTACCTTGAATTTCTGGAATAGATTTCTGGTACTGGTCTGATTCACTACAGAATATTGTGAAAGCCAGACGTTTTAACATAGCTGCCTTCTGATCTATCTCTTGTTCCCGATTACTGAAAATGTTCAGTGAAGCTGTCTGAGCTATGGATACTCTAGCTGAAAAAAGGGAGAAAATAGAAGCTAAGGGGAATGGGAACACCTTCAGGGGAGGCAACTCCTGCAAAAGTATTTTTGTCTCACATGTCAATCGGGGTCAACTCTTAAAGGAAAGAATTTGCTCCCGAGGAGCAAATTCTTCCTTTTAAGAGTAGACCCCTCCTGAGGTGCAAATTCTTTCTTTTAAGAGTAGAACCCTTTTTCCGTGGGATAGGGCTTATAGAAAGGTGAACAGGAAGTCCCGAACATTGTCTCCCTTTGAAAAATGGCGGAAAAATCTGCCAGGTGTTCCCATTCTACTTAAGACACAACACAAAACAGCAAAGCTTGCTGCATATATCCTACTAATTGTGAGATACTGAACTTCAAACAAGAGGGCCCAGAGGGCCCTGAATCGCTCACCTGAGAATCAGTGTCTCTAGTACATTCTTGGCCCAAGGCCTATATAAGGTGAAGCTTCATACCAAATATCAAAGACCTGAGCCTTGTGGTTACAGAGATGAAGATTGTTAAATATTTTCCCTATGTAAGCCTATGAAAAACCAAAGGGCCCCGGGGATGGGGGCAATTTTGGCCCCAGGGCTATAATTTGAACAATCTTGGTAGAGGTCCACTAGATGAAGCTTCACACCAAATATCAAAGATCTGAGCCTTGCGGTTTCAGAGAAGAAGATTTTTAAAGATTTTCCCTGTATAAGCCTATGTAAAACCAAAGGCCCCCGGGGCAGGGGCATTTTTGGCCCTAAGGCTATAATTTGAACAATCTTGGTAGAGGTCCACTAGATGAAGCTTCATACCAAATATCAAAGACCTGGGCCTTTCGGTTTCAGAGAAGATTTTTAAAGATTTCGCCTGTATATGCCTATGCAAAACCAAAGGCCCCCGGGGCGGGGGCATTTTTGGCCCTAGGGCTATAATTTGAACAATCTTGGTAGAGGTCCACTAGGTGAAGCTTCACACCAAATATCAAAGACCTGGGCCTTGTGATGTCAGAGAAGCAGATTTTTAAAGATTTTCCCTATATAAGCCATCGTTAACCCAAAGACCCCAGGGGCGGGGGCATTTTTGGCCCTATGGCTATAATTTGAACAATCTCAGTAGAGGTCAATAGATGAAGCTTCACACCAAATATCAAAGATCTGAGCCTTGTGGTTTCAGAGAAGAAGATTTTTAAAGATATTCCCTGTATAAGCCTATGTAAAACTAAAGGCCCCCGGGGTGGGGGCATTTTTTCGCCCCAGGACTATAATTTGAACAATCTTGGTAGAGGTCCACTAAGTAAAGCTTCACACCAAATATCAAAGACCTGGGCCTTGTGGTTTCAGAGAAGAAGAATTTTAAAGATTTTCCCTATATAAGCCTATGTAAACGCAAAGGCCCCCGGGGCGGGGGAATTTCTGGCCCAAGGGCCATAATTTGAACAATCCTGGTAGAGGTCCACTAGATGAAGCTTCAAACCAAATATCGAAGACCTGGGCCTTTTGGTTTCAGAGAAGACGACTTTTGAAGATTTTCCCTGTATAAGCCTATGTAAAACCAAAGGCCCCCGGGCGGGGGCATTTTTGGCCCTAGGGCTATAATTTTAACAATCTTGGTAGAGGTTCACTAGGTAAAACTTCACATCAAATATCAAAGACCTGGGCCTTGTGGTTTCAGAGAAGAAGATTTTTAAAGATTTTCCCTATATAAGCCTATGTAAACCCAAAGGCCCCCGGGGCGGGGGCATTTCTGGCCCAAGGGCCATAATTTGAACAATCTTGGTAAAGGTCCATTAGATGAAGCTTCACACCAAATATCAAAGACCTGGGCCTTGCGGTTTCAGAGAAGAAGATTTTTAAAGTTTTCATTTTAAAAATCTATTTTTAGCTCCCGTGACCTAGATGTGCAATGGACCGGAACCATTTGAACAACTTTGAAAGGGGACCACCTAAGGATAATTCCTGTGAAGTTTGGTTAAAATCCAATCAGTGGTTTAGGAGGAGATGTCATTTGAAGAAAAAGTTTACGCACGCACACACGCACTGACGCACACACGCACGACGGACAAAAAGTGATCCCAAAAGCTCACCTCGTCACTACGTGACAGGTGAGCTAAAAAGCATCATTCTAGTTTTCGAACTTTATCCACAGCCAACGACATGATCTAGGGCAGGTTATCTTGAAGATGAAGCCTCCAAGGCAGTCATATTTCAATGTGAAAAATTTCTGAATTATTTGCAATCCAAAAGCTACTCACACTAAATTTTGGCAAAAATATCAGTGTATTGGTTGTTTCTTTGTTGTTTTTATTTTGATTTTATGGCCCTTTCAACATTATTTTATCTATATCAAGTAGTTAATCAGAGGTGAGTGAAAACCATAACCTGGCCTTCGGCTGCAGAACTTGATATCTTTTGTGTTGCTGCTCGGGTTCGGGCAACTGTTGATGGATTGACAAATAGATGAACAGGGGGATTGACAAATGAATGAACTGTTGATGGATTGACAAATAGATGAACAGGAGGATTGACAAATGAATGCACTGTTGATGGATTGACAAATAGATGAACAGGGGGATTGACAAATGAATGAACTGTTGATGGATTGACAAATAGATGAACAGGGGGACTGACAAATGAATGAACTGTTGATGGATTGACAAATAGATGAACAGGGGGATTGACAAATGAATGAAGAATCAGATGGAAATACAGACTCCTATATAGTACCCCATGCTTAAAGCAGGCACAAGAACAAGAGGGCCATGATGGCCCTGGATCGCTCACCTGATCCATATGATAGGGTAACAAGTGGGCCTCGGGGAGAGCAATTATTGACCCCAGGGCTACAATGTAGAATGTGCATAATGTTGAGGGAGGTCTAAAAAGGTGAAGCTTCATACCAAATATCAACAAAGGCTATAATTTGAACAATCTTGGCAAAGGTCCATACCAAATATCAAAGACCTGGGCCTTGGGGTTTCGGAGAAGAAGATTTTTTAAAGATATTCCCTACATTAGCCTATGTAAAACCAAAGGGCCCTGGGGCGGGGGCATGTTTGGCCTCAGGGCCATAATTTAAACAATCTTGATAGAGGTCCACTTTATGAAGCTTCACACCAAATATCAAAGACCTGGGCCTTGCTGTTTCAGAAGATTTTTAAAGATTATCTCTATGTATAAGTCTATGTAAAACCAAAGGACCCCGGGGCGGGGGCTATAATTTGAACAATCTTGGTAGAGGTCCACTAGATGAAGCTCCATACCAAATTACAAAGACATTGGCCTTGTGGTTTCAGAGAAGAAGATTTTTAAAGATTTTTAAAGATTTCCCTATATAAGTCTATGTAAAACCAAAGGGTCTCGGGGCGGGGGGGGTTTTGGCCCGTGGGCTATAAGTTGAACAATCTTGATAGAGGTCCACTAGATGAAATTTCACACCAAATATCAAAGACCTAGGCCTTGTGGTTTCACAGAAGAAGATTTTTAAAGATTTTCCCTATATAAAGCAGAAGTAAAACAAAGATCAGGAATCGATACAATTAACTTACTCCACCCATCAAAGACACCTGGGCCTTGTGGGGTGAAGCTTCATATCAAATATCAAAGACATGGGCCTTACGGTTTCAGAGAAGAAAATTTTTAAATATCTTCCCTATATAAGCCCATGTAAAACCAAAGGGCCCCGGAGCGGGGGCATTTTTGGCCCCAGCACTATAATTTGCACAATCTTGGGAGGGATCCACTAGATGAAGCTACATACCAAATATCAAAGACCTGGGCCTTGCGGTTTCAGAGGAGAAGATTTTTATAAAGATTTTCCCTATATAAGCCCATGTAAAACCAAAGGGCTCCGGAGCAGGGGCATTTTTGGCCCCAGCATTATAATTTGAAAATCTTGGTAGAGGTCCACTAGATGAAGCTTCATACCAAATATCAACGACCTGGGCCTTACGGTTTCAGAAAAAAATTTTTTTAAAGATTTTCCCTATATAAGCCCATGTAAAACCAAAGGGCCCCGGAGCGGGGACATTTTTGGCCCCAGCACTATA
Organism: Lucinisca nassula; assembly: GCA_963580285.1. Taxonomy (NCBI): domain Eukaryota; kingdom Metazoa; phylum Mollusca; class Bivalvia; order Lucinida; family Lucinidae; genus Lucinisca; species Lucinisca nassula. The sequence goes on along the minus strand of OY757013.1, from coordinate 85,079,357 downwards.
ATTTGAACAATCTTGGTAGGGGTCCACTAGATGAAGCTTCATACCAAATATCAAAGACCTGGGCCTTGCGGTTTCAGAGAAGAAGGTTTATAAAGATTTTCCCTATATAAGCCCATGTAAAACTAAAGGGCCCCAGAGCGGAGGCATTTTTGGCCCCAGCACTATAATTTGAACAATCTTGGTAGGGGCCCACTAGATGAAGCTTCATACCAAATATCAAAGACCTGGGCCTTACGGTTTCAGAGAAGAAGATTTTTAAAGATTTTTCCCTATATAAGCCCATGTAAAACCAAAGGGCCCCAGAGCGGGGGTATTTTTGGCCCCAGCACTATAATTTGAACAATCTTGGTAGGGGTCCACTAGATGAAGCTTCATACCAAATATCAAAGACCTGGGCCTGGTGGTTTCAGAGAAGAAGATTTTTAAAGATTTTTCCCTGTATAAGCCCATGTAAAACCAAAAGGCCCCAGAGCAGGGGCATTTTTGGGGGCGGGGGGGGGGGGGGGGGCTGGGCCTTGTGGGGTGAAGCTTCATACCAAATATCAAAGACCTGGCCTTACGGTTTCAGAGAGGAAGATTTTTTAAGATTTTCTCTATATAAGCCCATGTAAAACCAAAGGGCCCCGGAGCGGGGGCATTTTTGGCCCCAGCACTATAATTTGAACAATCTTGGTAGGGGTCCACTAGATGAAGCTTCATACCAAATATCAAAAACCTGGGCCTTGTGGTTTCAGAGAAGAAGATTTTTTAAGTTTTGGTGAAAAAAATCTATTTTCGGCTCCTGTGACCTAGATGTGCAACGGACGGGAACCATTTGAACAACTCTGAAAGGGGACCACCTAAGAATCATTCCTGTGAAGTTTGGTCAAAATCCGATCAGTGGTTTAGGAGAAGATGTCGTTTAAAGAAATTGTTTACGGATGCACGGACGCACAGACACACGATGGACGAAAAGTGATCCCATAAGCTCACCTCGTCACTACGTGATGGTGAGCTAACAATACAAAACACTTACACATCAGTTCCTTGTAAGTAATCTTATCATGTGTCATAAGATTATCAACTACACTGTGCCAGTACCCTATACATGTGGAGTCCATCTGAAAGAAGCTGGGATCCAGCATGATGTCCAATGCTTCTTTGCGCCAGGCTTTTCTGGTGTACTGGTAGCTGCTAATCAAGGACAGGAACTGGGAGGATGCTCGCAGGCTCGGCAGATTGTTGGCGCTGAAATTAAGAGTTAACACACACTCTCCATTAAAAGCAGAAAAGGTTGATAACAACAGTTTTCATTAGGTTGTTTTGTTTTGTCTATATAGGACAGTAAACATTATTAACCTTTGTCCAGCTGAACCAGAATACGCTGTACCTTTGCAAACAGTGTAAATCGAGATGATCAGATGGCTTCTGCAGAAGCCATCTGATCATCTGGATTTACACTGCTTCTGCAGAAGCCATCTGATCATCTGGATTTACACTGCTTCTGTAGAAGCCATCTGATCATCTGGATTTACACTGCTTCTGCAGAAGCCATCTGATCATCTGGATTTACACTGCTTCTGTAGAAGCCATCTGATCATCTGGATTTACACTGCTTTTGCAGAAGCCATCTGATCATCTGGATTTACACTGCTTCTGTAGAAACCATCTGATCATCTGGATTTACACTGTTTCTGCAGAAGCCATCTGATCAACTGGATTTACACTGCTTCTGTAGAAGCCATCTGATCAACTGGATTTACACTGCTGCTGAAGAAGCCATCTAATCATTTGGATTTACACTGTTTGTCACCCAAATGGAGAATTTACAGGAATGAATTGCACAAAGTCATTTGTTTGGTTGTTTGTCAAAAATGGTTAAGATCAGGTCAAGTCTGTCAGTTAACCAAAACACATTTCACTGAACTATAGACTATTTACTTTATAGTCCTTCTTAGTGGTTGGTTTGTTTGTTTAGAGTTTGACAGCTCAGTCAACATTATTTGAGCCAAATAGAGCCAGCCAGTTACCCAAACACAATTTACCTGGGCAGAATTATGCACAAGTAGTTTACAAGTACAGTGCACATTCTTTTGCCAGAAACTTACCCTTCAGGACAAAGAAAATTCTTTCATTAGATTGTCAATGTAAACAAAAAGGAACATAATTTGATGACGTGCTTTTTTCTTTTTACGATAGAATGTTCATTTTATCCAATCACGTCCTAAGTTAAGGGGAATGGGAACACCTGGCAGATTTTTCTGCCATTTTTCAAAGGGAGACAACTTTCGGGACTTCCTGTTCACTTTTCTACAGGCTAAGTCCAATCGAAAAGGGGTCAACTCTTAAAGGAAAGAATTTGCTCCTCAGAAGCAAATTCTTTCCTTTAACAGTTGACCCCTATTGACATGGGAGACAAAAATACTTTTGCAGGAGTTGCCTCCCCTGAAGGTGTTCCCAATCCCCTTAACAAATGTGGTAAAAATGATGTTACTGCACATCAGATAAGGAAATCCTGGACATAGCCCTAGCCCTGGGACAGAGATTCTTATCCTACCCAGGTTGTCTTACCTATAGGATAAAAATTGAAAATTTCACGTGCAGATGTGCACCTGTTGAATAGGATGTCACATTATGGTTTTGTTCAGTTTGAAGTGCAGTGATGTCAAAAACGGCGCATTATTATCATCAAGATATGGAGGATGTTGACAATCAAAGTGACTGCATTATAAAACAAGAACTCTGCTGAAGGCAATGTCGCGCCTTTGGGGGTAAAATTTCACTGAACCATGAAATCTAGGTCAAAGTCAAACATGGATGCCTGTATAAAAGTTGTCACTCCTAGAAGCAAGTTTGTACCACGTATCAATGAAGCTCTTATAGTTCTTCAGAAATGGCCCCTTACATTAGGGTGAAAGTTGGGGTTGTCACAAATGATGACCGCTTTACAAACGAATGGATGAACGGATGGAAAACCAGACTCCTACATTGCACCATGCTTAGCTCTTTTTGTACCAAATGGAATCTTCCTCCTTATATATAGCAGGAGTCATTTCAAACTTTTAGGGGTGACAGGTTGTATTTTCTTCAAAATTTATTTGGAAAATGACTGAACTTTTAGCAAATAGTGGAGGCCCTGATCAGACGCCGCATTCTGCCGACTGTCCTTATTGTACTTGACAGAATAGTTAACAATTTGAAAACACATAACTCACTAAGTTAAAAATGCTTTGAACAACTGGGCACTTGTAATAAAGAACTAGAAATGGTGTTTGTAAAACACAATGCCCCCAACCTTTGCTTGTCCTTAGATGGCAAAATATTCAACAAATATTGTTAAAGACTCAAAAACATACAACAAGAATTCCCCCCGAAGGCTATGTCGCGCCTGTGGGGGTGCAAAGTCACCAAACCATGAAATCTAGGTCAAGGTCAAACATGGATGCCTGCATAAAAATTTCATTCCTAGTTGCAAGCATGTACCAAGTATCATCAATGAAACTCTTAAAAACAGACCCTTACATCAGGGTGAAAGTTAGGGTTGTCACACTATTTTACAAAATCAGTGAACCATAAAATGTAGGTCAAGGTCAGAAATGGATACTTGCATTGAAGTTTCAATTCCTAAATGCAAGCTTGTACCAAATACAATTAATGAAGCTCTAATAGATCTTGAGAAATGGACTCTTACATTAGTCAAAGCAACTCGAGATATTACCATAAGAAACATTTGTGTGAAGTTCTATCAACATCCATCAATAAATGTAGGCACTAGAGCGATGACAAAGATTTTCTAAAAATAGTGACCTTGACCTTGAAAGTCGAAATAGTTCGAGATATTGTCATAAGGAACATTTGTGTGAAGTTATACTGAAATCGGTGAAGAAATGTAAGCGCTAGAGCCATGTCAAAGTTTTTCTAAAAATAGCCACAGTGACCTTGACCTTGAAAGTCAAACTCACCCAAGGTATTGTCATAAGGAACATTTGTGTGAAGTTATATTGAAATCAGTGAAGAAATGTAGTCGCTAGGGCGATGACAAAGTTTTTCTAAAAATAGCCACAGTGACCTTGACCTTGAAAGTCGAAATCGCTCGAGATACTGTCTTAAGGAAATTTGTGTGAAGTTATATTGAAATTGGTGAAGAAATGTAAGCGCTAGAGCATTGACAAAGTTTTTCTAAAAATAGCCACAGTGACCTTGACCTTGAAAGTGGAACTCGCTACAGATATTGTCATAAGGAACATTTGTGTGAATCGATTTTGAAATTGGTGAAAAAATGTAAGCGCTATAGCATGAAAAAGTTTTTCTAAAAATAGCCACAGTGACCGTGACCTTGAAAGTCGAACTCATTTGAGGTATTGTCATAAGGATCATTTGTGAGAAGTTATATTAAAATCGGTGTAGAAATGTAGGCGCTGGAGCGATGACAAAGTTTTTCTAAAAATAGCCATTGTGACCTTGACCTTGAAAGTTGAAATGGCTTGAGATATTGTCATAAGGAACATTTGTGTGAAGTTATATTGAAATCGGTGAAGAAATGTAAGCGCTAGAGCATTGACAAAGTTTTTCTAAAAATAGCCACAGTGACCTTGACCTTGAAAGTGGAACTCGCTAGAGATATTATCATAAGGAACATTTGTGTGAAGTTACATTGAAATCGGTGAAGAAATGTAGGTGCTAGAGTGATGACAAAATTTTTCTAAAAATAGCTACAGTGACCTTGACCTTGACCCTGAAAGTCGAACACACTCGAGATATTGTAATAAGGAACATTTGTGTGAAGTTATATTGAAATCAGTGAAGAAATGTAGGCGCGAGAGCAATGACAAAGTTTTTCTTAAAATAGCCACAGTGACCTTGACCTTGAGATCATGACCTTGAAAGTCAACCTCGCTCAAGATATTGTCATAAGGCACATTTGTGGGAAGTTATATTGAAATCAGTGAAGAAATGTAGGCGCTAGAGTGATGACAAAGTTTTTCTTAAAATAGCCACATTGACCTTGACCTTGAGGTCATGACCTTGAAAGTCGAACTCGCTGAGATATTGTCATAAGAAACATTTGTGTGAAGTTATATTGAAATTGGTGAAGAAATGTAGGCGCTAGAGCGATGACAAAGTTTTTCTAAAAATAGCCACAGTGACCTTGACCTTGAGGTCATGACCTTGAAGTCGAACTCACTCGAGATTTTTTTATAAGGAACATTTGTGTGAAGTTATATTGAAATTGGTGAAGAAATGTAGGTGCTAGAGCGATGACAAAGTTTTTCTAAAAATAGCCACAGTGACCTTGACCTTGAGGTCATGACCTTGTAAGTCGAACTCGCTCGAGATTTTTTTATAAGGAACATTTGTGTGAAGTTATATTGAAATTGGTGAAGAAATGTAGGCGCTAGAACGATGACAAAGTTTTTCACAAATTACCAAAATGACAAAGGGCCATAACTCACAAAGTATTTTTCGGAATTTTGTCATAAGTTAATCAGTTCATCTACTCATCACCACCAATCTATTCATCAACTTTCAAGGCTCTAGCTCCAATAGTTTTTTAGATATCTTGCTGACAAGATTTTATTAAAAAAATTACAAAGGGCAATAACTCTTAAAAGGGGCATAATCCAGACGAGAAAAAAAATACGTTTCAGCTAATTTTCCATGAGGAATCCATATATGAAATTTCAAAACCCTAGCATACACGGTTCTAAAGATATGCTATGCATCACTTTTAGCATACATTACAATGGGCACAAATTACCAAAATGACAAAGGGCCATAACTCACAAAGCGTTTTTCGGAATTTTGTCAAAGTTAATCAGTTCATCTACTCATCACCACCAATCTATTCACCAACTTTCAAGGCTCTAGCTCCAATAGTTTTTGAGATATCTTGCTGACAATATTTTATTAAAAAAATTACAAAGGGCAATAACTCTTAAAAGGGGCATAATCCGGACGAGAAAAAAAATACACGTCAGCTAATTTTCCATTAGGAATCCATATATGAAATTTCAAAACCCTAGCATACACGGTTCTAAAGATATGCTATGCATCACTTTTAGCATACATTACAATGGGCACAAATTACCAAAATGACAAAGGGCCATAACTCACAAAGTATTTTTCGGAATTTTGTCAAAAGTTAATCAGTTCATCTACTCATCACCACCAATCTATTCACCAACTTTCAAGGCTCTAGCTCCAATAGTTTTTGAGATATCTTGCTGACAAGATTTTATTAAAAAAAATTCAAAGGGCAATAACTCTTAAAAGGGGCATAATCCGGATGAGAAAAAAAATACGCGTCAGCTAATTTTCCATGAGGAATCCATATATGAAATTTCAAAACCCTAGCATACACGATTCTAAAGATATGCTATGCATCACTTTTAGCATACATTACAATGGGCACAAATTACCAAAATGACAAAGGGCCATAACTCAGAAAGTATTTTTCGGAATTTTGTCAAAAGTTAATCAGTTCATCTACTCATCACCACCAATATAATCACCAACTTTCAAGGCTCTAGCTCCAATAGTTTTTGAGATATCTTGCTGACAAGATTTTATTTAAAAAATTTCAAAGGGCAATAACTCTTGAAGGGGGCATAATCCGAACGAGAAAAAAAATAAGTGTCAGCTAATTTTCCATGGGGAATCCATATATGAAATTTCAAAACCCTAGCATACACGGTTCTTTAGTTATGCTATGCATCAAAAGCGTAACGGACGGACGAACGGACGAACAGACGAACGGACGAACAGACGAACGAACCAGAAGCAATATGCCCCTCCAACTTTTTCAAAGTTGGGGGCATAATCAAGGACTACCTGTGATGTTTCAGATAAGGAAAGATGTTATACAGTAGGGTGACCAAGAATGGAGCAACTTTATCTTTCTCTTCACTGCTATAGATCACATCTAAAAGTGGAGCTGTTACCTGTAAAGAAATAAAACTTGTAATTAACATTGATTGATTGATTGATTAATTGATTGTATTGGTATTTAACTGCATGTCAACCCTTGCAGGACATTTTGTGTCATCTCCCAGAGAAAGGCACAACCTATGTCTTGGAATCAATATGTCTCAATGTGGACATTCTAACAAGTACACCACAACCTCTTTATATAGAGGATCTTACATGAGTGTTCATGTATTATTGAATTTATTAAACGAGTTGAGGAAAAGGGATAAAATGCGAGGCTTTGCCGAGCATTTTATCCCTTTTCATCAACGAGTTTAAGAAATTCAATAATTCATGAGCACGAATGCAAGATTCTATTTATCATATGACATTTAAAGAGCATTTTCTTCACGATTGTTTACAAAAATGTCAATATTCCGCCGTTAGTAAACGCGACGTCGTTAAGGACATCGTACAGGTAACGTTATGGGCCGTATCTAGCTAATTTGCATATTTAATCCACTAGTGGATTATCGAAAATATTACATGGCGTTATTACACTCTCAGACGCGACGTCATATGATAAAACACTATTGATGGGGTCCAAAGCAGAAACCGTGTTAGTTAAACAACCGTTTGATATCCAAACAAAAATGTATAGATATATATAATCTTTACATTTTTGGGATCCATCTTGAAACAGTGTTATATCCAAAAACTGTGTTATAACGAGGTTGAGGTGTACCAAAAACTGAAGTTTGAAGTAAAAGAGAAAAATATCAAAAAGCGACATCAGAAAGTACAACTGTGATACCAAATGGAATATTCCTCCTTATATATGGCAGGAGTCCATTTCAATATTTAGGGGTGGCAGGTTTTGTTTTCTTCAAAATTTATTTGAAAAATAGCGGCACTTTGTGCAAAGTGTAGGCCCTGATCAGATGCCACATTCTGTGGCATCTGATCTGGGTCTGCATTATTTGCCAATTACCGGTTTTGGGGTTTCCGGTACAACTCGGTTAAAGAAAGCAAAATCCACATGGGAGTGCATAACATTTAAATTTTAAATGAGTCAGCTCATTCAAGTGGTGCTTCAAAATTGGAAAACTGGGTCATCTGGAAAATTATATTGATCCTGATCAGACAGGTGAAGGGATAAGACAAGATAAGCTTTGTTGTTTTGTAAATTATCTAAAATAAAACAAAGAGTATAAATGACCTTCAAGTTTGAGTGATTTTAAAAATACACGAAAGGCTCAATTTGGTATTTGTTTGTTTGTTTGATTTGAGGTTTAGCGTCCCTGTCAACACTGTACAGGTCATTTTGGAGACGTTGCTTCCAATTTTGTGGGACTCTCAAGCCCTGTCGCCAAATGAAACCAATAGGGTTTATAAGCATGGATGGTCCGACTTGCACTGCTTCGCCTGGACAGCCTTAGATCCTCTAAGCGGTTTACCAGTACTTGTGTGCGGGTAGGTTTCAGCTCTGCGTGGAAGCATCAAGCAGCCCATCTATTTCTTCAAGCCCCGATGGGCCGGGGCCGTGTAAAATTGGTAAAAAAATGTGCCAGGTGCATCTATCTACTTCAATTAACCCTTGTCCTGCGGAATAAATTAATTATGCCACACCACACCCATTACTGTCTTCCAACCAATCAAATTATCTGATATAATGTATTTGTTCCATTCACAAACTAAATGATAAACAGTGTAGATCCTGATCAGATGGCTTCTTCAGAAGCCATCTGATCAGGATCTATATTGTTTGCAAAGGTAGGTGTTGTCACGGTGATTAAGCATGTTTAAAATCTTTTCACTACTCCTTACCTCAGCTAGTAGGTTCAGGGCCTGTACGCTGTATTTAGAATCCACAGTTTGTGTCTTTAGTGTCGGTTCTGGTTCAGAGACTCTCTTCTCTACCTTATTTCCAACCTCTGCAAGTTAAAAACAACATTATTCTAATGCATTTGTAAGTAAAATACAACATCATGCTGAATGATGAAGTTAACATGAATTCTGTCAAAATCTAGGTCATGACTGTAAGGGTCCAAATCTGACATACAGTTTCTTCATCAGAAATGGACTTGAACATAAGAGGAGATGCTCGGGTTAACACAAGTGTTGATGACTGGATGAACACACAAAAGAACAAACAACTGAACAGCTCATCGGAAAGTCTGGAGAAGCCCAGGATTGAACCCATGACCCTGGTTTATGAGGGGAGTAGCATGAAAACTACACCACTGCGGGTTCTGTACTCTAATAATAAGTGTTAGTTAACCCATCATCATCACATTGTGAATGCCCCTGCCCTTCGGGCTTTGAGAAATAGATTTGGCTACTAGGTGCTGAAACCAACTGAATTTGAGTACTGGTAAATGGATTGGAAGTTCTAAGTCTGCCCAGGAAAAGTAGTGCGAGTCAGACTGTACCTTAAACTCTAGCGGTTTCATTGGAAGGTAGGGCTTGAGATGTCATTTCAGCTCAATGTCGGGTAAAAGTCCCACAAAATTGACACCAATGTCTCCAGAATGACCTAAATAGTGTTGATGGGGACCTAAAACCTCAACACAAACAAACAAAATCATTGTGATGTGTTCCTATTTAGTAGCTGACATTTGGATTTATGTGAGTGGCAGCATCTGTCTTTTGTGCATATAGTGTAGTTATTTAACCCTTTTTGTACCGAATGGAATCTTCCTCCTTATATATGACAGGAGTACATTTCAAAATTTATGGGTGACAGGATTTGTTTTCTATAAAATTTATTTGGAAAATAGCTGAACATTAGCAAATAGTGTAGGCCCTGATCAGATGCCACATTCTTGATGTCAGAAATTCAGTAACCAAACCTTTCCTAGGGCCATCCTGCTAATAAGACCACTTTTTGGAAGTCTGGAAAGTGGTCTTAATAGCAGAATTTTGCAGTATTTGGTATACATTTCTTGATTTCATCTTCAAAATGTATGTTGTGTGTACTCATTAGAATCGCCTCAGTGAATGCAAACAACAAACACATACCTTTATTCAAGGCAATTGAGAAAATATCTCTTTTATGCATCTTGACCAGTCTATATAATTAGCCCTCAGTGGCTCAAACTATCCATCTTGAAAAAATGGTGCCAGTCCCAATGGTGTTTGAGCCATTGAAATTCACATTACCTGTATAAATCTATGAAAAACATAAACCCCATTTTATATACGGAAAACTGGGGTTTACGGGGGGGAGGTGGGGGGATACATTCTTTTTCTTATATCTGCTCCAGCAGGCCTCGGTAGCTCAGTCGGATGCATGTCTGACTGGTGATCTGGAGGGCGCGGGTTCGATACCTGCAGGGGTCGGCAACTTTCTTTTGTGGAGATTGATCATGAAATCTTTTCTACGGTCATTCTCTCCCTTCCACTAATTCAAGAAGGGCAGTTGTCAGTTTCTGGCGAAAGAATATGCACTGTACTGGTTAACCACTTACATATAAACCTGCCCAGGAAAAGTGTGGATAGGTAAACTGACCAGATCCAAAATGACCTAAAATAGTGCTGATGGGGCCGTTCAACTCCAATTCAAACAAACAAATTATTTCTGCTCCAAGACATAGGTTGTGGGTACTCGTTAGAACCATCTCAATGGGGCCATTCTAATTGGCACTCACAGCCTATGTTTGCAGTAAAAATAAGAAAAATATTACAGATTTTCATCAGAAAAGTAGCTATTTTGGAGATGTGGAAAAATGCTCTATGTCACAGGGTGTGTTATCGTAATGAACTGTAGAAGCTTAAACTTTCTCACCATCATCAGCATGGCTGTCCTCATGCTCAGTCTCCTCTGCCTGGGGTCCTGGCTTCACAGCATAGTTTTTACGTAACCAAGTTGTCTGTTCTAACGAGGAACCTGCTATGGTGGATATAGCTTCTAACAAGCGCTGGGAAATCTCCTATGAAAAAATATTTATCATGTTATATGCAAGTCTTTGACCACCAGCATTTCAAGAACCATCAAAGCATAATTCTTAAGAAATAGATCAGCTCTAGCTGTGATTTGCTGAGTAATACATCACAGATTGGAGGTCAGTTGTAAAGTAGATCAAATCACACGTGCACAGCACGCGTGATTTGTCTTCTTACAACTGACTGACAAATGGTGACTTATTACTCAACAAATCACAGACTAGAGGTGATCTATTTCGATTCTATTTCGATTCAATAATGTTGTGACAAAATATCCTGAAAAAATTATTCACTGTAATACATGCATTTATGTCATTTTGTAACATTATCGATGTGAAAAAGTGATGTTACACCATCTATCGTCAAGGAATCTACTAGTGACATCATAATTTGGCAGCTTTTAATGACGTCACTGGGCATGTGCTCTTCTGCCCCATGATTTGTTGCATAATAAAACACAGTTCATCCCATTGCCTATAAAGGTGCACTGTGTTAAAATTGATTTTAAATTTGGTTTTAATTTCAAAGAATTTCAACAGAAGACAGTGTTGTCAGGTGTTATGACATTACATGCCAGTAACTTTGTGTTATTCTGTGTGTTTGTATCACTTTTTTGCATGACATTATCTACTAAATAACAGTGATGTTATATTCTAAATGTTCAGAACTAATCCCATGTACATTATGTATTTCTCGCTCCCGACCTTCAATGCCTGGAGAAATTGATTTGACTGCATACAGCTTCCAAGCAGAGGTGAAACTGACCACACATGAGTACAGGTGAACTGAACTGTATAGGACCAAGCCTGCCCAGGCAAACAAGGTTTGAGTTAGGACACCCAATGCATATAAGCCTTTCGGTTTCATTGGGTGGCAGGGCTTGAGATTTCATTTCATCTCTATGTCTGGTACAAGTCCCATAAAATTGGAAGCAACATCTCCAAAATGACCTAAATAGTGTTGGTGGGGACGGGATGTTAAATCTCAATTCAAAAAATTACCTGAATTTCTTTCTGGTTCTTTTTGTCTGCCATAGCTGGTGTCTTCTGTACAAACTCATTCAGAATCCTGCAACAGAAAAAGAAATAGTGGTCTACTATGATCTACTACATATATGAAAAGAGTTCAGAAAATGGCTTTTCTAATGCACTCAACGTCTGATTTGGTAACATAAAAAATTTGCGATATATTCTGTGATATACTGTCGGAAACCAAAAGTCAACACGTAACATCACTTTTCACTGGCGGGCGTTTGGTTTTTTCACAGCTCACAGTGCTCACCGCCATGCGTAATTTTAAACTTTACAACCTAATAAGTGCATTAGAATGGGGAAGACTGTATTGAATATTGTAATTTGGGGAGGTAAATTGTCAGTTTTATGGTCGCAAATTACTTTTTACAGCTCCACTAACACATCGCCATATAACGAAATTTCTGACTGTAAAACCCCTGATTTACTTCTCCAAATTAAGATTTTGAATACAGTTATCCCCTGAATATGTGTACCTATAAATATCAAATTTGGATAACTCACATCCGAGTGAACGCTATAATCATGGCTGTAGAAAACCTGATATTTTCCTTGTTTCTGTTCCAAATATGAACTGTGGGTGCATTTTAGAGTTGCTTCAATCCAGAATACATAAAATGAGAAAAATTGGCCAATAGCTATGTCGGCATCATGCCTATATGGATTTGAACATTCATCATGTTAACAAGTCCATGTAATGAACACCATTCTGAATCCCACTTTATATACAGACAACTGGGGTTTACAGGGGTATACATTATTCTTATTTCTGCTCTAAGACATAGGTTGTGGGTACTCGTTAGAACTGCCTCATTGAGGCGGTTCTAACGAGCACCCATAAGTTATGTTCAGAGTATAAAAATTTGACCGCTGGCCACGTTTCGCAAGTGCATGCTTAATAGAGGGAAATTTGTATTGGATATTGTTGGGGGACATGAAAGTGGCCGTTTAAGGGAAGGTCAAGCTTAATAGAAGTGGCTGCATGACCAGTTAGGCTCTACTTAACTCAAGATATTCTAACTTTCTAAATCATCTCTATTTTGTTTAAAAGAGTGTTCAATACATGCATCTGTTAACAGCATGAGTGCAAATTACTTACACAAGCAGGAGAAATTGTCCCTGTGGCACAAGACACAGCTGTAATGTCTCCTTTAACAATGAGAGAAGAGCAGGCCAGGAGTCTGTTAGTTGGCTTTGTGATGTCTTCTGTACATATGCATAGAAAAATTGCAGCATGTTCACCTCCAGTGACACATTTTTCTGAAAGAAATATAGAGTAAAGTTACTGTTTTAAGACCACTTTTGGAACTGATCAAAAGTGGTCTTTAAGACCACTACTGATCAGTTTCAAATGTGGTCTCTTACTAAAGGACACAAGATGTTGAATATACAAAGAAAGGTAAACTGAAATCTTCAACCGAAACATGTCAAATCAATGGGCAAAGCGAGAAGAAAAATATCATGTTAAACAATGAAAATAAAAAAATATCTTTCAAGGAAATGTGGGCTTCTCTTAAAGGAAAGAGTGTGTTCCTGAGGGGGACAAATTCTTTCATTCAAGAGGAGCCCTTAAAACCAAAATGTTTTATATTTAGGTCATTTGTCCCTGTCTGTCTGGAAAAGTAGACACTGGGGTCACAACGTTTTTGTTGTGAACAGCGCAGGGCTTATGGCTCTAACAGTAAAATTGCTGAAATAGTGTTGCATCACTGCCATCTCTTTGTCGGCGGACTGTAGTTGTAAATAATTTCCTTTATGCACATTTATATTATGTGAAATGAGCAATTTACCTGTCAAATTCAAGCCAAAATGATTGAGTAACCATCCAACAATTTCAGTATGTAACCAATAGATTGAAACTGATCAAATTGATAATTAGGAACTAGATAAGGAAATCTCACTCTTTAAACACATCTGCAGTACACAATTAAGGTTGGCAAAGAGACAAAATGATGGATTAAGTCCCAACAGTTTCAATATGTAACCAAATTGTGACTGATCACATCACGCTAAAAACTAACAAAGTCTGTGAAATGAACACCCCTATAAACCGCACTTTATGTAGAGAAAACTGTTGTTTACAGGGGTATCCATTATTTTGCTTATTTCTGTGCCAAGACATAGAGTGTGGGTACCCATTAGAACCGCCTGGGTACCCGTTAGAACCGCCTGAGGTGGTTCTAACAAGCACCAGCAACCTATGTTTGGAGTATAAAAAAGAAAAATATCACAAATTTTCATTGGAAAAGTAGGCATTTTGGTGATATGAAAGAATGCACTATGTCACACAGGTGTGTTATCTTAATGAAACTAACAATAAGGATTTTGTCATCTCTTTTTTGTCATAGCTATTGTAATTAACATTAATGTCCACTTTCTTGCACTCCTACAACTCACTGGGTGGTCTGTTACCTTTGCTCGGCTAAGTTCACTCAGTGGTGGCTGTTTGATCACTTGTTTAACAGTCTGAACTAAGGTGTCCATAGGCAGCACTTTGACAGCACTTATCAGATCTACCAACAGTAACTGGTCTTCACAAGGCACTGGCACAACCTGGTAAATATAGCACAAACTTCACTAAATTTCTTTAACACTTATCCTGCTGTTCACCTTTGCAAAAAGAGTAGAACCAGATCAGATCTGATCAGGATCTGCACTGTTTGTCATGCAGTTTGTGAAATGAATATATCCAATATTAAGTAATTTGATTGGCTGATAGTTAGCTATGGGTGTGGCTAAATTAATTCATTAAGCAGGATAAAGGTTAAGACCACCTCGAACAGGCCAGTAGGCCTCCATGGCCCAGTGGTTAAGAGCCCGGACTCTTAATCATTAGGTCTCTCACGGCTGTAGGTTGAACCTCACTCAGATAACATATGATATGGATATGGGTGTCATATGGATATGGGACTTGGTTTAAAGGCTCAATTTACCTTTACCACTTTCTTGTTGATATTTTTCTCATTTTTCCCACAAAACAGGACTTGGCATCTCATGACTGAGACATCAAATTGTGTTTTCTGGCAAAATTAGAAAAATATTTTAAAATGTCGTCTGCTGCGGAAAAATACCCAACAGAGCGTTTAAAGTCTGGTGAAGCCCAGAATCAAACCCATGACCCTTGGATTATTAGGCGAGTAGCTTAAATACTGTGCCACAGAGGCTCCTAGATATCAAGGGAAATTTTCTTATCAGGAAAAATGCTTTTATCAAGGGAAATGTTCTTGTCAAGGGAAAGGTTTTTTTTTTATCATATATAGGGTAACGCATTCAAGCCTGCAAATTGGTACAGACACTTATGCATGTAATAACCAATATGAGTCTTCTTGTCCAAATCAATACTGTTTTCCACCCTGTAAAATAATTTCAACTAAACCCCCTATTGTCAAGATCGGCTGTGTTGAAATTCAAAAATCCCAGTCAGCACAAACAGTTGCCACGTTGTATCGCTGTCAGACCACATTGGCTCTGCATTCTTTGCTACCTGGGATGAAGAGGTCCACATCAGGAACTCAGGAGTGAAAGGGTTAAAGTTGTCCGGAGAAGAACAATACAATTACCTTCTTCATATTCTTAGCAGCACTCTTGCTTCTCCTGTCATTCCAGGCCACCGCTATAGCTCCTAACAAGTGTGGCCCATGGGGCAAAGAAACTGGGCTCAGGAACTCCAGAATATATTGTCTAACAATCTGAAATTGAAAGATCACCACCTTCTAATCAACTTAAAGGCTATCCATGCAAGTTTGAAAATCTGACAATCCATTAACAAGACACTGTGCACACACGAAAATGTTCCACCATCACTTCATCAAGTCTGTGTAATGATCACCCAACTTTTATAGAGAAAACTGGGGTTTACAGGGGTATATCGTCCTTTTCTTATTTCTGCATAAAAAAAGGTTGTGGGTACTCATTAGAACCATCTCAAGGAGGCGATTGTAATCAGCACCCAAAAACATATGTTTGGGGTATGAATAAGAAAAAAATCACGAATTTTCATTAGAAAAGATTTGAAAAAATGCACTTTGTCACACAGATGTGTTATCGTAATGCAGAACTAATGCTACAACGATCCTAAACAAGAACTATATGTCTGCTCTCCTTACTGTCACATATTTATCACTTTTATTTAATACAATTATATTTTTGTACCTGTGTGAAGGGACCTCTGCACTTCTGAACAATAATCCCTGCACTTTTAATGCTTTTCATAACCTGCAAATGTTATGAAATTACCATTACTTTCATTGGGCCATTTCAGTTCTGTTTATCCAACTGACAAAAAGGCATGGGTAGAAAGAGTTGAGAACATACTGGTGGGAAAATGTGTGAACAACTGTTGATGGCACTTCAGTGAACATAGAGGTTCCTACATAAAAAATTTCCTTGTATGTTTCACTCAAAAAATTTCCACTTTAGGTATGCCTAAGCATGTTTCATACAATCATATAATCCTACCTGATGTGCTCCCATGCATGATTCACTCGACCAAGGTTTCCTACCTAAGAGCTCTAATACATGGCTCAATCACAGAATCCTGCCTCAGGAGCTCCATCCATATGCATGTCCAAATCAGAGGTTTTTCGCTAAGGTGCTCTCATGCATGGCTCACTCAGCATCAGGAGCTCTAATGCATGATTCTATAAACCAAAGAGTCCTACCTTAGGTACCCCTTTGCATGTTTTCCTCACTCAGAAGTCCCTACCTTAGGTGCTCCCATCACCAATGCAGGACTTTCTTCATGTTTATCAGCAATTTTCATAGCTCTCCACAGTGATGCCATACAAGCTATGATCCTTGGTAACACACTAAGTAGATTGCTCCTGGCATCTAGCACTGGTGATACTGCACCCAGGTCTCTTGCTGGACTGGTCTCCTGCAATATACAGGGTAAATTTGATAAGCTATAGCAGGCCTCATACAGACAAAGCTTTTCTGTGCCTGAAGGACCTGATTCTGTAGCCTTAATTCAGCCTTATCCTGCTGAACATGACAACCATTACCTTTATAAACAGTGTTGATCCAGATCAGATTGCTTCTGAAGTAGCCATCTGATCAGTATCTACACTGATTCTTATGCAGTTTGTGAATTGAAGGAATACATTATCATACCTGTGATAATTTTCTTAACTGTAAGAGGGAGATTTGCTGTTTAGATGAGGGAAATGTAAAGAATATATAGGGAAATTCCCAGTTCAAATGAGGGAGACTCCCAAATTTTACTAAACTTTAGCATAAATTGGGCAAAATGAGCATCAAAATGAGGAAGTCCCTCCTGATGAGGGAGGTATCACAGGTATGCATTATGTAAAGTAATTTGATTGACTGATAGTCAGAAATGGCTGCACTCAAAACATATATTATGCAGGATCAGGGTTAAATGGTATATTTCACAGAATAATGGAAGAACAAGATGTGTTTGTGAAACACTGATGCCGCCGGACAGCGCATGTTAAATATGAAAGCAGTATCACTAAGCAATCAAAAGGTATGGCCAAGAAATGTAGGCGCTAGAGCAATGACAAAGTTTTTCTAAAAATAGCCACAGTGATCTTGACCTTGAGGTCATGACCTTGAAAGTCGAACTCGCTCGAGATATTGTCATAAGGAACATTTGTGTGAAGTTATATTGAAATCAGTAAAGAAATGTTGGCGCTAGAGCGATGACAAAGTTTTTCTAAAAATAGCCACAGTGACCTTGACCTTGAGGGGTGGGGGGTGTCTGGATGGACAAAAATTATGGTACCACTAGAAAGGTCTTGTGACAAGGAGTGCACGTGTGAAATATGAAAGCCCTACTACATACCAATCGAAAGTTATGGCCAATGTTAAAGTTTATAAAAGTAGGTCAAAGGTCAAGGTCAAGGTCACGAGGTCAAAAATTATGGTACCACTAGAAAGGTCTTGTGACAAGGAGTGCACATGTGAAATATGAAAGCCCTACCACTTACCAATCGAAAGTTATGGCCAATGTTAAAGTTTTTAAAAAGTAGGTCAAACATCACGGTCAAGGTCACAAGGTCAAAAATTATGGTACCACTAGAAAGGTCTTGTGACAATGAATGCACATATGAAATATGAAAGCCCTATCACTTACCAATCGAAAGTTATGGCCAATGTTAATGTTTTTAAAAATTTTGAAAAAAAATGGGTCAAAGGTCAAGTTCAAGGTCACAAGATAAAAATTATGGTACCACTGGAAAGGTCTTGTGATAAGGTATATATATGTGAAATATGAAAGCTCTATCTATTACCATTCACAAGTTATGCCCAATGTTAAGGTTTTTGTAGACAGACAAACAGACAAACGGACAAAGAGACAGACAGACCAAAAACTATATGCCCCCGAATCTCTTAGATTCCGGGGGCAAAAAAAATCAAAATTTACGTTACATTGAGCGACGTAACGTTATCACCCTGAACGTAGCATTTTAAGGTTCTATGATGATGTCAGATGGTTACTGCGTAACAACGTCATTGTAAACAACATTCTGAACTGGCCGCCATGTTGGTTCGCCGGTCGCATTTGAAAGTTTATATGGAGTTTATATGGAGTTTTTAGGCGTTTTGCGTCAAACTTGTTGTCGAAATTGTAAATTATGCAAGAACAATGATCATCCATGGTTATTCATTGCATTAACATTTGCCGGATCCCTCGGAAGATATTTGAACATTCGGCCTGGCGGCCTCATATTCAAACAGCTTCCTCGGGACCCGGCCAATGTTCGGCCTGGCGGCCTCATGTTCAAACAGCTTCCTCGGGACCCGGCGAATGTTAATGCATGAAAAACCATGGTTGATCCCTATATTGTTGGTACTTGTTAGTCGCCTGGATGAGGCAATTCTAACAAATACCCACAACATATTTTTTATAGAGAAATCGCACAGCGATGGTATACCCTCACAAATACCCACTTTTTCTATCAGCGCTATCTGCATCCCATGTAATATCCAAACGGAAAGTATCATAAGTTTAACTTTACTGGTTGCAGAGGGGAGCCATTTTCAAGAAACGTGATGATCACACAGACACACACACATACACACACAGACTGATGACCACTCGTGTCTGGTACGAAAACAATATAACTGATTTTTCTTCAAAAAAGCAGGTATAATTATCCTTTTTACACCTCCTTAACTGGAGCTATGTAAACATGTAAGTGAGTGCCTTAAGGGGAACTGATCCACTTCAAGGGAGGCAACTCTTTCAAAAGAATATGTTTGTCTCCCATATCTGTAGGGGTTTATCCTTACAGTAAAGAATTTGCTCCTTAGAAGCAATTTTTTCCTCTAAGAGAAGACCCCTTTTTCAGAGGGTCTTCATTTACTAGAAAGCAAACAGGAAGTCCAAAGCATAGTCTCCCTTGACAAATAATGACAGAAAATGACATGTATCTATTCCCCGATAGCCACAGGAGATAATGCACTAATTCCTGACAGTGATAATCTCTTACATTTTATGATGGCAAAATATGTATATGCATATAAATAGACGGTTTATAATGTTGCAATAAAAAGCTGGACTAAAATTACTATTCCTCTATGCACATGCTAAATATGTGCCCCAACTGTGGGAGGGGTTTACAACTAGAACGGATTAAGGTAATGGAAGGGTTGGTCAGTTTACTCAACCACACTTTTCCTGGACAGGCTCTATAAACCAGCAGCTAAACTGTACAGTGAATACATGTAGTCTTTCACCACAAACTGACAACAAAGGAGAAGGGATCATTAAAGTACCGTATTCCTCCCATTTAGCACCCCTTCCCCTATAAGCGCCCCTCACTGTTTTTCCAAGAACAAAATAGTAAGCGCCCATTCTGCTGTCACAGGAAAAATTATTTGGCTTACCTGAAGTAAAGATTAGCCTTTCAATCTGAATCATCGCCATATCTGCTGTAAAATTGAATTTCTAAACCCCCTACTGTCACAGAGTGTCTGCGTTGACCACTTGGTACTTTACATGTCATGATTCTATCATATTCTAATGGAAAACTACCATGTGTAATGGGGTAAAATTTTTGTCTCTAATAAGCGCCCCCACCTTTTCCATTTTTTTAAGTGCCCTGGGCACTAAATGGGACGAATACGGTCTTTTTATCAATCTCCACAAAAGAATGTTGCAGACAATAACTCCAGATAAGGTGCATTTTTTCATCCGAAAAGTACTGGTATTTTTCTTATTTTTGCACAAAAACGTATGTTGTGGGTACTCATTAGAATTGCCTCAGCGAGGCTATTCTATTAAGTAACCACAACATATGTTCCATAGATTATCCCAAAATTCTTCTCACTATTCAACCTTATCTGAATCAATGCAAATAAGAGCTACCGTAATGATTCTAAGTATTGGGACAGAGAGGCATCAGCAAACATTGCAGACCCAGATCAGACTGCTCCTAAAGGAGCAGTCTGATCAGGCTCTACTCTGTTTGCCATTCCTTCTGCACCTTTTGGACTCTTTGCTGAATCATAAAACAAATTTGTTAAAATTTTAGGAGAATTACAGCAAGTCCCCAAGGTGTCCGAATTAGGATTTTTACGATCGTAACACAAAACTGACAAGAAGAAATCAAAACAACTTACCCTGTTACCCCCAACTGGGTTAAACACATGCCAGAGGTTGGTGAAAATATTGGTAGGTTCAGCTGTATCATTAGCAGGGCTGGAGGGAGAAGGCTGGCCAATAGAAACTGGCGACACAACATCCAACAGACAGTAGTGACACAAGTGTGTTAGACTATCCAGCAATGTGACTGTATAGTCTGGAGGTACTTGTTCAAGTGATGCTGTGCTGTCAATATGGAAACAAAACAACCTAGAAAACTTAATCTCATGACGTTGTTGATAAGCAGTGGCTGATAAAAATCGTATGACTACACGTGTAATTACACTTTGGTGGGATTAAGCAACATCATGACCACGTCCATGTCACAGAGGAACAGATAAGCTTTTATTTGGAATTGGGTAATACCCACTATACTAAACTTTAATTGGGTATTTGAAGAAATGATTGGGTATCTCAGGTTTTGTTACCCACAGAATTTGAACTGACTGTTACCCACTGAATTTGAAATGACTGGGTAATGTACTTTTGCACTTATCATTAAAGCTTACTTTCAGCTTGACAAAGGCTTAAATGCATCTATGTTTTGTACGTAAATAGTTCTGTTCGTCCCTTGTGTTTGTAAAAAGCAAGACGGCCAGCATTATGTCTGACAATACTGAATAGGTTATAAAATAGAACAGAAAGATTTGAATTTTTAAGATTTATATGCAAGTATCACTGAAGTATGGCAGTATCTATTGGCCCAATAATTGGGTATCTTTGATTTTTATTTGGGTTTTGTTACCCTTCAAGTTATTTTATAATTGGGTATTCTTTTAATTTTATTGGGTATTTACGCAAATACCCTGCTTAGCTGTTCCTCTGATGTCAACTTTGCTTTTGTGGGAAAATTGTCAAATTTAAAGGCGATAAAATCCAATTTAAAGTGGTCAAATGATAAACAGAATCTTACATTCATGGTCATTTTATATATTATGAAATTTATGAAACTCGCCAAAGGCTCATTTCATAAATTTCATATGAAATGACCCCGAGTGTGAGATCCTCTATTTATGCTTACCCTGAAGAGAATACACATACATGTAGATGAATGTATTACTATACAAAATTACAGGTAAGAAAAGGGGAGCGCACCAGAGACCTCCTGGCTCCAGTTGTTCAAAGCAATGTTTTGTTTGTTTGATTTGAGGTTTAACTTCCCCGTCAACACTGTATAGGTCATTTTGGAGACGTTGCTTCCAATTTTGTGGGACTTTTACTAGACATTGAAATGAAATGACATCTCAAGCCCTCTCTCCCAATAGGGTTTATAAGCATGAACGGTCAGACTCTCACCGCTTTGACTGGGCAGGCTTAGATCCTCTAAGTGGTTTACCAGTACTCGTGTGTGGTCGGTTTCAGCTCTGCTTGAAAGCATCGTGCAGCCCATATATTTCTTCAAGCCCCTATGGGCGGGTGCCGAATCAAAGCAATGTAAGTTTAATGTACATATTAGCGATCAAAATGTCAACTGTTCTAGTAAGTATAATATCTCGTACTAAAATATGTGAGTAGTTACTAAATTATGTGAGTAGTTACTCAAAATATTTTCAACAAAAAAGTAAATATATTTGTCATATTAACCTTTACCACTCTCTAGGCAAATTCTGCAGACGGCAAATTGTTGATATTTATCTTTTTTCACGAGAAAACAGGACTTGACATCTCATGCAAATTGTCTCCATAGGAGACAATTTGCATGAGATGTCAAATCCTGTTTTCTGGGAAAATTAGAAATATATTTCAAAATGTCATCTGCTGCCAAAAAAGAAAATACCCAGGATGCATTTAGTTAACCAAGTTTCAAAGTCTGGCCAGAAACAACTTGTACACTCTACTGTTTTCATTTATATACTGTAGTCCTTGTGTATAAAGGATTACCCTTTTATAGAACATATTTCAATAATACGTTTTGAACAATTGGCCTCTGGTCAACAGTTAGACATACATCTGACAGTTGTCAGGCTTGGCATTTCTTCCTGAATTTCATTTGCTCATCAATGACTTTGAAACAGAAATTTTAAACTTGGAGGTGACATTATGCAACCCTGTGGGTCTTTTCCGAAAATCAGACAAACATTAACAGAAATATCTGGAATCTGTTTTATCAAGGTCATGTGTTGTGACAATAATGGCCCAAAACACAACCATAACATAGCAACAGATAAGGTTCGTATTTTGTAATTGTAGGTAAGTTTTTTATGGAGAACTGACAAAAAAAACTATGTTGTGGGTGTTCATTGGAACCACCTCAGTGAGGTAATTCTAATTAATACCCACAGCATAGGTTTATATGGAGAAATAAGAAAAACTACCGGTATCCTTCAATTATCACAAAATACCCACCTTATCTGTTGCTATGCATAAACTACAATGCTGTCTTTCATATCCTCAGCCCTAGCATTTTTCATAGAGGATCTTACATGAGTGTACATGTATTATTGAATTTATTAAACGAGTTGAGGAAAAGGGATAAAATGGGAGGCTGTGCCGAGCATTTTATCCCTTTTCCTCGACGAGTTTAATAAATTCAATAAATCATGAGCAAGAATGCAAGATTCTATTGATCATATGACATTTTAAACGCATTTTATTCAGGATTGTTTACAAAAATATCAATATTCCGCCATTAGTAAATGCGACTTCTTTAAGGATGCCGTACATGTAACGTTGCCGGACGTATCTAGCTAATTTGCACTAGTGGATTAGCGAAAATATTATATGGCCTTATTACACTCTCAGACGCGATGTCATATGATAAATATGAATTTTTTTTATACTTGTCTTATTTTTGCTGGTTAAAATAGACAGTGGGTGCCAGTTAGAACTGCCTCTATGTGTTTGAGGAAAAATAAGTAAAACAATGAGGGTAATCTTGTATAATACCCAATGCTTATCAATTACAATCGTACTTCCTCGTTAACACATACAAGCCTAGCATCCCATATAAAAGATGTTGGTTTTGTTAATATTGAGGTTTTACCTCACCGTCAACACTATTTAGGTCATTTTGGAGCCACAGCTTCCAATTTTGTGGGACTTTTACCTGACATTGAGATGACATGACACCTCAAGCCCTACCGGCCAAAAAAACTGCTAGGGTTTGGCTCACACCATTTTTCCTGGGCAGACTTAAACCTTCTAAAGGCTTACCAGTATTCAAGTTCGGTCAGTTTGAGCTCTGTGCAGAGCACCATGCAGCCCACTAATCTATTTCTCCAAGCCCCTAAAAATGTTGGTAAACAGGATTTGTTTGTCTTGGAGTTTATTGGCCCAGTCAAAACTATTTAGGTCATTTTGAGCTGGTCAGTTTACCGATCCACATTTTTCCAGGGCAGGCTTATACGTAAGCAGTTAACCAGCACAGTGCACATTCTTTTGCCAAAAACTGACAACTGCCCTTCTTAAATCAGCGGAAGGGAGAGAATGGCCGTATAAAAAATTTCAAGATCAATCTCCACGAAAGAATATTTGTCGTGAAAAGCAGGGTAAGGGTCAAACATTAGGGTGAAATCTAGGGCTGTCACAAATGTTGGAGCCTTAACAAACAAACTGACAAAAACACTCCTTTAACACACCATGCTTAAAGCAGGTGGGACAATGACCATAAATGGTCATTTCTATAAAATTTACACATAGAATTTGCTATATAATTCATGGATGTGCAGTAAACATATATTCTCTCGAGATACTTACCATGTTACAAACAAGAGCTATCATTAGACAGCAAAGCGTGCCTGGGAGTGTCTTTGAGGTGGGGATATTGTTGAATAAACATTTAGGTCTTTATCTTTCATCATGCCAAAATATGAACAAAACATATCATACGGTTTGGAAAATATGAGGTCTTAAAACTACTCTATAAAGTCTGTGACCTTGACCTTGAGGTCATGGACATAGACAGAGGTATCCATCCTATGGTTTGGAAAATAAAAGCTCTTCAAAAACTTTAACATAAAATTTCTTGAGGTCATGGACATGGTCTGTGACCTTGACCTTTGGGTCATGGGCATGAATGGGGGTATTGCTGAATAAAGCATTGGACCTATATCTATCACCATTTCAAACACAAACCAAATTCGTTATAAGGTTTGGAAAATATGAGCTCTTAACAGCTTTAGCATAAAATTTCCTAGGTCATGGGCATGATGGCTTGATGCTCTGGACCTATATCCATAATCATACCAAATATGAACCAAATCAATCATTTGGTTTGGAAAATATGAGCCTGTAAAAACAAATTAACTTAAAATTTTCTAACTCTGCGCTTCTGACCTTAAGGCTATGGGTCAGGAAAAGGGGTATCGCTTTGGACCCATATCTATCATCATACCAAACATGAACCAAATCCATCATTTGGTTTGGAAAATATGAGCCCTTAAAAAACTTTAACATATAATTTTCTTAGTCCCTGACTTTGACCTTAAGGTCATGGGACTGGGTGGGGGTATCGCTGATTATAAAACTTTGGACCTATATCTGTCATCACCAAATCCATCTTACAGCTTGTAAATTATAATAAGTCTTAACATCATGAAAACACACCTATACTAGACAAAAGTGCCCAATGGGGCACGTATACCCCCGGCCAGTGCCATCACCTCAGCTGAAAATAGCAATGTCAAAAGCTTCTCTGCATATACAGGCCATATTCCATAGAATGGCCATTTTCAAGAATCAAAGGGCCATAACTCTGAAAGTAGGAAAGCAAGAATTATGGTTCATGTGTTCTGCACGTCGTCTCATGGTGTTCAACATTCGTGTGGAGTTTCATGAAAATATGTCAAGCCGTTTAAAAGTAATGG
Organism: Lucinisca nassula; assembly: GCA_963580285.1. NCBI lineage: Eukaryota > Metazoa > Mollusca > Bivalvia > Lucinida > Lucinidae > Lucinisca > Lucinisca nassula. The sequence goes on along the minus strand of OY757013.1, from coordinate 85,054,080 downwards.
AGAAGACACGAAGATGTTAGCAGACACATAATTTACAATCTTCAAAGGGAAATAATTTGTAATGTATGCAAACAAGTGTTATGGTTCTTGTGTTCTGCCCATCCTATTATCTTGCTTAACATTTGTTTGAAGTTTCATGAAATTCTCTCAAACGATTTTAAAGTTACAGAGCGGACACAAGTGTATGGTAAAACTCGTAATATTCAAAGGGCAATAACTCTGGAAGTAGGAAAGCAAGAGTTACGGTTCATGTGTTCTGCATGTCGTCTCATGGTGTTTAACATTTATGTGAAGTTTCATGAAAATATGTCAAGCAGTTTAAAAGTTATGGAGCGGACACGAAAATGCAAGTTATAACATTCAAAGGGCAATAACTCTGAAAGTAGGAAAGCAAGAGTAATGGTTCATGTGTTCTGCACGTCGTCTCATGGTGTTTAACATTTATGTGAAGTTTCATGAAAATATATCAAGCCGTTGAAAAGTTATGGAGCGGACACGAAAATGCAAGTTAAAACATACAAAGGGCAATAACTCTGAAAGTAGAAAAGCAAGAGTTACGGTTCATGTGTTCTGCACGTCGTCTCATGGTGTTTAACATTTATGTGAAGTTTCATGAAAATATATCAAGCGGTTGAGAAGTTCTGGAGCGGACACGAAAATGCAAGTTAAAACATTCAAAGGGCAATAACTCTAAAAGTAGAAAAGCAAGAGTTACAGTTCATGTGTTCTGCATGTCGTCTCATGATGTTTAACATTTATGTGAAGTTTCATGAAAATATATCAAGCGGTTGAAAAGTTATGCAGCGGACATGAAAATGCAAGATAAAACATACAAAGGGCAATAACTCTGAAAGTAGAAAAGCAAGAGTTACGGTTCATGTGTTCTGCACGTCGTCTCATGGTGTTTAACATTTATGTGAAGTTTCATGAAAATATATCAAGCCGTTGAAAAGTTATGGAGCGGACACAAAAATGCAAGTTAAAACATACAAAGGGCAATAACTCTGAAAGTAAAAAAGCAAGAGTTACGGTTCATGTGTTCTGCAGGTCGTCTCATGGTGTTGATCATTTATGTGAAGTTTAATGAAAATATATCCAGCTGTTGAAAAGTTATGGAGCGGACACGAAAATGCAAGTTAAAACATACAAAGGGCAATTACTCTGAAAGTAACCAGAAATTCAACTTCGGTGAAGTTGATGTCGCACCTGCTCCCCACCTGCCCCACACAAAAAAATAAAAGTTTATTTAAGGCAGAAGAAATGAATATAGGGCTTTGAGAAGAATCCATAGCCTATATATGTGAGGTAAAAAACTGACTAAGTTCACAATGCGGAAAAAGTGATAAAAATTGATCCCAAGATAAAGTCAAAACCACATGCACATCCTCATACCATAGGTAAAAACACACACAAAGTTTTAAAATGATCAATATAAAACTGTAAGAGAAGTTGCGATGACAAGAGGTACCTATTGTATATCAACTAAAGCTTAAAATTGGCTAAGTTCACAATGTGCAAAAGTGAAAAAAAAATATTCTGAGAATTATGTCGAAATCACATGCACAACCTCATACCATGGCGAAAGCACACGCAAAGTTTCAAAATGTTCGGTATAAAACTGCATGAGGAGTTGCGATGACAAGAGGTACCTATCATATATCAATTGAAGGTTAAAAATGACTAAGTTCACAATGTGGAAAAAGTGAAAAAAAATGATCCGAGGATAAAGTCCAAACCACATGCGCATCCTCATACCATAGCAAAAGCACACGCAAAGTTTCAAAATGATCGGTATAAAACTGCAAGAGGAGTTGCGATGACAAGAGGTACCTATCATATATCAATCGAAGGTTAAAAATGACTAAGTTCACAATGTGGAAAAAGTGACAAAAATTTATCCGAAGATAAAGTCCAAACCACATGCGCATCCTCATAGCATGCCAAAATCACACACAAAGTTTCAAAATAATCGGTATGAAACTGTAGGAGGAGTTGCGATGACAAGAGGTACCTATCGTATATCAAATGAAGCTTAAAAATGGCTAAGTTCATAATGTGCAAAAAGCGGAAAAAAAATATTCTGAAAATTATGTCGAAACCACATGCACATCCTCATACCATGGCGAAAGCACATGCAAAGTTTCAAAATGATCGGTATAAAACGGCAAGAGGAGTTGCGATGACAAGAGGTATGTATCGCATACCTAAAAATGACTAAGTTCACAATATGGAAAAAGTGACAAAAATTGATTCGAAGATTAAGTCCAAACCACATGCGCATCCTCATACCATGGCGAAAGCACATGGAAAGTTTCCAAATGATCGGTCTAAAAGTGTAGGAGGAGTTGCGATGACAAGACATCCAGTGTAAAATGTTGACGGACGGACGGACGGACGGACGGACGGACGAAAGGACGGACGGATGGACGAACGAACGGACGGATGGACGGACGGACGGATGGACGGACGGAAACTTGCACGCCTATGTCTTCCTGCTAAAGCAGGTGCGACAAAAAAGCAAGAGTTACGGTTCATGTGTTCTGCACGTCGTCTCATGGTGTTGATCATTTATGTGAAGTTTAAAGAAAATATATCAAGCGGTTGAAAAGTTATGGAGCGGACACGAAAATGCAAGTTAAAACATACAAAGGGCAATAACTCTGAAAGTAGAAAAGCAAGAGTTACGGTTCATGTGTTCTGCACGTCGTCTCATGGTGTTTAACATTTATATGAAGTTTCATGAAAATATGTCAAGCGGTTCAAAAGTTATGGAGCGGACACGAAAATGTTAACAGACACACACACAAACACACGCACACACACACACACACACACACAGAGAGAAAATACGAAAACTATATACCCCCATGGCATACTGCCGGGGGTATAATAATTTTGACCCCCTTGAACCCCACTTTTATATTGTAAAACTGGGGTTTCCGGGGGTATACCTCATTTTTCTTATTTCTGCTCTAAAACATAGATTGTGGGTACTCGTTAGAACCGCTTCGATGAGGCGGTTCTAACGAGTGCCCACAATCTATATTTTAGAACAGAAATAAGAAAAATATCACAATTTGTCATCATAAAATTTTTATTTATTCGGCAATTAAGGTGGCAATGTATTTGTATAGGTGTGTTTTCATAAAGAAAGACTTTGATGTAAATGTGGACGCCAACGCTGATTCCGATGCCAATACCAATGCCAACACTGGAGATAGTGCAATAGCTCTTTCTGGACTTGGTCCAGGTGAGCTAGAAAATGTTTGTTATGTATATAGAGACAACAGTTTAATGGACCATGGTAAACCACACTCAATTATGCATGCATTTGTGCTAACCCTTAATATGCCAATCACAACAATTGTCATCTGCTTTGTTGTTGGATGCTTACTTTAAAAGTCAACGTTTGAAACAGTGTGAACCCAGATCAGTCTAGAGCAGTCAGATCAGGATCCACACTGTTTGCCTGTATGCAAAAATATGTTGGAAAAGTTTGCAAGGAGATTGATCAGACGGCAAAAACAGAAAACATTTTAAGATGCAGCTATCTCGGCAGCTTATTAAGGGTTAAACAAATGATCATCAAGACAACAGATAAACTGGCAAATCACTGTCTAAATGTATACCTTTTTCCTCCCGAAGACTCATACTGGGAAGCTACGGCCTCCAGATTCCTGCAGATCTGAGACACAACAGATATGACAATTCCTGGTAGATGTTTGCTCATGTACGGCAGTGCCCCTGTTACCAAGGCAATCCAGTGTCTGTGCATGTGACATAAGTGGAACTGCTTGAGGGAACTCAGAACCGACGACATAAACATGCCCTGTTGAATGATCAGATGACCTTGAATGTATCTAACATTCTGTAATGAGGGCTGGTAGCTAACCCGAAGTCTGTCCCATTCAGATTGTTGAGCTGGTTCTGTATTACCGTGGACTTTTACAATTTGGTCTTCCAGTCTAATCATAGCCAATAATAAAGTCACTAGCCGAATCTGAAATGTTTCATTTGAGGTAAGATCAAGATTTTCTTCATTGAAAGCAATAATGGCTTCTGTAATTTTGGATGAAGTTAAATCTCGGTCTTTCTTCTTTCTGCTATTAAATATTGTTGCCAGAACACAGTGAAGTAGAGTTTTCTGTACCTTGCATCTAGAAAGAAGGTCACTTATGTAAGAAACAAAATTTTTCCCAGAATCCCTCATTATGACAATGACCTCTGAGATCATCAAAGTCAATGCTTCTGTTGCCATGATATGCACCTGTTTGTTGCCAAGCAACTCATGTTGGTTCATTTTACTCATCATTAAGTTTGGATAGTAGCCTCGTATGAAGTATAAGCATACAGATATGAGGATTTCAATGAACATGCTGCTACGGTAGTTTGCCAGGACCTCTGGTGGTATTTCTCCAAAGAAATTTTTACCAAACACTGACTTCCTGTGTCTGGCGAGGAGCAACTGTAATTTAGCGAGCTGTGGAGTCCTCAGAGAACTGATGCTTGTTGTGACTAGTGAACTGACTAGTAACCTTGGACACACACCTAGCATTGACTTAAGGGTAGAGAAGGCATAAAGGGTTCTGTAATAGTCATATTTTTGGGTGTACAGTAGTAAATGCATGTGCAGTGCATGGATATTTGTTCTGTCATCCACAGGTTCATGTTTGACCTGGCCCAGTGAAAGCTCTAATTCACTGGCTGTAGGAGAATCTATGTGACAGCCAAGTCTACTGACTGAATTAAGTAACTCGTGTTCTCCTAGCACACTAGAATTGATACTCTCACTTCTCTCAGTCAACTTTGGCTTTCTAGCCTCACAATCTTTGATTTGTTTATCATTCACTATCTCCGTAACTTCTGTAGTGTCTGTTTCCTCTGCATTCTTTGAAACTGAACACAAAATGTCGTCTAGAATATTCTGAACAATTTCTCCTGCAGTTTCTGAATCGCCTTCTTTTTCATTGCTATCAGATTGGCTACAGTTATCTACCTTTTGTTCATCTTCAGTAACCTCCTCTTGTGACCCATGCGAATGAAATCCAGAGAAGGATATACCTTCTTCAGCACATGTTTGCCTGTCTAAACGTTTTGCTTTGTTTAATATGTACTGTGGTTGTGATTGAGGAAAATCATAGCCATCAAATATCAATTTATCCAAGGAGCTCTCCGACCCAAATGGATTTACTCTCAACTTCAAATCTTGTGGATTAACTCTTTCAAAATGTAGCTCTTGTTCAGACCTGGTCCTAACAGGGGCTGTAGAGGCTCCCCTATCATTTAACACAGTAAGAGCGTATGACTTAAGCTCTTCTTGACTATGCTTCTTTGGGGCCCCTTTTTCCATACTGACATGATAGATTATGTTACCTCCCTCACTGCTGATGGCATATATATTAGCCTCGGCATCATCCTCGCTTGATTCTGAAAGCTGAACTTTTCTCGGTTTGTGGATGTTCACATGCTGTATTGAGACTCTGCAATGTAAAAAGTCAGGATCACCCATGGTTTTTCATGCATTAATATTTGCCGGGTGAAAAAGCAAGCTATTTTAAGAGAAAATCGGAACACCTTTAGGTGAGGCAACTCCTGCAAAAGTATTTTTGTCTTCCATGTCAATAGGGGTCAACTTGTAAAGGAAAGAATTTGCTCCTCAGGAGCAAATTCTTTCCTTTAAGAGTAGACCCCTTTTTCAGTGGGACAGGGCTTACAGAAAAGTGAACAGGAAGTCTCGAAAGTAGTTTCCCTTTGAAAAATGGTGGAAAAATTGGCCAGGTGTTCCCATTCCCCTTAACACAAGGCCAATAGGCTGATTGTTCAAATATTTTCCAGAACACTTAGTAAATACTATTGCAATAAACTTTTGTTTGTTTGAATTGTGGTTTAAACGTCCCTGTCAACACTATTTAGGTCATTTTGGAGACATTGCTTCCAATTTTGTGGGACTTTTACCAAACACTCAGATGAAATGACATCACAAGCCCTACCACACAAAGAAACCGCTAGGGTTTAAAGGGCAGTCCTACAAGGCCACTTTTCCTGGCCAGCTTAGAACTAAGCAGTTTACCAGTGCTTATATTGGTCTTCCAAAAGTAATTTGCAGAACATATCCTCGGAAGTTTTGAATAGATTGGTTTCAGCTCTGCCCAGCTCCAGAATAATAGAAAGAATGCATTGGGGTTAACTTTTTTCTTTTTTCTCCATAAAAACATAGGTTGTGGGTACTTATTATAACTACCTTATTGAGGCAATTTTAACAAGTACCCACAACATACATCTAGAATGAAATAATGAAGAACATTCCTTAATTATCATCAATACCCTCATCATTATGATAACACACCTATGTAATAAAACGGTGTCTTTCATATCTCTAGAGCTAGCACTTTTTAGATGATTTTTTATGTTTGTCTTACTCAACACGTTGATTGTGGGTGCTCGTTAGAACTGCCTCATTGATTGTGAGTGCTCATTAGAACCACCTCATTTTCATTATTTTTGCTCAAAAACATTGATTGTGGGTTCTCATTAGAACCACCTCAATTAGGCGATTCTAACAAGTACCCAAAAATCTATGTTTTTGAGCAAAAATTATGAAAATACTGTATACCCCTGAAAACCCCACTTTTCTAAATATAAAGTGGGATTTATAGGGGTATTCATTTCACAGACTGGTTAATGTGATGTCATCTGGAATTACCTTGCAGTGTCCGGATGTAACAGCATCAGCAACAGTGGCTCCATCACTCTACTAACATCTCCGTGTTGTATGACGTGAGTTAACCAAGTGGTAGCCAGTGCTTTAACAGGGCTACTCTCCTCTTTCAGGCAGTCCAGGACCACAAACATTGACCTAAAATTTACAAAGAAAAATGTGTCTTTAGACAAGTGGGCAAGAGAGGCCAAACTCAGCCAGTGTACCCAACCAGTCAAAATACAATGGTTTTCATAGCTGTAGATATGGTTTGTTTGTTTGTTTGATTTGAAGTTTAACGTGCCCGGCAACAATGTAAAACTCATTTTGGAGATGTCGCTTCCAATTTTGTGGGACTTTTACCCGACATTGAGATGAAATAGGGTTTATAAGCATGGGCGGGCCGACTCGCACCGCATTGCTTGGGCAGGTTTAGATCCTCTAAGTGGTTTACCAGTACGCGTGTGCGGGTCGGTTCCAGCTCTGCGAAACATCATGCAGCCCAACTATTTCTTCAAGCGCCGATGGGCGGGGCTAGTAGATATGGTACAGTAACAAGGATAAGTTTGAGATATTTTTTTTTTTATTTCTCCATTCAACCATATGATGTGGGTACTTGTTAGAATCACTATTTGTTAGAATCACCTCATACCCACAACATAGAATATCCACAACATATGTTTCTAACAAGAAATAAAGAAAATTATCCCTTGATTATTCTTGGTATTCCTCTGGAGTTATGTGAGCCCCGCCAAGCGAATTTGTGTCTTCGAGCATTCCGTCATGACAAATTTTAACTGCGCATGCCCAGCCATTCAGAGGGGCCAGGGATATGGCTTTCTGTCTGAAGGTTCCTCTTGATTCACTGCTTGTATGAGCGAGCAGCAAAGGTTCTGGCGAGACTGCGCGGATGCGCAGGCTCGCCTGAACCTTCGCTGCTCGCATAGGTGATAAGAACCAAAATTGCTTGACGGGGCCCATGTTGTAAATGGAGGCAGAGCCTACACCGTTCACATGAACCCTTTATCGACAACTGCAATCAGCTCTACAATGAACTGTAAGGTCTAGAATGTACTCCAAATATATTGTTACTTGTTAATTCTAACAAGTACCAACAACCTATGTTTCTAACAAGAAATGAAGAATATAAGATTCTTGCACACCAGACAAGGAAATCCCTGATTTTACCCTGGGATAGAAATTTATGTTCTGACCCTGGTGTTCCGACCCAGGCAACTAACATAAATGCGCTTCAATTCTATTCAACTGCTGGAACTACTTTCGCACTACTTTTATTTTGTAAACAATATACATTGCGAGTTGTCAAAACTAACCGGAGGTGTTGTGCAAGAAAAAGAATCCAATATGGGGTTCTGTTGTAGATGGGCGTTTCCAACCCTCGGGATGACCGTGCTGAGCGGAACCTCGGCATAGCCTCGGTTCCGCTCAGCACGGTCATCCCTCGGGTTGGAAACGCTCATCTACAACAGAACCCTATATCAGATTCTTATAATCTTACATGGGCTTGAGGGGTGGATAGAAAATCCATTCCAAGGGTCACACTCCGGCATCACGAGGCTTGCCGAGTGATGCTCGACTGCGATTCCGAAGGACTGATTTCCCTGAGATCCCTTCTTCGTATGACCTCAGCTGTTGCTTGGAGACACATACACACTAACAAATACTCATAACATATGGTCCTATTGAGATACAAGACTCTTCCTAAAATGGAGTTGTGATTAATCTCTCAGGCTCAGTGTCATATGATAAAGCAGCATCATGTTAACAGGTCAATGGGATTAATCACCATCTAAATCCCACAAAAGGCCCACAATATATAACAAGAGGGCCATGATGGCCCTGGATTGCTCACCTGATCCATAGTGTAACAAGTGGGCCCTGAGGAGGGCCATTATTGGCCCCAGGACTATACTTTGCATTATCTTGAGGGAGGTCTAAAAGGTGAAGCTTCATACCAAATATCAAAGACTGGAGCCTTCTGGTTTCAGACAAGAAGATTTTTAAAGGTTTTCCTTATATAAGTCTAAATAAAACCTGTGGGCCCTGGGGCAGGGCCATTTTCGGCCCCAGGGCTGTAATTTGAACAGTCTTGGTTTAGGTCCACTGGACAAAGCTTCATACCAAATATCAAGGAACTGGGCCTTCTGGTTTCAGACAAGAAGATTTTTTTAAAGGTTTTACCTATATAAGTCACTGTAAACCAAAGGGCCCCTGGGCAGGGGCATTTTTGGCCCCAGGGGTATAATTTGAACAATCTTGATAGAAGTCCACAAGACAAAGGTTCATACCAAATATCAAACACCTGAGCCTTCTGGTTTCAGACAAGAAGATTTTTAACGGTTTTCCCTATATAAGTCAATGTAAAACCAGACGGCTTCAGGGCAGGTTTTTTTTGGCCCCAGGGCTATAATTTGGACAATCTTGGTAGAGGTCAACTAGATGAAGCTACACACCAAATATCAAAGACCTGGACCTTCCGGTTTCAGAGGAAAAGATTTTTCCTATATAAGTCAATGTAAAACCAAAGGGCCCCTGGGTGGGGGCATTTTTGGCCACAGGGCTATAATTTGAAAAATCTTGATAGAGGTCCACTAGATGAAGCTTCCCACCAAATATCAAAGACCTGGGCCTTGCAGTTTCAGAGAAGAAATATTTTTTAAAGATTTTTCCTATAAAAGTCAATGTAAAACCAAAGGGCCCCACATCGGGTGCATTTTTGGCAAAAGGGCTTTAATTGGAACAACCTTGGTAGAGGTCCACTAGATGAAGGCACACACCAAAACTAAAGGGGTCCAGGGCAGGGCATTTTTGACCCCAGGTGTATAATTTGAACAATCTTGATAGAGGCCAACAAGATGAAGCTTCATAACAAATATCAAACACCTGAGCCTTCTAGTTTCAAACAAGAAGATTTTTAAAGGTTTTCTCTATATAAATCAATGTAAAACCAAAGGGCCCCCAGGCGGGAGTATTTTTGGCCCCAGGGCCATAATTTGAACAATCTTGGTAGAGATCCAATAGATGAAGCTACACACCAAATTTAAATGACCTGGGCCTTGCGGTTTCAGAGGAGAAAATTTTTTTAGATTTTTCCTGTATAAGTCAATGTAAAACCAAAGGGCCTGGGGCAGAGGCATTTTTGGCCCCAGGGCCATAATTTGGTAGAGGTCCAATAGATGAAGCTACACACTAAATTTCAAAGACTGGGGCCTTGCGGTTTCAGAGGAGAAAATTTGTTTTAGAATTTTCCTATATATGTCAATGTTAAACCAAGGGGCCCTGGGCGGGGGCATTTTTGGCGGTTTCAGGAGAAGATTTTTTTAATTTTCATTAAAAAAAAATCTATTTTTGGCTCCTGTGATCTTGATGTGCAACAGACCGGAACCATTTGAACAACTTTGAAAGGGGACCACTAAGGATCATTCCTATGAAGTTTGGTCAAAATCCGATCAGTGGTTTAGGAGGAGATGTCATTTGAAGAAATTGTTTATGCATGCACGGACGCACGACAGACGAAAAGTGATCCCAAAAGCTCACCTTGTCATTACATGACAGGTGAGCGAAAAATAGTAGGGTCAACAATGGTCTACAATATCTTCATATTTAATAACAAATCATAGATCATGGGCAGTTGTTTCAAATGAGGCAGTTCTAAATCTATGTCTGAGGTTAAAATAATAAAAATATAACAAACTAGAAATGTGTTAATACATGTAAGACACATATGCCATCACCCAGGGGCAATCCTCACCTAGAAACAAGCTTTCTGCAAAACATGGAGGTGACTCCCATTATAACTGGCATATTTTACCCTATGTTAATTGTTTTCTATATTATATGATTACATACCTGTGTAAAAAATATGAATCCAATACACAAATCATTTCAAAAGATATTGAACAGAAATGGGTTCTGACAGTTATTACCTGTCAAATGTTCTGAGTGGTTTCCCAGGAATAACACCAGTAGCCTTATGTCTTGTTAGGTGCCACAAAACCATGAACTTCTTCAGAGATTGGATTCTCTCAACCTTCACAAATATAAGAATACAATTAGGGAATAATTGTGTTATAAAGTGCCTTTTAGGGAGAAAAATCTGTGGTATAATGATTTTGAAATTTTGTTTTACAGCCATGCATAAGCAGACACTTAAAATTTAATCTGCAACCATAAAATTGATAATTTACCTCCCCTAATGGCATTTTTCAATGCATTTATCCTCAGTCAAATGTGCTCATTCATTTGTAAGGTTTAAAAATTATAAATTTGTGCCAAAAACAAAGGAAATTTTGTTTTACAGCAATTTGTGTTTGTGAATGTTAAGTAATTTGGGCTTTTCTGGCATATGGGAAAGTCAGACCGTTGAAAATGCAAAATGGTTAACGGCAGCGTTAAAGAGAAAACTTCAAGACCAGTACATCCAAGAATGGCAAACTCTAATAAGCAATTCTAATAGTAGTATCAACTATAGATTGATAAAAACGAACTTTGAGCACAGTGCTTATTTTAAGATGCTTCCAGACAATCTCTCACAGAAGCTATTAGCATTTAGAACACGAAATCACCGACTTCCGGTAGAATTCGGCAGATGGGCTAGTATTCCACTGCAAAAAAGAAAATGCGAACATTGCTATAAAGACATCGGTGACGAATTTCACTATGTTCTCAGTTGCGAAGAATTTAGGGATGAAAGGAATGCATTTATTAAACAATATTACTACACGCGACCCAACATAATCAAATTTGACGAATTAATGAATACAACAAACTCGAAAGATCTTAGGAAACTGGCAATTTTTATCAGTAGAATTTTGAGAAAGGTAAAGAGCGGTGGCAACCAGAATCGAGACAACTAAATTGACATATGCTGTTCATAATATTTTGTTAAGACCCGTTTATGTTAAGAATTTATCAAATGATGTCACGTATGAAAGTATATAATGCAATGCACAAGCAACAAAATCCTAAAATAGATCGAACACACGTAAGCACAGACATACACGCACGGAGGCACGCAAAAACACAGCTACATACCACAACAAAATGCAACGATGTCCAAGTTGCGGGATATCCTAAACTCAACGTAAAAAATGTCACATGACACCAAGCGATTGTCACATGATAATAACAAACAAACATTTTAAGGGACCCTACACATTGGGGTACTGAAAAAGAAAAGATTGGGCTGAGCGCTGCTTCAGCACAGAGCTGAAACCGACCGCACATGAGGACTGGTAAACCAATTGGATTGGGCGGAAATGCACGACATGTACTTACGTCAAAATTTCGGGTTATAGTCCTTAGGATACGTCTCAAAATAACCCGAAAGTGTTAACGGGGATGAAAAACCCAAATGAAACAAAACGTACATTACCGAAATCAATTGATACAAAGAGGAAAGACGGTGGGGTGCTCGGCGAAGCTTCGCATATTACTCCTAAATCCCTGCTACTCTGATAGACTCATTAGCACCCATGTAATTTTAAATATTATGAACATTAAAGGTAGCTATGTACAGTATTTGGTAAAATTGTTTTACCTTGTTTTCATTTGTATGCATCTATCACGTTTATAGTTATTTATTTATTTTTCCTCACCCTAACCCACTCTTGCGTTTCGATTTCGGTAAGGCTAGGTATGAGGGTTTATCTAATTTCATACCGAGGGACAGGCTATCACAACAGCGCAGCTTGCTATCGAGCAAGCTACGGCCTACAGCGGATTTTATCTGCTAGAAATCTGCACTTTATGTGTGAGACGCCAATGTCTGCAAGAAAATATCTTTTTTTTTTTTTGATGATTTGGTTTTCTCCAACCTTTGATTCTTTTCTCTGGAAGTCTGATAAAACTACACTTTATGCGTAGGAGGCAAACGTTTACAACAGAATGTCAGTTTTCTTTTTTCTCCAGGTACTCTGGTTTTCTCTAGCCTTTGATTGGCGATCAGCTTGATGAGTGAAGTAGTAGTGGTGGGTGAGAGCGTATGCTCTTAATTACTAGGTCCCTGAGCCTCTCTCTCTCTCTCTCTCTCTCTCTCTAATTGCTCCAGTTATCGCCCGCCTCCGATTATGACTGGCTAGTGATGGGGGAAATAGGTTTATAAGGGATGTAATGTATATACTATTAATAATATTAAACCCTTTTTGTACCAGCTTATAAATAGCAGAAGTCCGTATTTAGGGGTGCTGTGTTGTGTTTTCTTCTAAATTAATTTGGAAAACGATTTGGCTTTCTGCAAACAGTGAGGGCCCAGATCAGACGCCGCGTTCTACGGCGTCTGATCTGGGCCTGCACTGTTTGCCAGGGTACCCTTTTGGGGGTTTCTAGTACAAAATGGGTTGAGTGTTTACTTACATTCTAGAACCATTAATCCTTGTTGTCAAAGAACTAATACACATTTTGAAAGCACGTGAAATCCATGAATTGAAGACCGAAATGAGTCAGCCAGAGATCAACTTTACCTGGCTGTTACGGTTTACACGTGAGGAAAAATGCAAGTGCACGTAAACTATTCGGGGGCGACTGTCACAGGGGATCACTGACCATTGTATTTTTTTATTTTTTTTTTGTCGGGTGTGCCTGTTGCCTCCGGATATCTGGTGTAAGCATTGTGTATTATTTCAAAATTGATAAACCATTCGAGCAAATTCAAGCGGCTATTGTCATTGGCCTGTTCCTGTGGAATGGACAGGACAAAGTCCATTCCGTAGAGACACTCCAATTAGCCTGACCATCTCAGAACAGTGGGTACAAGTCTGAAAGAAGTGCGATGCTAAGACCTCCAGTAAACTGCCTGTGTGTTAAGTTTGTGTCATGTATCATTGTTGTTTGCATTTATTGTTTTTCTTGTGTTGTTTACCATGTACACCTGAGATATCAATAATAAAGTATAAAGTATAAAGTACATGCAAGCATACATGTGTGTGTTTCATGATTCCTGTCCTGCTTAATAAATTTTGTCACCCATTGATGCTCAAACAATTAAATCACTTAATCTGTATATTCATTTCACAAGCTGAATGCCACCAATGTAGATCTTGGTGATCAGAAGGCTTCATTAGAAGCCATGTAATCTAGTTCTACACTGTTTGCAAAGGGGTAGGTAGTGTTCAACAGGACAAGAGTTAATAGCAGGGCTATATGTTGATCATTTTCAGAATTTTTCAAACATATGACAATGCGTATCACCTGTAACATTATTATGCTGGCTTGAAAAGTCACTTTTGAACCTTTTGTAAGCTGTAAGCAGAAGTTGTGGTTTGGTACATTAATCTAGAAGGCTATTAGGCAGTTACAGATAGAGAAAAATCATTTATGAATATAAAAACATGGGTATAGATGCCACAGAACAGGTTGCATAATTGTGCTGTTATGATCCATTTATAGTATGCACCTTTATTATTTAATTTCTGTTGTTTTTTTTTTGTTGTTTTTTTTTTGGGGGGGGGGGGGGGGTGGGGGTGGGGGTGGGGGTGGGGGGGGGGTATTTTGAGCTCATCCTTAGAGGTGGTGAAAAGCAAAGCACCCAGAGAAAACCACCTGACCTTCCATTGGCATCTCAAATGTGACCTGAGCAAGGTTCCAGCCAAAGCAGTGAGGGACCTAATGATAAGGAATCAGAGCTCTTACTCATTAAGCCACAGGGACCAGTCTTACTTTTGAATTACTTAATAATGTGCTGTGCTGTGCCAGTCCCATCCTAAATCAGAGCTTAAATATTTCGGCCTTTTGTTTGACACTCTGTGATCTTTCTGAAAGTTTCTTTTGAGTCTGGCATCAGATTTTTGTTGAGCCCTGTACTTTCATCCACATTTCTTTTGCGGAATTTGGAGCAATTATGGGGGAGGCTAAACCCCACATGTTTTATGCCATTTCCCCCAAAAAGATAACTTATGTGATATCCTGTTTTATTTCCTGTACAGTGAACCGCTCTGAAAAAGTTATCCTCTCTAAGAGCAAAGAGTGTAAGCAATTTTTTCTCTAACAGTAGCTGAATTGCCTGAAAAAGGTGCCTAATCTTAGAAGAAAGAATTTACAACAGACCCGCTGTACAACAGTGACAGATACTATCTTGAAAAGGGCTGTATTCCCTGAAAAAAGGTCAACTCTTAGAGGAAAGAATTTGCTCCTTGGGAGCTCCTTGGAATTGGCTCCTTGGAATTTGCTCCTTGGGAGCAAACTCTTTCCTCTAAGAGTAGACCCCATACGCATAAAAGCAACAAACTGGAAAAAGATTTGTCTCCCCTGAGTGTATATCGATCCCCTTCTAGGTATTAAAATATCTGGCATGACATAACAGGTACCTCTTCACCTGCTATCAGCCCACTCCCAATCACGTCCTCACAGATCCAGCTTGATGGTGCCACCTGGTGTAGGATGTTGAACAGCTTCACAGCTTGCTGATGACAACCTGGCGTACTCTCATCCATGTAATGCCACAGCATCTTGGCAACAACCTGTTTTATTGATTGAGAGAGACAGTAGTTCATTCACTTAGGTAGCTTTCAGTAATGTATGTATGTGTGTCAGTTTTACATCACAACAACAGCTAAGGTCATACAAAGATGGGACCTCGATTTGAAGACTCATCCGAAAGTCTGGAGAAGCCCGGGATCGATTCTGCAATCCCTGGTTTATCAGGCGAGTAGCATAACCACTACACCACAGAGGCTACTAGCTTTCAATAAGGAGAGAGCATCAACATAATGAGTGAAATTAAAGAATGTTCAGTTTGTTTGTTTATTTGGGGTTTAATGGCCAAGTCAATGGCTCAATGCTATCTGGGTCATATTGAGTCTGTCAGTTTACCTAACCAAATTCATTTTAGATATCAATGGCAACAACCTATGTCATGATGATGTTGATTTTTGTGGATGTTTGTTATTCAACTGGCACAAAAAAAAAACTAGAGCTGTCAGAGGATCTGACTATAGCCCCGCTTCAGCGCTGTCAGAGAAGAAAGTTATTTAAGCTGCAGAGAAAACAGTTATGAACAAGAAATAACTGTTGAAAATTTTACATTATCTGGAAAAACTCTAAGAGTTGTGAGCCCTTGTCCCTCATTTCAATGAGCATGATACATTACCAGAATGTCCATGTTTATACTAAATTTCATCTTCCATTTTTCAATGTTCAAAGGGTAATAACTCCTAAAGTAGGCAAATCAGAGTCAGGGTTCCTGCGCTCTGCACATTGTCTCATGGTGCTTTACACTTGTGTGAAGTGTCATGAAAATATCTCAAATGGTTTGTGAGTTATGGAGCCGACACAGTCAAAATTGCCTTTTTAAATGTTCAAAGGGCAATAACTCCTAAAGTAGGCAAACCAGAGTTATGGTTCCTGCACTCATCTCAAGGTGCTTTTCATTTATTTGAAGTTTCATGAAAATATCAGAAACGGTTATGGAGCGGACATAGTTAAAATTGCCATTTTTTAATATTCAAAAGCCTATAACTGAAAAAGTAGACAATCCAGAGTTTGGGTTCCTGCGCTCTGCACACGTAATATGGTGCTTTACATTTGTGTGAAGTTTCATAAAATTATCTCAAACGGTTTTTGAGTTATCGAGCAAAGACGGCTAAAATTGATATTTTTCAATATTCAAAGGGAAATAACTCAAAAATTAGGCAATCCAGAGTTATGGTTCCTGCACTCTGCACACCATCTCATGGTGTTTAATGTTTGTGTGAAGTTTCATGAAAATATGTGAATGGGTTTTAAAGTTATGGAGCGGACACGAAAATTGTTAACAGACACAGACAGACACACAGACAGACACACAGACAGACACACAGAAAATACGAAAACCAGAGTTATGGTTCTTGCGCTCTGCACATTGTCTCATAGTGCTTAACATTTGTGTGAAGTTTCATGAAATTATCTCAAACGGTTTTCGAGTTATGAAGCGGACACTGTTAAAATTGCCATTTTTCAATGTTCAAAGGGCAATAACTCCAAAAATAAGCAATGCAGAGTTATGGTTCCTGCGCTCTGCACATCGTCTCATAGTGCTTAACATTTGTGTGAAGTTTCATGAAATTATCTCAAACGGTTTTCGAGTTATGAAGCGGACACAATTAAAATTGCCATTTTTCAATGTTCAAAGGGCAATAACTCCAAAAGTAGGCAATCCACAGTTATTATTCCTTCGCTCTGCACATTGTCTTATGGTGTTTAACATTTGTGTGAAGTTTCATGAAAATATTTTAAGCAGATACAAAGTTATGGAGCCAACACAAATTAACGGACTCACGGAATTACGGAAAATGTTCAAAGGGCAATAACTCCAAAAGTAGGCAATCCACAGTTATAATTCCTTCGCTCTGCACATTGTCTTATGGTGTTTAACATTTGTGTGAAGTTTCATGAAAATATGTTAAGCAGATACAAAGTTATGGAGCCAACACAAATTAACGGAATCACGGAATGACAGAAGGACATGGCAAATCCAATATAGCCCCACTTTTTCAAAGCGGGGCTATAAAAAAAAAATGGCCCAAAAGTTAGGACATTTGAATTTGTTTCTCAAAGCTATGAAATGCTTTTAAAATAGTACTTGGTACATATAATACACAGTATTTAAACAAGTAATTGTACAAAAACGCACACCGATAACACTTTGTCAATATCATGAACATCCTTACTGAAATAGGTAAGCGAAACACAATGAGGACTTTGGTTGAGGTGCTAGAAATAAAAGAAAACTTGTGATTTTTTTCTACATGAAAACATGTCACCAAGATGTTTACCTGTTTAGTGCAATGCTCATATTTTGAATACAACTTCTGTTGCAACACCCTGCTTATTATAACCAACACTAGTTACAGTTGAATAGTTGAAACCCACACATTACGTGACATAATGGTGACTTGGTTGTTAGGAGTGGGACAGGCTTACACATAAATAGTTAACTAGTACAGTGCACATTTTGTTGCCAGAAACTGACAACTGTCCTTGAATCAGCAGAAGGAAGAGAATGACCATGGAAAACATTTCATGTCTGTTGGTCTGAACATTGACATTTGCCATTTGTCTATGTATTAATGATTTTGGATTAACGCTTTGGTACTACGACCTAAACTACTTCATGACCAATCTCAACAAAAGAATGTTGCCAACAGGTAACAAACTGGTCACCTCCTGATCACCAGTCAGACACGCCCAAGTACATGCAATACAAGAGCAGTACACAATAGCCTCTTTATAACAATATTGTTGGGCATCACGTGAACTAGTCCGTGAAATGAAGACCCCACTTTATATAGAGAAAATGGGGGTTTACGGGGATATACATTATTTTTCTTATTTTCACTCCAAGACATAGGCTGTGGGTACTCTTTAGCACCGCCTCATTGAGGCGGTTCTAACGAGCACCCACTACCTATGTTTGCAGTATTTATAAGAAAAATGTCAGGGATTTTCATCAGAAAAGTAGCCATTTTGGAGAAGAGAAATATGCACTATGTTGCATGAGTGTGTAATCCTAATGGGTCCAAAGCAGAAACTGGTAAGGCTGACACGATTAATCTTATAATCGATTAATCGATCAATAAATTCCACAAAAATGATTATCATTTCTGATTTGCTTTTAATCGATTACTTGATAGGTACAATTAACTACCCAAAGTTATTTCTAAAATAGCTGAATGAGTGGCAAACAGTGCAGACCCTGATGAGACGCCGCATTATGCGGCGTCTCATCTGGGTCTACACTGTTTGCTCAGGCTTGTCTGTTCAAATATACATATGGTAAAGTGCAACATATGGTAAGAGTCATGCTCAGACAGAAAGCCAGACAGGTAAAATAATGACAAAAACATTAGCGATTACTAATCGATTATCGATCGCAATGACAGGACTGATAATCGATTATCTTTTCAGCTCCGATTAGCCAGCCCTAGAAACTGCGTAAGTAAAACAATCCTGATATATCCAAACAAAAACGTATAGACTTTACAGAAATCAGAAGAGACGGTTAATCCCCAGACTGAAAGCCAATATGGCATTCAGAAGATTTTACGTCACATGCATAAAATGCACTAGAAATAAAATACACCAGCTAATCCTCAACTATATTGCTGCTAATACAAGCAAAAGATCTGCAAGACATCGCATAAATTATGTGGTCAAAGACTGTTGGAGTTATGGCAATCACACGGTATTGCTGTAAGGGGAGATAACTAAAATACCATTGCATCCAGAGTTGTGGTAAAGTTTTTGTGCATGAAATGTCTTCTTCACCTCATGTACAACTATACCAAGTTTGTTTGATTTGAGGTTTACCATCCCTGTCAACACTATATAGGTCATTTTGGAGACATTGCTTCCAATTTTGTGGGACTTTTGCCCAACACTGAGATGAAATGACATCAAGACCTGCTGCCCGATGAAATTAATAGGTTTATATTAATGGATTGTCCGACTTGCACCACTTTGCCTAGGCAGGCTTTTCTTGTCCTTTGGGATCATTGATTCCATTGTGGAATTTTGAAAATATCTGAGGGTCACTGATGAGGCCTAATTGGCCGAAACTAGCTAGTCTGGTCCAGAAAACATGTACACTCCATATTTTTCACCCTTTTATAGAACATATTTAACTTCACTACAGCTGGTGTGTGGGAATGAGTGTCGGTGGTAAAACGTCTCCCTGCCCTACATCAAAGTGTAGATTAAATTTTCTTGTCCTTTGGGATCATTGATTCCATTGTGGAATTTTGAAAATATCTGAGGGTCACTGATGAGGCCTTAATTTGCCGAAACTAGCTAGTCTGGCCCAGAAAA
This sequence comes from Lucinisca nassula, assembly GCA_963580285.1. Lineage (NCBI taxonomy): Eukaryota > Metazoa > Mollusca > Bivalvia > Lucinida > Lucinidae > Lucinisca > Lucinisca nassula. The sequence goes on along the minus strand of OY757013.1, from coordinate 85,034,582 downwards.
CATGTACACTCAATATTTTTCACTTCTGTGGTGTATTCCTTGCTTCCAAAGGATAACCCTTTTATAGAACGTTTTGCTCTTGACCTCGTGTACAATTATACCAAATACCATAAAGTTATCTCAGCGGCTGATGGACTGATGGATGGAGGGATGTACGGATGCCAGGCTTATCGCTATATTCCCCAAGCCTCTTTGGTCGGGGAAAAAAAAAGGAACATTCATGGTCATTTCTTTACAGTCTATCCCTTTCGGGGATCCATGTTTAAACGACTTTATCATATGACGTCGCGTCTGAGAGTGTAATAACGTCATGTATTATTTTCAATAATCCACTAGTGGATTAAATATGCAAATTAGCTAGATAGGTCCCGTAACGTTACATGTACGACGTCCTTAACGACGTCGCGTTTACTAATGGCGGAATATTGACATTTTTGTAAACAAATCATGAATAAAATGCGTTTTAAATTACATATGATAAATAGAATCTTGCATTCGTGCTCATGTACTATTGAATTTATTAAACTCGTTGAGAAAAAGGGATAAAATGCTCGGCAAAGCCTTGCATTTTATCCCTTTTCCTCAACTCGTTTAATAAATTCAATAATACATGAGCACTCACGTAAGATCCTCTATATAGTATGATGAATAGTTGTAACAAGTTTACATATAGTTATATCCAAGAGAAAAAAAAACTTATTTTGCAAACAATTTCACATAAAAGCATAAAAAACTCATATGTTACCCATACAAATATGTCACCCATATATTATCATATACAGGAAAACTAAAATGGAACACTGGCTTCGGCCCCCACCCATCGGGGCTTGAAGAAATAGATGGGCTGCATGATGCTTTCACCCAGAGCTGAAATCCGACCACACACGTGTACTGGTAAACCCCTTAGAGGATCTAAGCCTGCCCAGGTAAAGCGCTGCGAGTCGGACTGTCCATGCTTATAAACCCTATTGGTTTCATTGGACGACAGGGCTTGAGATGTCATTTTATCTCAATGTTGGTTAAAAGTTCCACAAAATTGGAAGCAAATTCTCCAAAATGACCTATATGACAAGGACGTTAAACCTCAAATCACACAAAAACAAAAAATGGAACACTGGCACATAGTGCCGGCCAACACATTACGATAACACACCTGTATGACATTGCATGTTTTACATCTTCAAAATGGCTACCTCTCTGATGAAAGCCTGTGATAGTTTTCTTATCTATACTGCAAGCATATGGTGTAGGTGCTTGTTAGAACTACCTCATTGAGGGGGTTCTTAAGAGTACCCACAATCTGTGTCTTGGAGCAGAAATAAGAAAAAATATGTACAACACCGTAAACCTGTTTTTTCTATATAAAGTGGGGTTTAAGGGGAGATGTTCATTTCAGAGACTTGTTCACATGATGTCTGACAACACAAATTGTGGTATCTGATCAGGGCCTTCAATATTCAGAAAGTTAGCCACTTTAAATTTACTATCCTGTAAGTGATCATGAGCCATTGTTTCTGTTGAGTTAAAACATGGTACAGTAGAACTTCGATGGCTCGAACAACGATGGCTTGTTTACCATGGATGAGTCGAACCCATTCTTGAGCCCCTAGCGAAATCCTCTACATAAGAAATAGTGGGGAATCATTAAGGAGATTTTAGTCTTTTATCTTGCAAATGTATGCTGTTAGTACTCATTAGAATTGCCTCGATGAGGCGATTCTAATGAGTACACACAGCATACATTTTCATTACAGAACACCGAAAATATGTCCATAAGTATCTCGTTATGCCTCCTGGAAGTAATCTGAGTGGCTCGAACATCCCCTTTCTCAAACAAATTTTCATGGTCCCAAAGGGGTTTGAGCCATTGAAGTTCGACTATATACATGTACATTTGCTCTTTACCTTATAAAATTCAGTCTTTTCATTCAGGAATCTAAGGTTTTCTGGATGCAAAGTTGGGAGAATTATAAGAGATCTAGGCCTGCTGTTTGTAGACTGGTTCACAGAGTTGGTATCAGTAGACTTGTTCTCTACCTGGACAGACTGTGTAAGAATGATGAGATCTAACATGGTTGATATTGAGGAACTCTGCAGAGTAAAGTTATCAACAAAACAAGCGGATATCACCAGATCCCTCAGCCAAACTGGAAGCGAATCTGAAATGAGGAACAGAAGATGTGAAAGTTTTGGCTGTGTAACAGTCATTGGGATAACTAGAGAAAGTGACCAGTGGGTCATGTATACCCCCGGCCAGTGCCACCCTCTGATATATCTTTTGAGCTTGTATGTAATAAGTCAAGAAGCTATAAGAATCTATAAATGTGCTTGTAAAAGCTAAACCAAACATAAAATTTCTAAATGGACCAAGGGAGTGAGGGCATCAAAGTTACTGAAGGGGTGGGGGCATCAATGTTACTCAAGCAGCAGGGTGAGGTATTCATCAATGAAATCTTTGGACTGGTATGCAACATTGATGCAAGTATCAACTGAATTTGACTTAGAGTTTACGGGTTATACATTATTTTTCTTATTTCTGCTTCAAGACATATATATATATATGTCTTGAAGCAGGCTTGTATATTGTCTTGAAGCAGGCTTGTATATTGTCTCGAAGCAGAACTAAGAAAAATAATGTATACCCCTGTAAACCCTAGTTTTCTCTACATAAAGTGAGGTTTAGGGGGTGGGGGTGGGGGGGGGGAGTGGATGTACATTTCATGGACTTGTTCACATGATGGTAACATTTTTGTTTTGAAAAATATATACAGAACTAGTATGAAAAGGTCACCCAGGAAAGGCCACAATCAAAGAATGCAGACATCTCAAGTCACCTAAAGAAAGTAAGTGACATGGAGGCATACATAAAATCAGACGAAACATGAACCAATGGTACAAAGCCAATTAATAAATAAGACACCTCCACCTTGGGATGGTCAGTAGTAAAACTACTGTGGTGGGGGGCTTCATCTCCGGAGTTTATGAAATTTCAACCCTCGCCCTCATTTCCAGTGCACTATCAAACTTAATTACAATAACAAATTGATCCACATGGGGACTTTCTAAACAGTGAGTCAAAATAAAATACATAGTAAAATGGTCATTATAGATTAATACTATCATGAATCAGGGCTGAGGACCTGAGGTTAATTCTATCATGAATCAGGGCTGAGGACCTGAGGTTAATTCTATCATGAATCAGGGTTGAGGACTTGAGAAAGTAGAATTCACAAGACAGCTTATTATATTCTGGGTCTATGTGTGTTTGTTTGTTTTTCATATCAATCTTACAGATCCAGTCATTAACCGCCAAAAATCTTTGATCTGTTAATCTTATCTGAACTGATTCAAACTATCGGTAATCACCTCAAGACCATTAAGACAAAGGAAGTATAATCAGCACATTTGGTATCAATTTCTTCCGGACGTGGGAGAAACACAATTTAAAATATTCTCTCTCAGATGGGTTTCTGGTTGTTTGGTTTTACAGTGCTTTCAAGAATATTTCACTGATATCGAGCCGATCATTTTTCAGTGGTGGACGAAAACCGGAGTTCCCGGAGAAAAATCACCTGACCTTCCATCGCAGAATTTGGCATCTCAAATGTGACCCAACCCAGGCTTGAACCCACAGCAGTTAGAGACCTAATGATTAAGAATCAGCACTCTTATCCACCAGGCCACGGAGGCCCGCTCTCAAATGGGAAACACCAGAATGGGTTATATTGGCAAACAGTGCAGGCCCAGGATCATCAGGGCCTGTACTATTTGCAAAATGCTCAGCCATTGTCTAACTGAATTAATCATATGGAGTCGAGTCTGAGAGTGTAATAACGCCATGTAATATTTTCGATAATCCACTAGTGGATTAAATATGCAAATTAGCTAGATACGTCCCGTAACGTTACATGTACGACGTCCTTAACGACGTCCCGTTTACTAACGGCGGAAAATTGACATTTTTGTAAACAATCGTGAATAAAATGTGTTTTAAATGTCATATGATAAATAGAATCTTGCATTCTTGCTCATGTATTATTGAATTTATTAAACACGTTGAGGAAAAGGGATAAAATGCTCGGAACAGCCTCGCATTTTATCCCTTTTCCTCAACGCGTTTAATAAATTCAATAATACATGAACACTCATGTAAGATCCTCTATTTCTGAAACTACCTCAACCTGACAACCCTCAATGTTGAAATACCATAAAAAACCTAAAAATTTGGACACTTTGAGGACTTGCTGTAATTCTCCTAAAATTTTAACAATTTTGTTTCACCCTCCGGCAAGGGGTCTAAGAAGTGCAGGTGGAATTGCAAACAGTTTAATAATATTTTATTGCATACAAACAAAGACAAGAGGGCCATGATGGCCCTGGATCGCTCACCTGATCCATAGTGTAACAAGTGGGTCCCAGGGAGGGCCATTATTGGCCCAAGGCCTTTAATGTGCATAATGTTGAGGAAGGTCTTAAAGGTGAAGCTTCATACCAAACATCAACAAAGGCTATAATTTGCACAATCTTGGCAAAGGTCCACTAGATGAAGCTACACACCAAATATCAAAGACCTGGGCCTTGCGGTTTCAGAGAAAAAGATTTTTGTAAAGATATTCCCTACATAAGCCTATGCACCAGGGCTATATAAGTCTATGTAAAACCAAAGGGCCCAGGGGTGGGGGCATTTGTGGCCTCATGGCTATAACTGGAACAATCTAGGTAATCGTCCACTAGATGAAGCTCCATACCAAATATCAAAGACCTGGGCCTTGCAGTTTCAGAGAAGAAGATTTTTAAAAATTTCCCTTTATAAGTCTATGTAAAACCAAAGGGTCTCTGGGCGGCGACATTTATGGCCCCAGGGCTATAATTTGAACAATCTTGGTAGAGGTCCACTAGATGACGCTTCATACCAAATATCAAAGACCTGGGCCTTCTGGTTTCTGACGAGAAGATTTTTAAAGGTTTCCCCTATATAGGCCAATGTAAAACCAGTGGGCCCTGGCGCGGGGGCGTTTTCAGCCCTAGGGCTATAATTTGAACAATCTTGGTAGCGGTCCACTTGATGAAGCTACTAACCAAATATCAAAGACCTGTGCCTTCTGGTTTCAGACAAGAAGATTTTTAAAGGTTTTCCCAATATAAGCCTATGTAAAACCAGTGGGCCCCGGGGCGGGGCCGGTTTTGGCCCCAGGGCTATAATTTGAACAATCTTGGTAGAGGTCCGCCAGATGAAGCTTCATACCAAATATCAAAGACCTGGGCCTTCTGGTTTCAGACAAGAAGATTTTTAAAGGTTTTCCGTATATAAGCCTATGTAAAACCAGTGGGCCCCGGGGCGGGGCTGTTTTTGGCACCAGGGCTATTATTTGGACAATGTTGGTAGCTGTCCACTAGACGAAGCTATACACCAAATTTCAAAGACCTGGGCCTTCTGGTTTCAGACAAGAAGATTTTTAAAGGTTTCCCTATATAAGCCTATGTAAAACCAGTGGGCCATGGGCCGGGCTGTTTTTGGCCCCAGGGCTATTAATCCATCCACTGGTTAAGCAGGAGAAGCTCTGGCGGCCGTTTTGTTCACCCGAGCAGAACAGTATGAGCAATTTTTGTAGAGGGTCACCAAACGAACATTTCTGTGAAATAATTTCAAAATCCATCCACTGGTTAAGGAGACGAAATCGTTTAAAGGCTTTTGGATTTTTAGCTCTGGTGGCCATTTTGTTCACCCGAGCGGAACTGTTTGAGCAATTTTGGTAGAGGGTCACCCAAGGAACATTCCAGTGAAATAATTTAAAAATCCATCCACTGGTTAAGTAGAAGTCGTTTAAAGGTTATTCTATTTTTAGCTCTGGTGGCCATCTTGTTCATCCGAGCGGAACGGTTTGAGCAATTTTGGTAGAGGGTCACCCAAGGAACATACCTGTGAAGTAATTTCAAAATCCATCCACTAGTTAAGGAGAAGAAGTCGTTTAAAGGTTTTTTCTATTTTTAGCTCTGGCGGCCATCTTGTTCACCCGAGCCGAACGGTTTGAGCAATTTTGTTAGAAGGTCACCAAAGGAACATTCCTGTGAAGTAATTTCAAAATCCATCCACTGGTTAAGGAGAAGAAGTCCTTTAAAGGTTTTTCTATTTTTAGCTCTGGCGGCCATTTTGTTCACCAGAGCGGAATGGTATGAGCAATTTTGGTAGAGGTTCACTAAAGGAACATTCCTATGAAATAATTTCAAAATCCATCCACTGGTTAAGGAGAAAAAGTCGTTTAAAGGTTATTCTATTTTTAGCTCTGGTGGCCATCTTGTTCACCCAAGCGGAACGGTTTGAGCAATTTTGGTAGAGGGTCACCCAAGGAACAGTCCTGTGAAGTAATTTCGAAATCCATCAACTGGTTAAGGAGAAGAAGTCCTTTAAAGGTTTTTCTATTTTTAGCTCTAGTGGCCATTTTGTTCACCCGAGCGGAACGGTTTGAGCAATTTTAGTAGAGGGGCACCCAAGGAACATTCCTGTGCAATAATTTCAAAATCCATCCACTGGTTAATGAGAAGAAGTCATTTAAAGGATTTTCTATTTTTAGCTCTGGTGGCCATTTTGTTCACACTAGCAGAACTGTTTGAGCAATTTTGGTAGACGGGCACCCAAGGAACATTCCTGTGCAATAATTTCAAAATCCATCAACTGGTTAAGGAGAAGAAGTCATTTAAAGGTTTTTCTATTTTTAGCTCTGGTGGCCATTTTGTTCACCCGAGCGGAACGGTTTGAGCAATTTTGGTAGAAGGTCATCCAAGGAACATTCCTGTAACATAATTTCAAAATCCATCCACTGGTTAGCAGGAGAAGTTGTTTAAAGGTTTTTCTATTTTTAGCTCTGGCGGCCATCTTGTTCACCCGAGCAGAACAGTTTGAGCAATTTTTGTAGAGGATCACCCAAGGAGCATTCCTGTGAAATTAGATCAAAATCTGTCCAGCAGTTTTGGAGAAGAAGTTGTTTAAAGCAAAAGTTGACGACGGAAGCACGCACGCACGCACGCACGGACGACGGACGACGGACAAAGACCGATCCCAAAAGCTCACCTTGAGCACTTCGTGCTCAGGTGAGCTAAAAAGGGGTTGGGTCACAAGTTCTATCAAACATCAGTTATGACCCTTCCCCTAATTGCAAACAGTGTAGACCCTCATCAGACTGCTCCTTCAGGAGCAGTCTGGTAGCCGTCTGATCTGGGTCTGCACTGTTTGCTGAGGTCTGTCTGTCCCAATACTTAGGACCATCAGGGAAGATCTCATGAATATATAAAGGAAGATTGCATTCAGTTGAGTGAGTGTTTGAGTTTTACGTCCCACCAACAGCTAAGGTCATATGGAGACGGGACCTCGGTTTAAAGACTCCTCCGAAAGTCTGGAGAAGCCCGGGATCGAACCTGCGATCCCTGGTTTACAAGGCGAGGAGCGTAACCACTACACCACTGAGGCTTCTACGTTCAGTTGAAAATGGGGTAATAAAAAAACAACAGTATACTGTACCTTGATTTTGATTAGTCAATTGGCTTCTTGATTCAATACAGTACACTGGAAAACTGGCAAACTCCACCATTAACTGGCAAGCATTTGTAAACATCTCCAGACACTTCTCATCCACATAACCCAGTGATATTCTAAAATCATCCAATTTCTTATCTACTCTCGCATTAATCTCTCCATTCTCCTCAGAAACAGCATCTACTTGCAAGTCAGTCTCAACAACTGGCGTAAAAAGTTCATTTGATTTTGTGATCAAGAAGTTCACACATTTCTGAATCAAGTTCTCATCCTGTACGAACCTGTGTGTAACTAGTTTATGGAAAAAATTCTGAAAGCTATTTACACAAGTTTGCATAAGATTCTTTTGAGGATCTGTCAATTCAGACACATTAATTTTTATTTCTTCATTCTGTTTGTTGACTGGTTCAACTATGGTGTCGTTTGTTCTATTACTGCTTGAGCTAGAAACTGATACGGTATCACTGGAGTTTCTTTCCGATGGAACACCTTCTGTATTGTTTACTGTTACAGTACTCAGTCCAGTCTCGGTCATTTCTTTGTTCGTTTTTATTGTTTCTTCTTTGCTTAAGGTTTGAATGTCTGGCTCAGTTGTGCTTGTCCTGGCAGATGATGGCTGTCAAATAAAGTTATAAAATGAACATAGTCACAAGTAAACATGCCTTCAAGGATTTTGACCAGCCCAAGATTATAAAACTTTTTTCATGCTCAACTAAGCTCAGCATGAAATTTGTAATGCTCATAACTATTAAAATACCAAAAGATCGGACAATTTTCCTGTTCATATGTCATTTATCCTGCTCCTAGATTTTAAAATGCCAACAATTTTCCTGCTCGGATCAGCACAGATGCCATTTATCCTGGTCATGAATTTTTAAAATGCCAGCAATGTTAAATAAGTTGAGCATGAAAAAAGTTTCATTATCTTGAGGCCAGGAAGACACAAACCAGCCTGGCACAGTTTTCATGCTCAATTCAGCTGAGCATGAAATTTGTAATGCTCATAAATCAGGCAATTGTCCTGCTCAGATCAGCACAGAAAATGTCATATATCCTGGTCATGAATTTTAAAATGCCAAAAATGTTGGCATTTTAAAATTTAGGAGCAAGATAAATTTCATGCTCAAGTGAGTTTAGCATGAAAAAAAATATATAACCTCGATGCCAGGTAAGACATAAACCAGCCTGCTCAGCTATACAGACTAGCAATAGTCTTGAAAGTCTGGATATAAAACCATGAGGCATTGTACTATCCAGGCAGCAAACACAAAGGTGCAGATCAGGCTGTGCAGATGCACAGCCTGATCTGCGCCTTTATGCTTGCAAATATAATCATAAAACAGGTTTTCTCATGACACAGTTAAATTGTAATCTACACCTTTGGATGCTCACCATTTCTGAGCATTTGAACACATTACCATCACTGATCTGGTTTCCTCTCATAATGTAGCCAATGGAAGTTAACAACTAAAGGAGTAGTGCAAAAAGGGGACCACGGAACATTTCTTGGCCCATATCTGCTGAACATGATAATGCCTACATTTGCAAACAGTGTAGATCCAGATCAGACATTTTAATCAGGATCTACACTGTGTCTCATGTAGTGCATTAATTAAATAAATACATTATAATTGTCAAGTAATTTCATTGGTTGATAGACGTGTGTGTGGCTAAATAAATCTGTTCAGCAGGAGAAGGCTTAAACACAGTCAAACTTTATGACCCAAACACTAAATAGGAAACAGATCAGCTCTAGCTGTTTGTTTGTTTGTTTGATTGAGATTTAACGTCCCCGTCAACACTGTAAAGGTCATTTTGAAGATGTTGCTTCCAATTTTGTGGGACATTTAGATGAAATGACATCTCAAGCCCTGTCACCCAATGAAACCAATAGGGTTTATTAGCATGGACTGTCCGCCTCGCACTGCGGTTCCTGGACAGGCTTAGATCCCCTAAGCTGTTTACCAGTACTAGTGTGCGGGCCGGATTCAGCTCTGCGTGGCAGCATCATGCAGCCCATATATTTCTTCAGCTGTAATTTGTTGGGTAATAAATCACAGTCTGGTAATCAGTTGTCATGAGCGTGTGGCACAAGTGATTTATCTACTTACAACTGACCAACAAACTGTTCTTTATTCCTCAACAATTCACATACTAGGGATGATATACATGTATTTTGATTCTAACCCACTCAAAATCGACAATAATGTTGTTGTTTAATTCAAATTCTCTAAACTTTTCTACATTGTTAGTATTGTTTGTTTGGTTTGATTTGAGGTTTCACACCCTCCTCAACACTGTATAGGTCATTTGTGAGATGTTGCTTCCAATTTTGTGGGATTTTTATCCGACATTGAGATAAAATGTTGTTAATGAAACCAATAGGGTTTATAAGCATGGATGGTCAGACTCATACCGCTTTGCCTGAGCAGGCTTATATGCTCTAAGCAGTTTACCAGTACTTGTATGCGGCTGGTTTCAGCTCTGTGTGGAATCATCATACAGCCTATCTGTTTCTTCAAGCCCCGATAATGATACATTGTTAGTAGAAATCCCATCAAAATTATTGACTGTAACACATGCATTTCAGTCCCTTTTTTAAACGTTTTTGATGCGAAAAAATGATGTTTAATTGTCTAGCCTCAAAGCAAATAGGAGAAACGTCATAAAAAGAGGCTATTTGCATCAGGCTCTTCTTAACTGTGATTGCAGAATAAATCACAGTTCTCATCATGTAAACAAGTTCATGTACTGAACAACCTTCTAAACCCCACTCTATATAGAGAAAACTAGGATTTACAGGGCTATAAATTATTTTTCTTATTTTTGCTCCAAGACACTGGTTTTGGGTACTCGTTAGAACTGCTTGATGAGACGGTTCTAATGAGCATCCACAACCTATGTTTTAAGTAGAAATAAGAACAATATCACAAATTTTCATTAGAGAATTAACCTTTTTGAAGATATGAAAGAATGTACTGTGTCGGTTGGACATGTAATCGTAATGCTTTCCATTTCCTATATAGGCATGATGTGTTTGAATGGCTCATTATAAGCTCTGCAGAGAACACTTTTCTGTGAATCGATTACATAGTATAACAAGAACTGTCATCAGACAGTGTAGCTTGTGTGGAAGTGTTCTTGAGGTCATGGGCAAAGGTGGGGACATTGTTGAATAAACCTTTGGCCCTTTATCTATCATTTTACTAAGTATGAACCAAATCCTCATATGGTTTGGAAAATATGAGGTCTTAAAAACTTTACCATAAAATGGGCACAGAGTGGCAGTCAGAGTATTGTTAAATAAAGCTTTAGGCCTAAGTTTATCATCATACCAAATATGAACCAAACCCATCAAATCGTTAGGAAAATATGAGCTGTCAAGAAACTTTAACATGAAACTTTCAAAGTCTGTGACCTTGAGGTCATAGGCATGGGCGGTGGTATTGTTGAATAAAGGTTTGGACCTATATCTATTATCATACCAAACATGAACCGAATCCAACATTTGGTTTGGAAAAAATGAGCTCTTTAAAAACTTTAACATAAAATTTTCTAAATCTGTGACCTTGACCTTGAGGTCACTGGCATGTGTGGGGGTATTGTTGGATGCAACTTTCAACCTATATCTATCATTATACCAAATATGAATCATATCCCTCATATGGTTGGGAAATTATGAACTCTTAAAAAACTTTAATGTCTACGAGTATGAGGACGCCAATGCCGACCAAATTGCCAACGTCAATGCTGATGCCGACAATGGGGATGGTGCGATAGCTAGCCGAGCTAAAATTAACTTATTTTATATATATATTCTTATTTAATCAATCAAGGAAAACTATGATCAATTTGGTAATCATTTGCCATCATGTAAATCTATCAAGCGACAACAAACCAATAGTTACCATACTTATCCAAAGTATTTGGAAATCTCAACTCCTAGACATATTAGTTCTATAATTTGAACAAAGTAGAAGTAAAACAAAGATCAGGAATCGATACAAATAACTTACTCCACCCATCAAAGACACCAAAGGGAAAGAAACACAAACATGAAGTGACCAGACCATAATGGAAACCTAAACAAAGGAAGGCCATAAGGACAGTTACTTTCCCACAAAATGGCCAAATGGCCATCCAAAATAAAAAGACAAAAGTGATAAACACAGTAAGTAACAAACAACAACATAAATAAACTGCCACAGAAGAACCGCCTTGGAACGGTCTGTATACTTTACTGCCCAACGATGTGTCTGAAAGTAGCTGGATGAGAGTCAAACAGTGTAGACCCAGATGAGATGCCGCAGAATGTAGCATCTCATTTGGGTCTACACTGTTTTATCAGGCCTGTATGTCTGAATACATCTGTTAACTAGAGAAAGTGACCAGTGGGTCACATATACCCCCGGCCAGCATCACCCTCTGATATATCTTTCGAGCTTGTATGTAATATGAATGAAGTCAAGAAGCTATAAGAATCTATAAATGTGCTTGTAAAAGCTAAACCAAACATAAAATTTCTAAATGGACTAAGGGAGTGAGGGCATCAAATAGAACATACAGGCATCTATAAACTTCAACATAAAACTTTAACCAAATGTAAAATTTCTAAGTCTGTGCCCTTGAGGTCAAGGTCACCATGGGTGGGGGAAGGGACAGGCATCAGGAAATCATTTATCAAACATGAAGAGAATCCAACATGTGGTAACAGAGATATCAACCATGAAAAAGGTTTAACACAAAACTTTGAAGTAAAAGTAGATGAACAGACAGACAGACAGCCCACCCAGGGGCTTGACCCAGAGACTTAGATATTCCATATGAAAGGTAATGCTATAGAGATATCCTTTACCAAGCATGAAGAGAATCTAACATGTGGATACAGAGATATCAGCAATGAAAAAGGTTTAACACAAAACTTTGACGTAAAATTAGATGAACAGACAGACAGACAGACAGACAGCCCACCCAGGGGCTTGACCCAGGGGCTTAGATATTCCATATGAAAGGTAATGCTATAGAGATATCCTTTACCAAACATGAAGAGAATCTAACATGTGGTTACAGAGATATCAGCAATGAAAAAGGTTTAACACAAAACTTGGACGTAAAAGTAGATGAACAGACAGACGGACAGACAGACAACCCACCAAGGGGCTTGACCCAGGGGCTTAGATATTCCATATGAACGGTAATGCTATAGAGGTATCCTGTACCAAATATGAAGAGAATCCAACCTGTGGTTACAGAGATATGAGCAATCAAAAAGGTTTAACGCAAAACTTTGACGAACGAACGTACGAACGAACAAACGAACAAACGAACGAACAAACGAACATACGAACGAACCAACGAACGGACGGAAAGACGAAAACTATATACCCCCTGACATACTTCGTATGCCGGGGGTATAAATATAGTAGTTTACCTCCAACTTCTGTGACAACTGTTCATGATGAGTGGTCATAGTGGGCTGAACCTTTGACAGCAGCTTGGTACACAGCTTTAACGACATTATGATTTCTGAGTCAGTGAGGATATCACAATGTTCTGTCAGACTTGTGATCACACAACACAGAAGTCGGGGCAGGTGTTCAGTCTGGGTCTCAATAAATGTCTCCTGAAAAAACAGAAATGATATTTTTAAGCTTTAAAGCCTTTATCGTGTCTAACAGATGACATTTCAATCCTATCCTACTGAACAATTTAATTAGCCATACCCATTTCTGACTATCAGCCAATTGGATTACATGATACACTGTTTGCAAAGGCAGGCATTCTCATGAATAGCAGGATAAGGATTTGTTTGTTTGATTTGATGTTTAATGATATTTTTAAGTATGTACTCATCATTACTATGACCTATACAGTGTTACTGGGGACGTTAAACTTCGAATCAAACAAACAAATCAAATCAAACAAAAACTCATCATGACTGGCAAAATGACATGATTTTCATTTTTCCCCGAGCAAAAAAAGACTTTATACTTCATATAACAATATAAAAATCTTTTGGGGAGATCGATTGAGAAATCATTTCTACTATCATTCTCTCCCTTCCATAGATTCAAGAAGGGCAGTTCTACCCCGCCCATCAGGGCTTGAAGAAATAGATTGGGCTGCACGGCGCTTCCACCCACAGCTAAAACTAATCACATATGAGTACTGGTAAACCACTTTGAAGGACTAAGCCTGCCCAGGCAAAGTGATGAGTCGGACCGTCCAATGTAAATAAGCATTTTGGTTTCACTGGGCTTGAGATGTCATTTCATCTCAATGTAGGGTAAAAGTCCCACAAAATTGAAAGCAACTTCTCCAAAATGACCTAAATAGTGTTGACAGAGACGTTGAACATCCAGTACGAATCAGTTTCTTGTGTAAGCTTGCACAATGTACTGGTTAACCACTTATGTATAAATTTAAACTTGCCAAGGAAAAGTGTGATTACCTTAACTGAGCAGCTTGTTTGTTTGTTTGATTTGAGGTTTAATGTCCCCGTCAACACTGTAAAGGTCATTTTCGAGATGTTGCTTCCAATTTTTTGGGACTTTTACCCGACATTGAGATGAAATGACATCTCAAGCCCTTTCGCCCAATGAAACCAATAGGGTTTATTAGCATGGACGGTCCGCCTCGCACTGCGGTTCCTGGACAGGCTTAGATCCTCTGCGGTTTACCAGTACTAGTGTGCGGGCCGGATTCAGCTCTGCGTGGAAGCATCATGCAGCCCATATATTTCTTCAAGCCCCTGTGGGCGGGGGCTTACTGACCAGCTTGATATGGCCTAAATGGTGATGACTGGACTGCTTAACTCGAAACAAACAAACATTTCAAACAAACATTTAACTGTATTTTAATTTCAGCTCTTTGTTTTCCTATTTTTTTATTGGGGGGGGGGGGGGGGGTTAAGAGGTTGGCTTTTTACTAATCAGCCAAATGTGTATACATGTATTTCTGATGTCCATGTGACTACGACAGACCAATAAACTTAAATCTCGCCCAGTTAGGATAAAGGTTTTGTTTATTGTTCAACCCTTTACTGACCAGTCGTTTCTTCTATCCAACAGCTTTGGAGAGGTCCAGTTACAAAATATAGTCTGTTAGGTTTATTTTATTCATTCAGAGTTTTGTATTAATTTCCTTACTTTAAGCAAAACAGTGAAGACCCTGATCAGATGCTGCATTTTGCAGCATCTGATCAGTGTCTTCACTGTTTGGTAATGTCCAATGTCTGGGGCATTAGGCATATATTGGTTAAAAATACCCAGGGAAGTGAACTAAAGGAACCACATGTACATGTACTGGAATGTATGTGAACAGACTTAGATCCTCTAAGCGGTTTACCGGCCCGCACACTAGTACTGGTAAAACGCTTAGAGGATCTAAGCCTGTCCAGGAACCGCAGTGCGAGGCAGACTGTCCATGCTGATAAACCCTATTGGTTTCATTGGGCGACAGTGCGTGAGATGTCATTTCATCTCATTGTCAGGTAAAAGTCCCACAAAATTGGAAGCAACGTCTCCAAAATGACCTTTACCTTTATTGACGGAGATGTTAAACCTCAAATCAAACAAACAAACTGTATGTTTCAATACTGGACAGTCACAGTCCAAGTTTAGAACCATTTCTTAGGCTAAACGCTGAGCCATTGTGCTGTCAGTGCTTTGGTTTGTTGCTTTTGTTAAACCCCTGTCACACCAGGGCTGCGTTCCCACGGCGTCCAAGAAAAATGCAGAACCCCGAGGTGCGCGCAGTACGATCGCAAACATCGCCGTAGCAACGCAGTAGCGTCGCCAGTAGACGCGTTGGGATCGCATAGAACGCCAAGCGACGGCGCGCATTTTGAGCATGCTCAAAACAAACGCCGTCGCTCGGCGTTCTGATCAGAGCGCAGTGAGGTCGCCGCAAGGTTGCCATAGCAGCGCAGTAAGGTCTCCTACAACGCTACAGTAGCTCGGCAGGGGCGCACAGAGGTCTCCTACAACGCCATGTAAGCTCCGCTTGTATAATTGATTAACTGATTGATTGATTTGATATTTAACGTCCCAGTCAACACTGTATAGGTCATTTTGGAGACGTTGCTTCCAATTTTGTGGGACTTTTACCCGACTTTGAGATGAAATGACATCTCAAGCCCTGTCGCCCAATGAAACCAATAGAGTTTACACGTATAAGCATGTTTACACCAATAGAGTTTACACGTATCTCGCACCGTTTTGCCTGGGCAGGCTTAGATCCTCTAAGCGGTTTACCAGTACTCGTGTGAGGTCGGTTTCAGCTCTGCGTGGAATCATCATGCAGCCCATCTATTTCTTCCAGTCCCGATGGGAGGGGGCCGCCCGCTTGTATAAACAGTGGCTAGAGTAGAGTTTGATTGTGTACTGTCCCGAAAAACCTACTTCTGAGGTGACTCATTCCGTGTAAGGTAATGGCGGTGGATTTGCTGCTGCTTGCGGTGTTTGCGGTGGACTTGCTTCCAACGGCACAGGAGTACTGGTAAACCGCTTAGGGGATCTAAGCTTGCCCAGGCAAAGGGGCGCGAGTCGGACCATCCGTGCTTATAAACCCTATAAGTGCCATTGGGTGACAGAGATTGAGATGTCATTTCATCTCAATGTCGGGTAAAAGTCCCACAAAATTAAAAGCAACGTCTCCAAAATGACCTATAATGTGTTGATGGGACGTTAAACCTCAAATCAAACAAAACTGTTCGACTGATGAAGATGTCTGTTTACACTTTGAGAACGTCTTCAACATGTGAGCGCCGTAAAAGCGCAGTGCACGCATTAAGAGCGCCGTACAAGCGCAGTGCACGCATTGTGAGCGCCGTAAAAGCGCAGTGCACGCATTGTGAGCGCCGTAAAAGCGCATACAATCGCCATCAAGAACGCCGCAGGATCGCGATAGATCGCCATGTAAGCTCCGTAGCAACGTCTTGGTCGCTGTAGGAACGCCATGACAGGTCCATGTTTACAAAAATATCCCATATTTCTTGCGATCTCGCGGCGTTCTGGAAAATTAAACAACACCGTCCCATCGCAGTGAAAACGCGGCTTAGTGTGACAGGGGCTTTATATTTTATTGGCTAGTAAAATAGCACATCATATCAAAGTCTCAGGGATTTTCCTACCCTTCAGAATCAAGGTCCAGGGGACGCTGGGTTTTGGAAACACAGCTGGCTATTATTAATAGTTGGGAGTTTAAATCAGCTGTAACTTTGTCAATTTTGGTTCAATTTTTATGAAATTGCTATCAAAATGCAGCACAACATCAGAAATTGGGAAATTTATTATACTGTCTCTAAATTGGGAAAAATAGGGACCGAATACTGGCCCCGAAGTTGCACTAGGAAAACCCTGAGTCTATATTTGTAACTTGCTTATTTGAAAATTCTCCTTTTAAGAGATGTCCTATCATTTCAGATGGATTTATAATTTGTTTGTTAGGGGTGGGGATCTGATGTTTTACACCCCCGTCAACACTATTTAGGTCATTTTAGAGATGTTGTTTCGGATTTTGTGGGACTTTTACCCAACAATGAGATGAAATGACACCTCAAGCTCTACCTCCTGAAGAATCTGCTGCTAGGGTTATAGGAGCAGTCCGACACATACCTCTTTTCCTGGGCAGGCTTAGACATAAGTTTGGTCTGTTTCAGCTCTGGGTTGAAGCACCATGCAGCCCAAAATATTTCTTTAAGCCCAAATGGGCAGGGGCATGCAGAGTTCAAGTTTATGATAACATGGAATTTTCCTTACAAAATATATATAGCAGGAGTTCATTTAAAATTTAGGTATGTCAGTGTTATTTTCCTTTAAATTAAACTAGAAAATGGGTGAAATGCTTGATCTTTCATGTCTGATTAGGACCTGAACTGTTACTGATATCCTGTTTTAAGTCTTATCTGAAAATGGGTTATCTGGGTCAGTTATATTTTTTAACCCATTTGATGCAGGAAAACCCAACGGGCCTCCGTGGCCTAGTGGATAAGAGCGCTGACTCTTAGTCATTAGGTCTCTCACCGCCGTAGGTTCGAGCCTCGCTCGGGCCACGTGTGAGACGCCAAGTTCTGCAACGGAAGGTCAGGTGGTTTTTCTCCGGGTACTCCGGTTTTCGCCCACCTCTGATTAACGATCGGCTCGATATGAGTGAAATAATCTTGAAAGGGCCGTAAAACCCAAACCAAAAAAAAAAAAAAAAAATGCAGGAAAACCCAACCAGTACTAGTGCAGGCCCTGATTGGACACTATTTTCTATATACAGTGAACCTTCAATGGTTGGTTTACTATGGCTGATTAGAACTCACTCCTGAGTCTCATGATAGTGATATGATATTGAAGAATCCGATGTTTGAAACAGGACCTTGTTTACATTTCACTGCATATATGCCAATTACCTCCCCTGTAGAGTAACTCTTTTATCTGGTTGGCAAAACAAGCATGTTTCCGTACAGTATTGAGATTTTCGAATATTCATCGAATAATTAAACTCATTTCTTCTTCACAAAATTAACTAGTTGTTCATAATTTGCGTTTTTGAAGTATTTAATGATATAGACATATCTTAATTGACTGTGTTGACTTTTCATCCTCCAGTAACATATACTTCAAAGCGGACACTTTGCGACAATTGTTTCAAATGTACTTGTTGATAATATTTTTTTATTCTTAAAAGAATACTTTTTCATAAAGTTTAACTGTTTCAGACTTTTATACATATCATACTGACATTTTTACTTTTAGTATCCACATAATTCTTCATGTCATTTAGTCATCAACCGCTTGACGCTTATGACCCACAAAGAGGGTTGACGCATCGTTAAACACGAAATCATCATCATTAAATGATATAGAACCAGTCTCTTCTGACATTTTATCACACAGTTGATTGCCTAAAACACGTTATAAATCTACCCACCATAATGACAAACCGTAGTTGACCTTCATGCAAACGCGCCTATACAAATACTGAAAAAATGAAAATTTTAGGATGAAAAATTGTGATATTTTTGTTATTCTGCTGAAAATATAGATTGTGGGCACTCATTAGAACCGCCTCAGTTTTACTATATAAAAGTAGGGTTCAAGGGGGTCAAAATAATATAGGCGTGTTTTTGTGATGGAACAGAAATAAGATTACAGCAGATATATTTTCTGTCTACTTATACGAAAAAGCAGTTGACTGTCCAAAATGATTCATACCAAACAATTTTGATAGGACAATAATTGAAATTAAACAATAGTCATTACAGAAAATCTTTTGTGCTACATCAACAGTAGAGTATGGAAGCAGAAGCTATTTTGCCCACCAGATAAAATAAGACAAATGACCTTTTACCTTGTGACGTAGACTTTGGATGTGTCTTTATTTTTGGGGGGTTTTTTGGTTTTATGGCCCTTTCAAGATTATTTCACTCATATCGAGCCGATCGTTAATCAGAGGTGGGCGAAAACCAGAGTACCCAGAGAAAAACTACCTGAATTTCCGTTGCAGAACATGGCGTCTCACTTGTGACCCGAGCGAGGCTCAAAACCCACAGCAGTGAGAGATCTAATGGATGTGTCTTTAGCTGGTATAATTTAGGAAGATATTGCATTGCTATAAGGTATACTGTAATGTATTCATTAGAATCGCCTCTATAAGGCGATTCTAATGAGTACAGACAGTATACCTTAATTTTATATATAGGGGCGATTATAATGAGTACACACAGTATATTTTAATTTTAGATAAGCATAACGCCTCCTGACATGGCTCTGTAAATAACCCTCGGTGGCTCAAACTGCCCCTGTAACAAATTTTTATGGTCCCAAAGGTGTTCGAGTCATCGAAGTTTCACTGTAAATTTCTGCAAATAAAAATTTCTACAAATAACTGCACCTGAAACCCCTTAATTTCGAAATGGACTCCTGGTAGATATAAAGGGGAAGATTTCATTCATTACAATATGGGTTAAAAACATTTCTCTTGCCTTTTTTTTTACTTACCAGTGAGAGAACATCAAGAAGAAATGTAACGAGCTGACATAACTCTATCACAGAGGCTGTGTCTGGGAGCTCTTGTAGTGATCCTTGTCTTGAAAGTCTGGACGATAGTCGAGACAAGCACCCAGGTGACTTAGATCCGCTTAAACACGAGTCATTGAATATTCTTGCAGTAAAGTCCCAGATAAAGTAGGGTTCAAACGTACCAAATAAGAGATTTGCAGTCTTTAACAGTTCCTCATAAGCTGACAAAGTATTGCTGCTAGATTTCTTGTGTCCTTCAATAGGAAGTTTTAACATTTTGGAATGTTCAAATTCTCTGTGTAGACAGCGGAAAACTGAAAGAAGTACATGTTCCAATATCACAGGCCCTATTTCCGGCTTGTCTAACAAACTAATCAATATTCTGAATGGCTTAAGAACAGCTTGTTTTGTATCTTTATCACAGACATCAGGCTTTTCTGTCAATCTTTGTTTCAATGCTTGAACCAGCAAATCTTTTGAATATTTTTCAAAGTAAGACAACTCTGTTTCAAGATCTGTTGATTTATCTCCCTTTGATTTTGTCTCTACTACGTGAGAGTGTGAAAGTAGGTGGGTACCAGGTCCCAGAAGCCAGGCATAGAATCTTCTGTTGAGTGACATATCCCTTCTCAGTAGAATGTTAATGGAGGCTTTCACTATTCTGGCCATATCGGAGTGTGTGAGCTGACTGTTATGAAGTGGGAATGCCATTGTAAGGAAGTCCAACAAACTTCTCTGTACCAGAACACTGCTGTCCTGCACAGCATGACAGATACTTTCTACCTGGAAGCATTATGATAACACATCAGAGTGACATAGCGCATTCTTTCATATCCCAACAAAAGGCTACTTTTCTGATGAAAATTTGTGCTATTTTTTATTAATTAATCTCATGATCATAACATAGGTTGTGACAGGCCTCTGTGACCTAGTGAATAAGAGTGCTGACTCATAATCATTAGGTCTCTCACCACTGTGATTTTGAGCCTGGCTCGGGTCAAATGTGAGACCCCAAGTTCTGCAACGGAAGGTCAGGTGTTTTTTCTCCGGGACCTTTACCCGACAATGAGATAAAAAGCCACCTCAAGCCTTACCACTGAAACCAAAGGGATAGTCCAACTTATACCACTTTGCCTGGGCAGGCTTGGACATTTAAAGTGGTTTACCAGTACTCATGTGCAGTCGGTTTCAGCTCTTCATGGAAGTACTATACAGCCCAATCCAATTCTTCTAGCTCTGATGGGTGGGGGCTCTGATAACTGTTCACAGATATGAACAACTCATCATTTCACAAGCAGTCAGTTCTCGTAACCCTTTTTGTACCAAATGGAATCTTCCTGCTTATATATGGCAGGAGTCCATTTAGAAATTTAGGGGTGTCAGGTTGTGTTTTCTTCAAAAACTATTTGGAAATTGGCAAAATTTTTAGCAATAAGTGTAGGCCCTGATCAGACGCCGCATTCTGCGGCGTCTGATCTGGGCCTGCACTGTTTGCCAGGGTACCCGTTTAGGGGTCTCCGGTACAAAATGGGTTAATATTTCACTTCCGAGATAGGTGATACAAAATGAAAGGACCCCTGCCGTTAAGGAAACTACACCATAAAAGGTAATACTTTCTATCAGGCAGGGATAATTTTCTGGCAAGATTTGCACACATTTTCACCAAATCTCATCAAAATGGGCTAAATTGGAGATGGGAGAAAAATCTCACCATGAAATGAAATTTAGGTGAAGATTTAAATAAACATTTTCACTTAAAATCTATGTTTCTCACAAATTTTTGCTAAATGAGATATGTTCTCACGTTATTCTGCGCCAGATTTACCACTGATCATGGCAGTATCAATGATATTTTTTTGATGAAATTCTGCAATGATCTTATTTCTATTCTAAATATAGATTGTAGGTGCCTGTTAGAACCAGCTAAAAGAGGGAACTGTCTGCTGTTTGTAAGGGGACCAAAAAACCTCCAGACAAAAGTACACCACAACCCCATTATAACACGGTTCATTACAACACCATTTCGATATAACACGATTTCAAGATGGATCCCAAAAATGTAAAGATTATATAGAAAAATTACCATAAATGGTCATTTTTCTATATAATCTATTCATTTTTGTTTGGATATAACACGGTTGTTTAACTAACATGGTTTCTGCTTTGGACCCAATTAATAGTGATATAAAGAGGTTGTGGTGTATACAATTACTGACCATAAGGTTGATATTTAGCCCAATCATATAAAGCTGATCTTCCATGGTTTGTTTCTTATTGTAATGTGTGATAAGATATGTAACTGCTGGCAGTCTGACACTGGGACAAGAGTGAACACATTCCCACAAACATGTGTAGAAGTAGGCAGGCTCTGTCGCCTCACAGAAGTCCTCCAGCAAATTGTTAGTCCTGGAATAAATTGTGATAAAGTTAACATAACTTCCAGTTGGGTTGGAGCTGTACTGCCCATTCATGATTACTGATGAATCATCCAGTCAGTTCATCTGACCATACTGTTCTTGGTCAGGATAATAAAAATGCAGTTACAAGTAATTAACCTATTGTATACTAGTGGACTCTTCCATTGCCATATGCTGGATAAGTCAATTTGTCATATAAGCGGTGTCAGGCCTATTTTTTCTCGTTTTTATTCTATTTCTGACAGAAAATTCTGTTAGCAAATAGTGCAGGCCCTGATCAGCGTCTGATCTGGGCCTGCACTGTTTGCCAAGGTACCCCTTTAGGGGTTTCCCGCATACAATGGGTTAATACAGTCTTAACCCTTATCCTGCTTAGTAAATTAATTTAGCCACACCCAATAATGACTATCAACCAATCAAATTACTCAATATAATACGTTCAATTAATAAACTGCATGACAAACAGTGTAGATCCTAATCAAATGGCTTCTTCCGTTAGGAGTTGTTGTTGTTTGTTGATGTTAAGCATCTCTGTCAACACTATTGCGGTCATTTTGGAGATGTTGCTAATGATTTTGTTGGCCTTTTACCCAACGCTGAGAGGAAATGACATTTCAAGCCCTGCCACCCAATGAAACCAATAGGGTTTACTTGAATGGAGAGTCTGACTGCCACCACTTAGCCCGGGCAGGCTTAGACCTTCTAAGCAGTTTACCAGTACTTGTTTGCAGCGGGTTTCAGCTCTGCATGGAACATCATGCAGCCCAATCTATTTCTCCAAGCATCATTGGGAGGGGACCATAATTTAGGGGTTGTCGTGATCAGCAGTATAAGGGTTAAGTGACAAAATGATAGCATAATAATTTGTTGAGGCAGCTAATATAGTTATTTCATGGCCATTTGGAGTTGGTGAAAAATAATAGTTATTTCATGGCCATTTGGAGTTGGTGAAAACTGTTGCCCCAAGGTGGTATTGACAACCTGATGCACTATTGTCCGAGGCCGAAGGCTGAGGGTAATAGTGTATCAGGTCGTCAACAGCACCACGGGGCAATAGTTTTCACTATACTCCAAATGGCCATGAAATAACTGTTTAATTACCCAATCCATCAAATACACTGTATTTGAGATCAAGGAACAGACTTTTTTTTTAGAGAAATGATAATTTTGGATCTAAAATACACCTTATAACTTATTTGCCAAGATTTTTGCTACTATACAGAATGATTACTAACCATCGCTAGCACAGAATTATATTCATGTTAACCCTTATCCAGCTGTTCATGACAACCCCTGACTTTGCAAACAGTGTAGATCTAGATCAGATGGCTTCTAAAGAAGGCCTCTGTAGCTCAGTCGGATGCACATCTGACTGGTGATCAGGAGGATGCAGGTGCCTACCGGGGTTTGCAACATTCTTTCGTGGAGATTGATCATGAAATCTTTTCTACAGTCATTCTCTCCCTTCTGCTGATTCAAGAAGGGCAGTTGTCGGTTTCTGGCAAAAGAATGTGCACTGTACTGGTCAACAGCTAACGTTTAAGCCTGCCCAGAAAAAGTGTGGATAGGTAAACTGACCGGCTCAAAAATAACCTAAAATAGTGTTGACTGGGCCATTAAACTTCAATACAAACAAACAAACAAACGAAGCTTCTGAATAAGCCATCTGATCAGGACCTACAGTTTGACAATTCAGTTTTTTAATTTGTAGGAATAAATTAAATCAAGTAATCTGAAGGGTTTAAAGGTAGTTTAGGTCGTAGTACCAAAGCGTTAAGTAAGAAATAGGTGTGGATAACTTAATATTATCATTCAGCGGGATAAGGTTAAATGACAAACAAGAGCACTTGCCCAATGGCACTGTGTTCCTACAAATAGCATCAAAAGATTTGACATACCAAACACTTGTGTAAAGTTATACTGAAATTAGACAAAAATAAGAGTGCTTGGGCAATCAATATGATTCCGGTTTACTCATAAATAAGGTTGCTAGGGCTATGCAATGATTTTCCTATAAATACACAGCTCCATGTAAGAAGGATTTACAAGGTTAATTGTCCAAATGTTTTATAAGAAACATATATTGTGGGCACAGCAACAGATAAAGCTCGTATTTTGTGATAACTGAAGGATAATTTTTGTCAATTCTCTATAAAGAAACCTATGTTAATGAGGCGATTTTAATGAATACCCACAGCATTGGTTTATATGTAGTAATATGCACCTTATCTGTAGCTACGATTGTGGGTACTTGTTAGTACCACCTCAATCAAGTGATTGTAACAAGAATGGACAAATCATTTTTATGGGAAAACAATTTAACCCATCTCTTGCTGAATATTCAATTAAGCCACACCCATTTCTGACTTTGAACCAATCAGATTATTTGAAGTAATTTATTCCTACTAATTCATAAACTGAATGTCAAACAGTGTAGATCCTGATCCGATGGCTTCTTCAGAAGCCATCTGATCTGGATCTGCACTGTTTGCAAAGATAGGGGTTGTCGTGAACAGCAAGATAAGGGTTAACATTATTGCATTTTTTTGGTTTTCGGTTTTATGACCTTATCAAGATTTTTTCACTCACTTCGAGCTGATCGTTAATCAAAGGTGAGCTAGAATCGAACCCACAGTAGTGAGAGACACAATGAGTAACAGAAACCACTCTCATATAGGGTTTTCATTCATTAACATTTTCCGGATCCCGAGGAAACTTTGAACGTGAGGCCATGTTCAAATATCTTCTGAGGAATCTAGCAAATGTTAATGCAATGAAATAACACTGGATGCATTGCTCTTGCATAACTTATGATTCTGACAGCAAATTTAGATAAAAATGCCCAAAGGCTCCATGTAAACTCCATGTACATTCTTCAACTACAACCAGCAAACCAACATGATGGCTAATTCAGAATGCTGTTTACAATGACGGTGTTACGCAGTGACCCTCTGACGTCATCAGAGAACTCTAAAACGCCGGATTCAGGACAATAACATTACATTGCTCAACATAACGTTAACAAAGCAAAGCCCATCTTGTCATATCAAAAGCTCAAAATCCATGTTCACATAACACATGAATTTCATGATTTGAACATGGGTTTTGTTGTTTGAGAATGGCTTTTAGTCCATTTGACAATGGCTTCAAAAAACCATGCGCATAGGTATTTATGCAAGGACCCATGCTTATTTACATACATTGTATATATACATGTATATACATACTGATCAAAGAATTCAGAACCTTCCTCCAGTCCTGGCAATAGTCCCAGCAGTAAACCATTAAGTCCTGGCTTAATTCTTTTCCCCAAGCTTACAAAGTGTCTCTCATATATCATCAACAGAACTGGTTTTACATTCATGGCTGCATGACTTAACAGTGGAAATAAGCCTGCACTGTAGATGAACAGATCTTGAGCAAGACGATGGGTACCAATACATTTAAAAATGATGTCGTACGTCTCAAGGGCCTTGAGATGCACCCCGCTGGGAAGGGCAGGGTGTAGACACTGTGCCAGTCTTTTCCCAATCGTGACTCGTTTTGGAATGACTGGATATTTCACATGGCCTAGGAGAACCTGAAAATATCAAAACAAAAGAAACCATATTTACACCAAGTATGCTCACAAGTCAACTCCTTACCATACTAGTTCTAAAATATGAACAAGTGTAATTCACACAAATGTACTACCTGATGTTGTGACGAAAAATAGCTGGATGAGTGGCAAACAGTGAAGACCCTGTTGAGATGCTATGTTGTGTGGCGTATCATCTTGGTTTACACTGTCTGCTCAGACATGCCTGTCCCAAAACATACAGAAAATAGGATGTGGTGGATGGTTGAGGGAAAGGTGATATGTATCTTGCGTCACTGGGGTGTCCAACTGATATTGGCTTGCAGTTTGGCAACACCTGCTGTCCTTTGCAGCAGGTAAGTTTATTATTTCTTTTGTTTCAGTCTACACTGCCATTCCTTTTCCTCTTTCTCCTCTTTCCCTCACTTTCATCTCCTCCACTATCTCTTCATATCCCTTTTCTCACTTTCTCTGTGAGACGACACAAAGTGACCCACAAGAGATGACATGTTCTTGCACACCAGACAAGGAGATCCGTGATTTTACCCTGGGATAGAAATTTATGTTCCGACCCTGGTGTTCCGGCCCAAAATCGAATATAATCGTGTGTTTGATTAATGTACTGGTTGATTACAACCTCATGCGTGGCGGCGTCATGTTCGACGTCACTAAACATTCCTGTTGTGTCATCACAAAAAGACGGACGTCGGTAACCGAAGTGACAGCAGCATTTAAAATTCGCAATAGAAATGGAAGGTATGCAAGAAAAAGAATCCTATATGGGTGTGAGGGGTGGATAGAAAACTCTGTCCCTCGGGATCACTGTCTGGCATCACTCAGCAAGCCTTGTGATGCCGGACAGTGACCCTCGGGACGGATTTTTCCATCCACCCCTCACACCCATATAAGATTCTTATATTATCAAACCCCAATCAAAACAGTAAATACCGTAGCCTTCATGTAAGTAGATTGATAAGAAGGAGTAACAAGAATAAATAAGGGGAATGGGAACACCTGGCAGATTTTTCTGCCATTTTTCAAAGGGAGACAACTTTCGGAACTTCCTGTTCGCTTTTCTATATGTCCTGTCCTGCTGAAAAAGGGATCTACTCTTAAAGGAAAGAATTATCTCCTCCGGAGCAAATTCTTTATTTTAAGAGTTGACCCCTATTGACATGGGAGACAAAAATACTTTTGAATGAGTTGCCTCCCCTGAATGTATATACATTCCCCTTAAGGGATAATTTGCTATACCCGGTACATTAAGTTAACAAGTCCGAGAGATGAACAACACTCTGGATCCCACTTTATAAAGAGAAAACTGGGAAAACTTACAAGCATTTGATGTCACAATTTGAGGTAATGGAATGGGAAATTGTCTAGAAAAGAATGGTTAGTTCAAGATATGATGAAAATGCTTTTAGACAAACACACAAATGAACGGAAACAAGAATCATTTTATATTATACTTTGCAGTGAAATCAATGCATATCTGAAACAAATAAAAATGGTATTTTCAGTGTGAAAATTCACACTGTGAAAAATAACATGATCTTGTTATTTTCACAGTAACAGCCCGGACTACTTTTTCTTGCCAAAATCATATGTTATCGATAAAATAATTCTGAAAAATACCTTAAAAAGCACTCTGTGAACTGTAAAAATGCTGTATTCAAAATGGCGATCTGTTTATGTTTTGAAACTGGCAGTTGTGACATCATAGCCTGGTCAAAATTGTGACATACGATACAATCGATCAATTACCGTTAAGTGTCCTTATAAATTACTAAATATAAAGAAAATTTACTTTTTTACAGCCGATACCACTTGTGAAAATTTGGATGTTTTCAACACACACAATGAAATATTTTTGGTATCCACCTCAAAAAAGTAAATATTCTCTATATATTATACCTTGCAGCGAAATCAATGCATATCTAAAATGAATAAAAATTATATATGATATTTTCTTGTAAATATAAATGTTCACACTGCGAAAAATAAAATGACTATATTATTTTCACAGCAGCAGCCTGGACAATGTTCTTGGTTTGTTTTTCGTATAAATTAAAAAAAAATATTAACTTTTTTCCCCAAAAGAAATTTTCACCAGTGCGAAGCAGGTTATGAACACCTGTTCAATTACAGAACATCGCGAAAGTCACTTATACCTTTTTCACTAAATATCAAAAATATTTCATCTCCGTGACCTCGTGGATAAGAGCGCTAACTCTTAATCATTAGGTCTCTCATTGCTATGGTTCAAGCCTCGCACAGGCCACATGCGAAACGTCAAGTTCTGCAATGGAAGGTCAAGTGTTTTTTCTCCAGGTACACATACTTCAGTTTTCCCCCACATCTGAAATATGATCGGCTCAAAATAAGTGAAATAATCTTGAAAGGACAGTAAAACCAAATCCAAAATAAAAGTAAACAAACAGTGTTAGAAACTAGACTGTGGTGTATTTGAAGATAATTGTTTATTTATTTGTCCTGAGGTTTTACCCCCTCATTAACACTATTCAGGTCATTTTGGAGATGTTGCTTCCAATTTTGTGGGACTGTTATCCAACATTGAGATGAATGACATCTCAAGCCCTACCTCCCAATGAAACAGCTAGGATTTAAGAGTGAGTGAGTGTTTAAGTTTTACGTCCCACCAACAGCTAAGGTTATACGGAGATGGAACCTTGGTTTAAAGACTCATCCAAAAGTCTGGAGAAGCCCAGGATCGATCCTGCGATCCCTGGTTTACAAGGCGAGTAGCGTAACCACCACACCACAGAGGCTTCTAGGATTTAAGAGATCTCACTTGCATCGCTAAGACCCATTTAGCAGTTTACCAGTACTCAAAAGTTCAGTCGGTATCACCTCTGCATGGAAGCATCATGCAGCCTAATCTATTCCTCCAAGCCCAGATGAGAAGGGGCACAGAAGTTAGTATTTACCTTATTAAGTTTGCCCAAAGCAGATATGAGGTCTGCCCATTCACTTGTGGAATCAAAGCTCTTAAGAGCCTTTTCAATTTGTGTAATATAAGATCGGTATTTGCTGTCATTCAGAAGTTCACACTCTTCTGACAGGATTGACAATGCACTCATCTTGGGTTAGCTGAAATTAGAAAAATACAGGAATGATCGTAAGTGTTTGGGCAGGTACATGTAGGCTAAAGCAAACAGTGCAGACCAGGATCAGACTGCTCCTTCAGGAGCAGTCTGATCAGGGTCTACACTGTTTGCCATTCCATCTGCACTTTTTGGACTCTTTGCAGGATCATAAAACAAATTTGTTAAAAGTTTCAGGAGAATTACAGCAAGTACTCACGGTGTCCAATGCATAGCCCTAGATAAGAGGGGGTCTCTTCATAATATTTTTCTTATTTCTGCATGAAAATATACATTGTGGGTACTCATTAGAAGTGCCACTCAGAGGTGCTTCTAATGAATACATGTAACATAATTATGGTTTCATGCAGAAATAAGTGAGGCGCTTCTAATGAGTACCCACAACATATGTCTTCATGCAGAAATAAGAACAAGAATTCCGTCGAAAGCTATTACGTGCCGGTTCACCGAACCATGAAATGTAGTTAAGGTCAAACAATGGATGCTTGCATAAAATCTACCATTTGTGGATGCAAGCTTGTACCAAGTATCATTAATGAAGCTCTTATCGTTCTTGAGTAATGAACTTAAACATTTGAGTAATTGTTATGGTTGACCCAATAAATCAAAATGCAGGTCAAGATCAAATATGGATGCTTGCATCATCTTTATCATTCCTACATGCAAGTTTGTATTAATTATCATTCATGAAGCTCTTATGTTACTTGAGAAATGACGGCTCCTGCCCATCGGGGCTTGAAGAAATATATGGGCTGCATGATGCTTCTACGCAGAGCTGAAACTGACCCGCACACTAGTGCCGGTAAACCGCTTAGAGGATCTAAGCCTGCTCAGGCAAAGCAGTGCGTGTCGGCCCGTCCATGCTTATAAACACTATTGGTTTCATTGAGCGGCAGGGCTTGAGATGTCATTTCATCTCAATGTCGGGTAAAAGTCCCACAAAATTGAAAGCAATGTCTCCAAAATGACCTTTACAGTGCTGACAGGGACGTTAAACCTCAATCAAACAAACTTGAGAAATGAACTTTACCATTTAATGAACGCTAGGTTTGACACAATTATGTCAATAAATAACAAAGTCAGTGAACCATGAAATGTAGGTCAAGGACAAATGTGAAGGCTTGCATTAAACTTATCATCCCTAGATACAAGTTTGTACCAAATAACACTATTCAAGCACTAGTAGTTCTTAAGAAATAAACTTGACCATTTGGGTGAATCATGAAATGTAGGTCAATGTCAAATATGGATCCCTGCATCAAAGTTGGCATCCTAAGATACAGGTTTGTACCAAGACTTGCTAATGAAGCTCCAATAGATCTTGAGAAATAAACTTGACCATTTGGGTGAATGACAGGGTGGTCGCAAATTTTCACAAAGTCAGAGAACCATGAAATGTAGGTCAAGGTCAAATATGGATGCTTGCATTAAAGTTGGCATCCAAAGATACAAGTTTGTACCAATTATCCCCAACGAAGCTCTAATAGTTCTTGAGAAATAAACTTGACCATTTGGACGAATGCTAGGATGGACAAGGTCAAATATGGATGCTTGCATTAAACTTGTCTCTCCCCAGTTACAAGTTTGTACCAAGTAACATTAATGAAGCACTAATAGTTCTTGAGAAATCAACTGGACCATTTGGGTGAATGCTAGGGTGGTTGCAAATTTTAAACAAGAGGGCCATGATGGCCAACAGTTTGACTCCAATGGACCTGACCAAAGACAGAGCAACAGGCACCAACATTACATAAAATTAGATTCTCTCCAATTCTCAGTAAGCCTTTACGCTGGAACCGTCATAGAATCTGAGGCCTGACCCACCAGCATGCAATTAAAGAGGGAAGCAAAGTCCTCTGATAAACGTAGGTGCTAGAGGGATGACAATGTTTTTCTAATAACAGCCACAGTGACTATGACCTTGTACCCAGGACCCTGAAAGTTTTACTTGCTGGAGACAATATCATACCCAACATTTATGTGAAGTCATATTAAAATCCATCAATAAATGTAAGGTCTAGAGTGAAGAAAAAGATGTTGTTTTTTTTCTAAAAGTAGCCACAAGAACCTTGTCCTTGATCCAAACATCCTGAAAGTCTGATTTGTTTGAGATACTATCATACTGAACATTTGTGTGACGTTATATTAAAACCCATCAATAAATGAAGGCACATGAGCAATAATGAAGTTTTTTCTAAAAATAGCTACAGCAACATTAACATTGAGCCTTGCAATGAGATATTGTCAACATGATTATTCTGAGCAAATTTGATGATACCTGGACCAAAATTGTGGCCTCTAGAGAGTTCTCAATGTTTTTCTATGATTTAACCTACTGACCTACGTTTTGCCCCGACCTGACCCATATTTGTTTTTTACCGAAATATTGTCAAGATGATCATTCTGAACAAGTTTGATGATGGTTGGACCCAAAATGTGGCATCTAGAGTGTTCACAACGTTTTTTCTATGATTTGACTACCAGTACTGACCTACTTTCTAACCTGATATGACCCATATTCAAACTTGACCCAAATATTGTCAACATGATCATTCTGAGCAAGCTTGATGATGATTGGAACAAAACTGTGGCATCTAGAATGTTCACAAGGTTTCTCTATGATTTGACCTACTGACCTACTTTTTGACCCAGCATGAACCATACTCAAACTTGACCGTATTGTCAAGATGATCATTCTGGGTAAGTTTGATGATGATTGGACCAAAACTGTGGCCTCTAGAGTGTTCTCAAGGTTTCTCATTGCTGACCTACTTTTTGCCAGACCTGACTCATATTTGTTTTTACTGAGATATTGTCAAGATGATCATTCTGAACAAGTTTGATGATGGTTGGACCAAAACTGTGGTATCTAGAATGTTCAGATTTGACTCCCGTGTTTTATACTTTCCCCGATACAGCAAATATAGTTTGTTTGTATTAGAGTTTAACGGCCCAGTCAACACTAAGGTCATTTTCGAGCTGGTCAGTTTACCTATAGGAGCTTTTTTCGTGACGTACTTCCGGTTCTAAAAATAGAACAGGGAAAGCCCTGGCCGTCAACGGCATTATTGCTTCAAGGCAGTGGGACAGATTAAGTGTTAATAACAGCATATCACAATGGAATTCTTTTGAACTTTTGGCGAATTCTAATGTAAGATAATGGAAGAAACACTGATATGCTGCCAGGTGTGAAATTCCGCCGCAAATCCAAGGTGTTATTGCTATTATAGATATATTGTACATACGACCCAACAGGATCCTCTCTCTCTCTCTCTCTCTCTCTCTCTGAGTGTGTCATGGCCTACATGATGCTCTCTCTCTCTCTCTCTCTCTCTCTCTCTCTCTCTCTCTCTCTCTCTGTCTCTTAGCGTACCAGCAATTATCGAGCATAGGTACATGTAAATTACAGTTTGTTATCGTTAAATAAATCCACGTCAACCGACATGTAACGTGTCAACAACGTCGTGTCTACATCAAATCAACATCAAAGCAATGCACTGAATTTGACTTTGCAACGTCGTTGGAACGTCAGAACGTTGCGTTGGCGATAATACGGCGTTGCTTAATATGTCATTTGCCCAGTGCTCGGACCCATCAAGACTCAGTGGGATTGGAATATTAAATTCAAAACATAGAACACCCTTTCAGTGCATGAGAATGAAACACTCCTTCGCAAGTGCAAGATTTTGCAGTAAAATCTGGTAGGTTTGTAGATTTGCTCAACCTGCCCAGCCCTTACATTAATCCAATTGGTACCAGAAACCCCAACGGCCCCCGCCCATCGGGGCTTGAAGAAATATATGGTCTGCATGATGCTTCCACGCAGAGCTGAAACCGACCCGCACACGAGTACTGGTAAACCGCTTAGAGGATCTAAGCCTGCCCAGGCAAAGCGGTGCGTGTCGGCACGTCCATGTTTATAAACCCTATTGGTTTTATTTGGCGACAGGGCTTGAGATGTCATTTCATCTCAATGTCGGGTAAAAGTCCCACACAATTGGAAGTAACGTCTCCTAAATGACCTTTACAGTGTTGACGGGGACGTTAAACCACAAATCAAACAAAAACCAGAAACCCCAAAACGGGTACCCTGGCAAACAGTGCAGGCCCAGATCAGACGCCACAGAACGTGGCGTCTGATCAGGGCCTACGCTTTTTGCAAAAAGTTTAGCCATTTTCCAAATAAACTTTGAAGAAACACAACCTGACACCCCTAAATTTTGAAATGGACTCCTGCTGAAGATTCCATTTGGTATAAAAAGGATTAATGGCTTATTAGCTAAGCTCTACAATATCTTCTTGGATACAGGGATCAGTCAAACCTCTCTCATCTCAACGGTCACGTGACATGACATTGGAGTGAGTTGGAGTGGGTGTAGACAGTATGACGTCCAGCCAACGTTGACTTGACGCCCGTCTGTTAGTCTACTCATTAGTTGTTGTTTTTATCGACTCTCAGTATGTTTATTTTTCTGTCTAACTGTCCGTCCGTTCATCTGTTGGTCAGTCATTCAATTAGTCGGTCTGTCTGTCGTCAATCTGTATACCTTCAGTTTGTCAGTCTCTCTTTCTCTCTCTCTCTCTCATCCCAACGGTCATGTGGCATTGAAGTGTGTTGGAGTGGGTGTCGACCGCATGACGTTTAACCAACGTTGACTCGACGCTCATCCGTCAGTCCACTCATTAGTTTATTTCGACTGTCAGTATATTTATTTGTCTGTCTAACTGTCCCTTCGTTTGTAGATAGATAGATAGATAGATAGATAGTAGATAGATAGATAGATAGATAGATAGATAGATAGATAGATAGATAGATAGATAGATAGATAGATAGATAGATAGATAGATACCGGTAGATCATCGGGATGGATGGATGGATAGATAGATAGATAGATAGATAGATAGATAGATAGATAGATAGATAGATAGATAGATAGATAGATAGATAGATAGATAGATTCAAGTTCTGTCCATATGTGATAGCTATACTTGGATAGCGAATAAAACGAAAAGTTACCTAAAAACTTATTTTGTAAGTAAGCTTTCGTGAATAACGGTATCTCAAATGGGTCATTCACGAAGACGGATTTTCGTCAATTAAAAACGGATCCAGGATAAATGAATTTCAGTTATAAAAGCAAAGTACCATGCTTTCCTTCTCGAGGCATTATTTCAATGTAAACGGGTATATTTTCTCTCAAAATGTCGGAATATTGTTAGTATTTTAAGTTCCGCCAATGCATTTGAATAGCGATGGCCGTTTCAATTGACGGCCAGTGCTTTGCGCATGCGCAAGAATGACGTCATAAACGGAATCCCTAAAACCTCCTATAGGGTTCGCCGGTCATCCGGGTACTTTCGTTTGTCACGTGATAGCAACGAGCATGCGGGTGAATACAAACGCCATTTTGAATAAGCAAATAGTGTAAATAAAACCCAAGTCACTAGCATATTTCTTACAATTTTGATAAAACATGCCAAAAATCTGTAGTGCAGGTGGTTGTACAAATCATCATTTACAACTGGATAAAAAGCTATCGTTCTATCAGTTCCCAAATGGAGAAAAACATCCAGAGAGACGGTCTCGGTGGATAAGGGCCTGCAATCGCCAGAACGCTGATGGTTCAGACTGGATTTCTAAATAAATTAGTTGCTGTGCAATGGCAAGGATATAAATGTAAACAGATTGTTCAGGAACTTACTATAAATGCGTAATTAAAAGAAAAATTTTATGCGCACCACCAAAACGCGAATACGGGAGTGATAGTTCTACTAAGAGAAGATACTGAGAGAATAACTACCGAGAGACAACTACAGCCGATTGGGGCTTAGCAACAACCAACCAACCAACCATGGATTTCTACATCAAAATATGTTTACATGTGCATTGAACATTTTATAACAGGTAATTGATTCACAATACATTATTCTTTGGGCCATGCTTTGTTGATAATGAACTGAAATTGACCTTTCTATTGGTAAAATTGTCTGTTGATTTCACTCTAGCAACACGAATTCGGCACGAACTAGTGCTCGTATTTCTCCCTTTCAACAACATTTCTGCACTTACCGAGGCGATCCCTTGGAACATCACCACAGGTGTTGGATGGGTGACTAAATTTAGAAATTGATTGTAATTAACTTTAAAGTGTAGAAAAAAAAAACCTCCTTACTGGGTGTGCTAAAGAAGATGAACAGGGGTCCTAAAATGAATGCCTCTGATCTAAAGGTCAAAACAACAACAAGGTCTTTAGAATGTGTGCCTTGTAAATGAACTAACAAACTAGCCTGTCCCCTATCCTTGGCATATCCTCGGATCTGGGTTCACACTATTTGCAGAAATGACATATGACATGCAAACAGTATGGACCCAAATCAGATGAGCAGTCTGATCTGGGTCCACACTGTTTGCAGAAATGACTTAAAGCTACCGGCAGTCAACGATTTTTACAGACAAACAGTGTGGACTCAGATCAGACAGCTCCTCTTAGCAATCTGATCTGTGTTATTTTGACAATAAACAGAATGTCAAACCTACCTTGACACTTGGATAGAGTATATTTCCCGAGTCCATGACACCTCCGAATACACAACACTTGACACTAGTCCGTAGACATCGGTTATCAGGCAGCTGTTATTTCACTAAATGGAAATTTCCCGCCTCGTTATTCTTTATTTTTAATCATTTTTACCTACAGTAACATGCATTTTCAGGTTAAACCGGTGTCGCTCACATGCATCTGTTGCAAAACCCTGGAGCATATATTAGTCAGCAACATTAACAAGCACCTAGCCTTTGAAAGCATTCTTGCTGACTGCCAGCATGGTTTCCGAAGTCGAAGGTCTTGTGAAACTCAATTAGTTCAGTTCTACCATGACATAGTGAGCAATCTGGATGGGGCCATTAATCGTGGCCACAAACAGACTGACCTGATTATCATGGATTTTGCAAAGGCCTTCGACAAGGTACCTCACAGGAGGCTATTGTACAAACTAGATCATTATGGGATTAGAGGATCCACACTTAAGTGGGTTAGCTCATGGCTCTCTGGACGCACTCAACAAGTTGTACTTGACGGCCAAGCGTCGGATCCAGTCCCTGTTTTGTCCGGTGTCCCACAAGGTTCGGTACTTGGACCGGTCCTTTTCTTGATATTTATTAATGATCTTCCTGATAATATCAGGTCATCTGTTCGTTTGTTTGCTGATGATTGTGTTTTGTATAGGAACATATATACTACTTCTGACTGTCTTATCTTACAAGATGACCTGGAAAGCCTAGCACGTTGGGAGGCCGATTGGCAAATGAAGTTCAATGTGGCCAAATGTCATTCAATGAGGGTGTCACGGCACCCTCCAGACAAGCAGATTAAATTCAACTACTCATTACATCAGCATACTTTGGAACATGTCCAATCCGCAAAATATCTTGGTATCACCATTACTGATAATCTTGATTGGGGTCAACATATTTCTGAGATTACCTCTAAAGCAACTAGGACATTAGGGTTTCTTAGACGTAATTTGGCTTTTGCACCTAGGCAGACAAAGGGTGTTGCATACAAAACCTTGGTTAGACCTCAATTAGAGTATGCATCACCAGTTTGGCACCCCCATGTTAAAACTCAGGTTCAGCAGGTTGAGAAGGTTCAGAGAACGGCTGCCCGATGGACCTGCAGGCGATGGCGGAACAGAAGCAGTGTTGGTGATATGCTCGATGAGCTGGAGTGGCCATCCTTGGAGGCCCGTCGCGAGCAGTCCTCTTTAACCTTCTTTTATAAGATTCACTCTGACACAGTGTCTCTTAATAAAGATAAATACTTGACCCCTGTGACTACTTCAACTCAAACAAGGGCATCAAAACTAAACAACAGTCAATATCGTAGGTACCAGGCCTATAGTGATGCCCTGAAGAATTCTTTCTTCCCTAGAACTATTCCTCAGTGGAATAGTCTTCCCTCCTCTGTGGTAAATGCCAAAACTGCAGAGGAGTTCAAAGCCCGCATAGTGTAGATTGGGATCCAGAGGTGTGCGTTTTAGTACACCTCTGAAAGCAGATTGTAAATAGTTTTAAGAACTCATCCAGTGGGTGTGTTTTTTTTTTTTTTTTTTTTGCTAAATTCTAAATTTAGCGCACCACCCAACTGAGGTAATGGCCAAGTTTGACCGACTCAGTATATGAAGATAGATAGATAGATAAAAAACCATTTTATTCAATGTAATTGATAGCGATCTAAAGGGTAATTGCCGGTCGCTCTGTTATTGTTTTCACCTCCAAAAATGGCGGCCTATCGGTTGCTACTGGCAGTGACGTCACGCCGGCGAACCCTATTCACACTTTTCCTAGGCAGGCTTATACGTTAACCAGTAGAGTGCACATTCTTTCGCAAGAAACCTTCTTGAATCAGCGGAAGGTAGATAATGACCGTTGAAAAGATTTCATGATCAATCTCCACAAAAGAATGTTGCCGACCCCGGCAGGCATCGAACCCGCATCCTCCTGATCAGCAGTCAGACGCGCATCCAACTGAGCTACCAAGGCCGGCACAGCAAATGTAGGTTGTAAGGTTATACTTATAGGCGCTCGTTAGAACCGCCTAATTTTCTCGAGTACCCACAAACTATGTCTTGGAATAGAAATAAGAAAAATAATGTATAGCCCCGTAAACCCCAGTTTTCTCTGTGTAAAGTGGTGTTTATGCTGTTTATGTGGGTGTTTATTTCACGCATTTTTTATCGTCGAAGTTGAAAAGAAAGTACCGTTGAAAATTACTGCCAACTGTGACAATTCGATGTATAGATGTGGCGTTTGTTCATTTTGTAAAGTCTGAACGTCGTGACAATAATGCCAGTTAAAAGGGGGCAATGTTTGGCACAACTGTCATTTCTAAATCGGTAATGGATGTCAAAACTACTCCTGCACCGGTTGACACGACAATGGTCTGTTTGTTTAACTTTGGTGAAAGTAAGCCGTTTATATGCCATTTCTGTAATTGGGACACTATCCTAAAGGTGTTGATGTGTCCGGATTGTGTTAGAGGGTTTCTTTTTGTCGAGCATCAAGTATCGAGTTGTAAAAGTCGAGTATCGAGTCAAAATTGTCGAGTATCGAGTTAAAAAAGTCGAGTATCGAGTCAAAAAAGTCGAGTATCGAGTCAAAAAAGTCGAGTATCGAGTCAAAAAAGTCGAGTATCGAGTCAAAATTGTCGAGTATCGAGTTAAAAAAGTCGAGTATCGAGTCAAAAAAGTCGAGTATCGAGTCAAAAAAGTCGAGTATCGAGTCAAAATTGTCGAGTATCGAGTCAAAAAAGTCGAGTATCGAGTCAAAATTGTCGAGTATCGAGTTAAAAAAGTCGAGTATCGAGTCAAAATTGTCGAGTATCGAGTTAAAAATGTCGAGTATCGAGTTAAAATTGTCGAGTATCGAGTTAACACTAACATAATTATGCAGCATGACTTTGCAGGTATGTCTTATTTGAACAAGCAATAACTCAAAAATAATGACTTGTGTTTGTTTGTTTTATCCTAAAATATGTCATCATTTTAACAAGCTAATTTTGCTGATCTAGGGCAACAGTGGTCCTAAAGTGGTCTAATATACCAAATATTTATAAATTTAGTATGCAACACATCTACACTGACAATTTTATTTTTCCTCTTTTTTTATTGTTCATTTTAACCTATTTGTACAGGAACACCAAAACAGTAATTAGTACGCAAACAGTGCAGGCCCAGATCAGAAGACGCAGAACGACCTTCACTCATCACGAAAACACACCTATATAAATTTGACCCCCTTAAACCCCAGTTTTATATAGTAAAACTGGGGTTTGCAGGGGTATAAATTATTTTTTTCTTATTTCTGCTCAAAAACATAGATTGTGGGTACTC
Source organism: Lucinisca nassula (assembly GCA_963580285.1). NCBI lineage: Eukaryota > Metazoa > Mollusca > Bivalvia > Lucinida > Lucinidae > Lucinisca > Lucinisca nassula. Next base: position 84,996,030 of record OY757013.1, on the reverse strand, counting down.
GTTAGAACCGCCTCGTCGGGGCGGTTCTAACGAGTATTTCCATAATATATGTTTTGAGCAGAAATAAGAAAAATATCGAAATTTTTCATCTGAAAATTATCTTTTTTTGGTGGTAAGAATTATAATGTATTTGTATAGGCGTGTTTTCGTAATGATTTGCAAAATTTCCAGCAAATTTTCAAGTAGTTTTTGAAAAAAAAAAAACAACATGACACCCCTAAATTTTGAAATGGACTTATTCTGTATATGGTGGAAGATTCCTTTTGGTACAAAATCTGCAAAGCAACAATTTTCCCCTTACAGATAAACAATATTTGAGTGTCTTGAAACATTAAATCTTGTAATTCCCAACTGATGTGCCTAGCATCAAAATGCACCTATTAAAATAAACTAAAACAAACACTGGATGCCAAAGCTGATATTAATGGACATTATACATGCTGCCCTAACAAATGCAGCCCATTTACTGGATAATTAATAGCTTTTACACCAAAACAATGATGAGTTTCTGATGGCCCAAATGGAGTGCTGGAACCACAAGATGACCAGAGGATCAGTTGAGAGAAGATTTCTCATCTTGGAAGTGCTACTGAGGTTAATAAAATGGATTCAGAAAAAGTTTTTATTATGGTTTTGTTTGTTTGATTTGAGGTTTAACGTCCCTGTCAACACTGTATAGGTCATTTTGGAGACGTTGCTTCCAATTTTGTGGGATTTTTACCCGACATTGAGATGAAATGGCATCTCAAGTCCTGTCGTCCAATGAAACCAATAGTGTTTATAAGCATGGACGGGCCGACTCGCACTGCTTTGCCTGGGCAGGCTTAAATCCTCTAAGCTGTTTACCAGTACTCGCGTGCGGGTCGGTTTCAGCACTGCGTGGAAGTATCATGCAGCCCATCTATTTCTTCAAGCCCCGATGGGCGGGGGCCATTTTATTATGGTCAGTTTTCATTTTATATAATTGTATGCTAATGTACAGCTATAATATACGTTTACCTTCAAAGTTCAATAAAAAAAATGAAAGTGCTGATAGCGCGGACGGGTCGATTGTCTTTGAGTGAAAGTTAGGAAAATGGTCCTGAATGGGGACTTAAGACTAGTTTTTTTTTGTTAAACCTTTGAACTCGATACTCGACAACTTTGACTCGATACTCGACTTTTTTGACTCGATACTCGACAATTTCAACTCGATACTCGACTTTTTTAACTCGATACTCGACAATTTTGACTCGATACTCGACTTTTTTGACTCGATACTCGACAATTTCAACTCGATACTCGACTTTTTTAACTCGATACTCGACAATTTTGACTCGATACTCGACTTTTTTGACTCGATACTCGACAATTTCAACTCGATACTCGACAATTTCAACTCGATACTCGACATTTTTGACTCGATACTCGACACTTTACAAACCGTGAAACTCATTGTGTTACGCCCCTGGTGCCAGGACTGTCAGTGTCAATCGTCTGTATCGAGAGACTTGCCAGAACTTTCTTTTATAAACTACATCTAAAAAGACTAAGATTATGTAAACAACGAGAATGATGGCTGTCAACACCCCAACGCTTTTACAATTAGTTAGATTTTAGACTTTATTAAATTTGTCGTTTAACGTTTACGTCCGGTGGACGGTGCTCCTGAAAGAAAAGGAGGAACATACAGAAGAAACAGAAACAGAAACAGGTCCGTTTCCGGCGTTTAGGTGTGCCGTACTGGCTAAATAAGGGCTGTTCCTATATACATCCCTAACAACATACGTCACCGTTATGTCAAGTATTGTGTGGGTTTCAACCGTCCAATTGTAATTAGTGCTCGTTATAAATATGAAATAAAGGCACTGCCTTTTGAGCAAACACACTCATATACACCCCTATCTATCTATCTATCTATCTATCTATCTATCTATCTATCTATCTATCTATCTATCTATCTATCTATCTATCTATCTATCTATCTTCATATATTGAGTTAGTGACTCAGTTAGTTTGCAGCGTGGACACTTTAATGTACTTTGAAGCACTAGCGTTATACTATAGAGTTGGGGCTTATCATCGTTTTGTAAATCTTGGGAAGGTAGAAATCCACATGTAGCCAGATAGCTCATTGTGTGTCATACAATTCCCAGGGCTTTATTTTATACCCTTGAGTGATAGTTTGTGAAAAGTTTTAATTGCTTGGCCAGACGGGAAGCGCTTTCCACCCTACCGAGAAGTACCGGTAAAAATGCTTCGGCAAATGCTCCGGTTACCCGTTGGTCCAGTCGCGGTGCTGGGTTTTACCGTCTAACCTTTGCGGCTCAGTGCGGTACGTTTCAGTTAATTTAATTTAAACGCGTGACGTAGTTTCGAAACTTTCCCGCGACCAAACTTCAACGTTTGATGCGGCATCGGTCTTCGAAAAGAGCTTTTTAAAATTATGTCGACGCATTTTGTGTTTATGTTTTAATAGGTCTTAACTCCTTTTGGTTTTGAGAAGCAATTTTTGGATAGGAATACAATTCTCATGAACTCTGTAAAGATGGCGGATTATCGCGAGAAACTGAACGAGATTCCAGGCGAGATTTGGGTGCCTAAGTATGTTGTTCCAGTCTCTCTACAGTAAAGCAAACACTTCGTGTGTTTGCTATAACTTCGTGTGTTTGCTATAAGCAGTGCGTTGCAATTGAAGTTGTAATATGAAATAAAGGCACTGCCTTTTGAGCAAACACATTCATTTACACCCCTTAGGTTGTAAATAGCTATTGGTATCTGATGCTAGAGACCCCCGGTTCGATTCCCGGCAGCGAAAATAAGTTTGGTATCCGAATATAGGAGCGTGGTAGCTCAGTGGTTAGTGTACTAGAGGCCCCCGGTACGATTGCAGGCAGCAGTAATAAAATCGAGGTGTTCTAACACGCTCCACTGGCATCATTTGTAGGGATGAATGCCACAAATTGCACCGTCCTTCGGATCGGGATGTTAACTGGAGGCCCCCATGTGCAGGGAGAACCATCCCCTCCGCAAGCAAATGATCCCTACCGAAATTGCATGAATTCTGTGTAGGCTTTCATCCTGAAAACCTGGCGTGTATGCAATGTACACCTGCACGTTATCCTCGTTGACGGGTGTTGCAGTATATATAGAAAAAAGAATAGTGAAATAGAACATCAAACTACCTGCTTCGATTCCCAGCAGCGACAATAAAGTTTGGTATCCGAACATGTTCCACTGGCATCATTTGTATGGATGAATGCCCAAAATTGCACCGTCCTACGGAACGGGACGTTAACTGGAGCCCCCCCCCCACACACACACACACACCTACCTGGGTATGTCAATCCTGGACATGACCTATCTCTGGGCTAAGACAACCATGCTTGCAGGTTTTCCGACCCGAAAGCAGCGAAAACTAGAGAATATTCCCTGGGGTATATGGACCGACATCTGCTATCAGCTCTCCTTCATCGGCATGGACACCAGACTTAAGGGCCAACTTCAAAAGAATAGTGTCACTTCAGGGATCCATATGGGCTTCAAGAGGGATCTTCCCTTAATTACATAAAAACTGTTTTTCAAAGTTTTTTATTTGGTCTGTTGTGAGGCAAAGGTGTCGGGAGTCAAACTGATATTGACTTACGCTTGGGCAAGGCCTGCTGTCTTTGCAGCAGGTAGGGGTACAGAGTGAGTGTTGTTACTTCTTCAATTTGTAAACTTTTGTTCATTTTCCCCTTTCTCCCCTGCCCCCCCCCCCCCTCTCTAATGTACCTCTTCTATCTCTTTAGTCCCGTTCTCTGGGAGATGACACAAAATGACCGACCAGGGTTGACGTGCCGTTAAACCAAAAACAATTGTTTGAGCTTCACCGCCGCTAGTATGACGATGCTCCAGTGTTGGTCCTGTGTGCACTTCATGGGCAGAAAATTACATAGGGTGACTCAGTTAATTTCCAGCATGGACACTTTAAAGTATCCTGGAGCACTAGCGATATGCTATGGATTTGGGGCTCATCATCACTTTGTAAATCTTGGGAAGGTAGCCAGATAGCTTATTGTGACTTTTAATATGCCCAGGGCTTTATTTTATGTCCCTGAGTAGTAGTTTGTGAAAAGTTTTAAATGCTCGGCCAGAGGAGAAGCGCTTTCCATCCTACCGAGAAGCTCCGGTAAATGCTTCGGTAAATGCTCCGGTAACTCGTTGGTCCAAGCGCGGTGCTGGGTTTTACCGGCTAACTTTTTCGGCTCAGTGCGGTACGTTTCAGTTAATTCAAACGCGTGACGCAGTTTCGAAACTTTCCCGCTATCAAACTTCGGCGTTTGATGGAACAGTCTTCGGAAACAGCCTTTTAAAATTATTTCGACGCTTTTTGTGTTTCGGTTATAATAGGACTTGACTCCTTTTGGTTTTTAGAAGCATTTTTTGGATGTGAATACAATTCTCATGAACTCTGTAAAGATGGCGGGTTATCGCGAGAATTTGAACGTGATTCCAGGCGAGATTTGTGTCCCTAAGTATGTAGTTCCAGCCTGTCGACAGTAAACCAAACACTTCTTGTGTTTGCTATTAAAAATAACACGATCTCAGGCACAGCCTAGATGCGGGCATGAACAATTGGTGTATAAATGTCATTTGGCCAGTAACAATTCTGATTCTGTTATCTAAGTATAATATGAAATAAAATATAAATGCTACTTTGTTCCATACTACCAGACCCTTTCACCCTCTGTCCTTGAACAAGATTTTATTTGGGGATCCTTTCTTGACTGATCAGGATAATCTGCTTATTTTCGGTGCTGTCCAAAAAATTTATCAAAGATACTAAACGTTTCAATAATTCTTAAAAATACATGTATGAACATGCATCTCTTTTGACAGATCATGAACCTGTCTATTACTTACTTGTTAAAAGTGGCTGCCTTGACTTACAGAATTTCCCGACATGGTTATTTATTTATTTATTTATTTATTTATTTATTCATATTTATTTATTTATTTATTTATTTATTTTTATTCATTTATTTATTTCAATATGCTGTATTATATTTAGCCATTACCATGTGCATAAATAATTTGTGTGTATAATTGTAGGGGAAGGGCCGTAACTAATGTTATGAGAACTTGTGGCCCAACCCCATTGCTTGCTATTATATGCAATAAAATATGATTAAACTAACTAAACTACTGCCGTTTGAGCACACGCATTCAGTTTCTATTGATGTGGAACATAAAAAAATACCGATGGTGCTATAAACCTCTCCCTGTGACGTCAGAGCGCTGTGTAAAAAGTAAAATCTGGATACGACTACTGGAGCATTGACAAGCTGGACACCTGATCAGACGCCACATAACGTGACAGAATTCAGTGTCTGATCAGGTCTACACTGCTTGCATAAAATACTGGAAGGGTTGACAAACAATTAAAATCTCGGTTCTGGACTATTTTCCCAGCCTACATTCAGAGGCATTCATTCATTCACTCTATATCTCGAGTGCTTTGATTTTATTGTGTCAGTGTTATCTACGAACTTTCCGGACAACCCTTCTATAAGTGCATGCAGCTTAATAATTTAGCTTTAAAATATACAATGGGAGGTATAATTATTTCATCAATGATTTTAAAAGCATTACGTCATTACTAGCAAAGGCATGTTCAGTCAAAAACGTGTAGGAGATTTCAGTTTTAAACAAGGTCCAGGAAAACAATGTCTACAGTTTCATCCTATAGTTTCTAAGTAACGGTGAACGCTTTTGTTTGTTTGTTTTGGAGTTTAATGACCCAGTCAACACTATTTTAGATCAGCTTAAACTTCTGCTAAACGAAGTTTACTTGGAAATTTGAGTTTGGCAAAAGGACAGTTTTAATGTTAACGTTCGCATTACGATTAAAGAAAATGTTGCAGTATGGTTCTAGGAGCGTTATGGAACGTTACAGTGAGGTTTGAGGAACGTTGTACTGTGGTTGTATTGGGGGTTGTTGAAAGTTTCAAGTAAGTTGCAGGAAACTTCATAAAAACGTTTTACCAAAACATTTAGAAATCCTTTAGAGGAATAAAACAAAACCCCTAAAACAACCTAACCCCAATTTGGCCAAAACGTTTTCGTAACCAAAATAAAACGTTCAGGAAACGTGTCTGAAACATTTTTTTTCTTAGCCAGGGTTAAACCTCAGTTCAAACAAACAAAATCCTCCATTATGTATATTGCGCCTTTTTAGTTAGGTTTTGATAATCTGAGTCACCACCTGTATGGGAAAGAGCTGCTGACTCGGTTTACCCGTTGTCCATCTTGTAAACTGTCATCACTCTATGTTTCTACTTCTTTCCCTAGTGATATTGCATGAAACATTTGGAAACTGATTGTATCAGTTCCTGATCATTTCTTTTTTTTAATTTTCTGTCATAAGATCAAGCAGAGATCTGTCTTGAAGAAACATCGCTCCCTATAAATAAAATTAACGCACCTCAATGAGAGTCTGTGCCCTTTCGATATCATTTTCGTCCTCCGTTTTGCAAGAGTGGGCTGTGATTGTGGCTCTGTTGTTTTTTTCTTTTAAAATCTTAGCATAGAAGAAGTGGTTGCAATGATCAGGAATCGATACAGTTAACCCACAGCTCCCATTAGAGACACCAAAGGGAAAGAAACACAAACATGAAACAACAGACCCTAATGGAAACATCAATAGCGGAAAGCCAAAAGGACAGTTACTTTCCCACAAAATGGCCAATAGGCTATCCAAAATAAAATAATATAAGCGACACAAACACCCAAAGACAAACCATAACAAAACTAAACCGCGACAGAAGAATCGCATTGGAACGGTCGGCGGAAACGAATTCACCTGGTGGGGGCGGCGGGGGGGGGGGGGGCTTAAAGCGATTTAACAGGATCACAATCCTCGCCCTTACTTCCGTCGCGATTAAGACAAATAATTTGTTCAGTCCGCATGAAGGCCTCCTAACTCATCAGTGCAACATCTTCGCGAACACAAAAATCAAACAACCATAGAGATAAAGCAACGGTGAGGACTCGACAGCAAGAAACCACTGAAATGCTGGAGCAAAAGAAAACCAACAGTTAGACTCCGATGGGCATGTACCTTACCGGCCCCGAGAGCTCAATGGCTAGAGCGTCCGCTTCGGAAATGGGAGGTCGCGGGTTCGATCCCAGGCCGCGCCATACCAAAGGCATAAAAATGGTACTAGGAGCTCCCTTGGCTGTAGCTCGCATTATCAGGGGTAGTCCTAGGTGGATAAATGAAGGCAGGTAAGTATTTGTAAATTGTTAATGGATACTTTGTTTGTCGCAATAAAAGCTCTAAAGAGCTTATGTTATTTGTTTCTAATATGCGACGTTTATAAAACTGCTTTATCTTTATCTGTATAGGTGTATACCGGGACGTTTCGGTCCTGAGTCGTTTCGGTCTGGGTCGTTTCGGCCTAAATTTGGACACCGGTCATTTCGGCCTTTTTCGGTGGGTCGTTTGAGTCCTGTGTCGTTTCGCCCTGGGTCGTTTCAGCCAGATATTATTTTTTTCCAGAAGAGTAGATCTCTACCTGTTGAATAGCAATTATTTTATATATTTTGAATATTTTTACATGGACTTTCAGTTTAGCCATGATTATGATAGCCCAGTTAAAGAATTTTAGAAGATCTTTTCATAGCCATGTTTCCAGTTTGCACCAACGAGGTGGTGTGACTAGGATTTGATCATTGTCTGAAAACAACTTGGTGCCTGATGCTCTGTCTCTGGTCGGGCCCATCGGAGTCTAACTGTTGTTTTTTTTTTTTGCTCCAGCATTTCAGTGGTTTCTTGCTGTCGGGTCCTCACCGTTGTCTCACCTCTGTGGTTCTTTGATTATTTGTGTTCACGGAGATGTTGCACTGATGAGTTAGGAGGCCTTCATGCGGACTGAACAAATTTTTTGTCTAAATCGCGACGGAAGTAAGGGCGAGGATTGTGGCCACGTAAAATCGATTTAAGCCCCCCCCCCCCCCCAGTGGAAATCTTTCCACTGACCGTTCCAAGGCCGTTTTTCTGTGGCGATTTATTTATGTTGTTGTTTGTTACTTACTGTGTATATCACTTGTGTCTTTTTATTTTGGATGGCCATATGGCAATTTTGTGGGAAAGTAACTGTCCTTATGGCCTTCCTTTGTTTAGGTTTCCATTATGGTCTGATCGCTTAATGTTTGTGTTTCTTTCCCTTTGGTGTCTTTGATGGGTGAAGTAAGTTAATTGTATCGATTCCTGATCTTTGTTTTACTTCTACTTTACTACAATGATATATATAGAAGCCTCCGTGGTGCAGTGGTTACGCTACTCGCCTTGTAAACCAGGGGTCTTAGGATCGATCCCGGGCTTCTCCAGACTTCGGATGAGTCTTTAAACCGAGGTTCCGTCTCCGTATGACCTTAGCTGTTGGTGGGACGTAAAACTCAAACATTCACACTCACTACAATGATATATAAAATTTTATATCGGATAACATTCACACAGCAGGCACACGGCGTTAGGCCGACGTCAAATCAAAGTCGGTACAACGTTATGACGTTGCATCAACGTAGATGTGACGTTGCATAAACCTCATGAAATTGCACTGACGTTGATGTGAGTTCTTTGTCACATGCAATGCACAATAAAAAAGATTGTTTAAAGGTCCTTTGACAATCGTTATGAGAGATTACAAGCATAAGTAATTGGATGTTGTCTCTGAGCACCTGATATATACATTGATTGTTGACATTTAAAAGATTTCCTTGAAACGAACTATAACATATTTGGATATTTTACGTTAACAGAATTCGCCGACGAAGTCAAAGGGCTTAAAATGATCTCTCCTACATAATTAAAGACGCTCGCATTTAACGCGTATTTTCACACCTAATTAAGGTCACGCAACGGTACTCATTTCTTCGCCAATAGACAAAAAGAAGGGGATTAGATAACTCCAGCAAAATTGATTAACGGGTGATTGAATAACGGATCCTTAACGTGTGATGATTTAATTTACTACTTTAAAAAGCCAACAACTTATAGTGTGGACTAAATAATTAAATAAATGACACATTGGATGGCATGATGATTGCAGAAGGTTCATATCTATGAAGACTCTGATTTCGAATGCGAGCATGCGCATGATGGTCTGGTTCTATCCTGATTGAAAAACGACATGCACTCTTGGATCAGTTTCCGGGTCATATCGGCCCATAACAAAATCGGCCCATGCCAAAATCGGCCCATGACAAAATCGGCCCATAGCAATTTCGGCCCTTAAATGATTTCAAGGCATTATCAGCCAAAAAAAAAAGATATAGTTAATTTATGATAAAATACATGTATATACAATTTATTTTTACCCTTTTTCACCGCTCGACATCTGTAACATTATTTTCAATAATTACCTCCCTCAGATCGGCCCCCGCCCATCGGGGATTGAAGAAATAGATGGGCTGCATGATTCTTCCACATAGAGCTGAAACCCGACCCAACACGAGTACTGGTAAAATAGGAGTCGAGGCAATGATCAGGAATCGATACAATCAACCCACAGCTCCCATCAGAGACAACAAAGGGAAAGACACACAAACATGAAACAACATACCCTAATGGAAACACCAACAGCGGAAAGCCAAAAGGACATGTACAGTTAATTTCTCACAAAATGGCCAAAAGGATATCCAAAATAAAATAACACAAGCGACATAAACACCCAACGACAAACCATCACAAAAATAAACCGCTTAGAGGAACTAAGCCTGCCAAGGTAAAGGAGTGCCAGTCGGACCGTTCATGCTTATACACACTATTGGTTTCATTGGGCGACACAGATGTCATTTCATCTCAATGTCGGGTAAAAGTCCCACAAAATTGGAAGCAACGTCTCAAGAATGACCTGTGCAGTGTTGACGGGGACACCTCAAATCAAACAAACATAACCTCCCTCAGATGTGAGTCTTCTCGCAATGCAAACTTTGTAATGGAAGATAAGTAAAAAAAAAAATAATATAAAAGAGGGTGTGTTTATTTAGCCAAAAATGTGTATTTATGAACTTGGAAATTGTAGTTCTGGGGTCATTGCTTATTTGTTTATATTTTTGGCACATGTTGGTATGCAAAATGATCAATAATCACTTTACGTTGTTGCCTTTATCGACACGTGCCTTAAAGTAACAAACAGAAAGATTATCATTACTCAAACCTCAGTCATTATTGTGGCACGTAACAAACAGCCATAAGTTTATGTCTCCTAATGCGTGTCTTTAATTCTTTCTTTGTTTCTTGCTTTCGGTTTCGTTTTATGAATATTATTGGACACGGCACATCGACAGCTATATGTGGGCCTAACGCCGGGATCCAACGAAAGACTCACATCAGCTTGTGCATCCGCGCAGTCTGATTTGTGTGTAACTATGAATCAAAAAGGAGCCAAAGCTTCCCCATGCCTCCAGCGATCATGACCATACTGTGCGGCTGAGCAAGTCGAGCTTTGTATGCTGCCCATGTGACGTAGCCAAAGCTTCCTCACGCCTCCAGCGATCATGACCATTATGTGCGGCTGAGCAAGATGGTTTGTCTATGCTGGACGAATTGTAGAAATTGCTGGGCCCTTGCTTGCTTATTTACTTTGTGTTTCAATTGGCCTAATGTTCAAATAAAAATCAAAAATGAGTTCCTTTAAGAGCAATGAAAACATTCATAAGAAAGAAGATGGGTCATACTACGTAGTTTCGGCTAATAAAGCCTCATTAGTGACCCTGTAATGATCCGTCAAAGAAAGCCAGAGGAAACCCACTGCAATTTTGCGAATTTCGAATAGGCAGTCGATGCAAAGACTGATATAATGGGGTCCAAAGACTATTTGGCGGGGTAAAGCATTTTCTGGGAAAGAATGAAAATTTGTAGTAGTTTGTAGGGGTAGTGATGAGTCTGCGTGCCAAGGTGGGGTTTTGTCTAGAGTCCCTCCTGATATGTGGATATATGAATTGTCTTTCTTATATATGCATGGCGAAAACACCAGTGGGACATAGTGCATTCTTTCATTTTCTCCAAAAAGACTACTTTTCCGACCAAAAAGTGATATTTGTTTTATTTATACTCCGATCAAACAGTGGCGGTTCTAACGAGTACCCACAATATATGTCTTGGATCAGAAAGAAGTATAGTAACATATACCCGCTAAACCCCTAAATTTCCCTATATCAAGTGGGGTTAAGTGCGGTATTATTTTCTCGGACTTGTAAGCATGATGTAATTTTTTATCATTTGAGGAAATAGTATTTATTTCTCAAACTGGACATTGTTACGAGATGGAATAGGAAACCTCTCTGGTTCTTATGCACATCTAAATTATTTTAGTAGATATATGGTAGGGCGGTGCGAGTGAAATATTTTGGGTGAAATATGTTACGCAAACTGTGCTGCTCCATGAACAAGTCATGCACATATCATACGATGTATGCATGAGTGGTTTATAGAGATCTGTTTTTACAATACAGGGGGCCGCTATAAGGCTGAGTTCTATAAAATTTGCCTAAAAATCGCCAACCGCCAAATTGTGCCATATATGATTTTCATTCCCGTCACGTGTTGTGTGGGTGTTCGTTTTGACAGGAGTCATGGCATTGATTTATAGGGTCGTTTCATCAATTTTTCCTATTGGAAATATACTATTTGAACGCAAATCCATTATCTACTCGAGTTTTGCTATCTGGCTTCATTTGTGGCCGGTATCTCCACCTCGCCACGATTTAAGCAAGGTAATATGAGTAGGCATGATTTTCTGGTAGTATTCATAGATATATAAACCCTGAGAAAAACGAACACTTTAGCAGCAGGTCAAGTTGTAACGTGTACCTACAACATTGTGTCGGGAAATAGAAAGTATATTGAAAGGTATGTTAAATCTATGTTTAGTATTATTTTTGTATGAACATGCTTGTAGGTTTTGGAGGGGTTTACTTGTAGTATACCCCAACTTTCTGAAGCCTATTCTGAATTCACTGTTGAAGCCTGTAGTGATTAGGCTACTAGCTTTGCCAGCTGGACGTCGCAGGATTAATCCCAGGCTTCTCCAGTAGTGGAATGAGTCTTTCTAAGTGAGGTCCTGTCTCATTCTGACCCTAGATGTTGGTGAGACGTAAAGTTTGGACACCTGCTCATTCTAGATTCATTTAGGCTTTTGGACCCCTTTTGTAGAATGTAATTAATAAACACCGGGTCACTGGTTTGACCCATGACTTTTGTCTAGCTGTGGTTAGAAAACCGTGGTTCCGTCTCAATATGATATTAGGTGTAGAGGGGACGTAAACTTAAGACGGGTTTAACCATATCTTCATCATCAGGGCGAACTCTTTCAAGAGCCTGTCGGGTTATCCGTGATGATGAACCGTAATGAATTTTATTGTACAAGCGTGTTCACTTTGATTAGAAATAATTTTGTTCAAGAAGAATTACGAGTTCATTTTGTAATGATGCCGTTTTTTTCTGATAAGTGAGTTTGGGCATGTATGTACATATAAAGAACGTGATGATGATAGGTGGGAGTATTTGGTCGCCACACGTCATAACGGCCTGAGCGGCGGGGATGACGTCAGCTGCGTCATCGGCGTCGCGAGGACGGTTGTGACGGGGTGCCTACCAAATACAGAGAGAATTTACGGCAAACAGTGTTGGCCCTTATGAGACACTAACAAATGTTGTGGATTATAGATGAAAATCTTCTGTTTGTAGTTTCTATCTGTTGTAAATGTAATGAATTTGTGAATAGCTATATTTGTGAGCCGTGTCGCGGAGAAGGATATGAAATAGAGATTGTTATGTTTCCTGTAATTGGCGGCTGACCAGGTAGCGCAAAGGCGTGGTCTGTTCAATTGCCTCTTACTTGTGATAATGTAGTGAGCACAAATTTGATGAGTATTATGCTCAGTAGTAGTGAGCATTAATTGATTTCTGTAGTGCTCAGTAAGGAAACATGAACTTTGAGTATTATTGTGTCAAGCACTGGGTGCTGATAATTTGATGCACAGTCGAGTTCTGCTGTACGGTTATTTGTCGCATGCACTAATCAGCCTGTATGTCTGGTCGGCGCATGCGCAATAACGGTATATGCATGAACATATTCTTACTTCTCCGGGAGGGGGATCATGATATAGCATGTATGTTTTGTGACTTGTGTCTTAGTCCAGTTATCGTAATTTGCAGGCACAACAATGTGTGGTGACCTGCTGCTCCCTGCTTCATAGCAGCAGGTACTGGTACGACGCTGGGGGTTAGAGTCCAGCAAGGGCGGACAGACCGCCGTAATCAGCGCATACCAGAATCAGAATCAGAATCATTGTCTATTGTCAACAAATGTGAGACCATGGAAGAGGTCAACTAAATAACCTGCAGGTGATTTGGACGATCGCTAAACCTGTGATCGCTAAACCTGTGATCGGCAAACCTGTGATCGCTAAACCTGTGATCGGCAACTATGTCGATAGACTAGTTTGCACTAGTTCGCGAGAGGAAGTTTCACGCGAGAGGGGGATACACCCTAAATTATAAACTGGCCAGTCGCGTCTTGTGTTGTTTCTTTTTTTGTTTTTGTTGTTGTTTTTGTTGTTTGCTTCTGTAGGTATTCACGTCACCCGTTCCGAGCACAGAACATTGTTTTGCCTTCGGAGCGGACGTCGTGAGTTGGCTACAGAAGCAACAAATTGTGATGTTTTGTGTTAGTAAGTGTTAAATGTAGATACTGTAAATAATTCATGTCATTCATTTAATATCTTTCTTGTGCCTTACCCCACAGCTGCCCGTACACCTGTCAGAGATCACGCTCGGTTGTCTTGTCAGCATGGGGGTTTGAGGGACGCCGTAAACCCACATGTAACAGACATAGTTTTCTTTTTATCCCATTTTCGACTTACATGCTACTGATTTAATTGGCCGTGCAAGCAAATCAAGTATATGCAACCATTGTAACCATACCATCATTAAGATTGTGGATCGAAATTGCAATGTGCCGATTTTATATGGGCCGAAATGTACGCTTCTTTGCTATTAATAACAGAACGGATCTCCGATATGCAATACTACAATGTAATACTTTGAAATGGTGTGGAAAAAATATCGGTTCGAAACGACCCACCCCAAATTGGCCGAAACGACCTGCCCCAAAAAGTGGGCCGAAACGACTCAGGCCGAAACGACCCGCGACCAGTGCGTAAGATGTGCCGGTAAGTTCCGTCAAATATATGGTGCGTAAAGGGGGAGTTCCAGCCTGTAGTAAATTTCCATAGGGTTCTGCCCACGCACAGTTTTGCATGATATTGTGCATAATTACTGCTTGGTAAATGACTATTCATTATCTAGCCATTTCACTCTTATATCTGTTTTCGTTATAAATCTACAAAGTTTTGTTTATGTCCACATCTGAAAGGAGGGGTACCCCCAAACAAGTGTATATATATATTCCACCTTTTGATGTTTTGGAGTTATTTTGTTCTCAGGCATCACTGTAGTCAACTGTGATTATCTTTGTGTCACATTTAGGATTGCTTAGGCAAAGTTCGATACACCATGCTCAATTTCATATGGAGCAGACCCCAGAATTCACAACCATAAAATCTTTTGGAGTATGTTTGACGTTTGATTTCACACCGTTGCAGTTCTTGTCATCCCATCATTTTAATATGAAAATTGACCATATATATGTAGAACATTTTATCAAACTTTCTTGAAAATCTGAGACCGGTAACATACCGAATTTGAACATTGAATAGTCAAAGTTTTGAACTGTTTCAAACCATTTGTAGATATCATATGGTGCGACATTTTCAATCGAAATATTGCTCGCCAATATATAATAAACATTAATATGTGTAAGTTTATATGATGGTGTATAGTATGAGCTCATATATAATCAGCTTTTGTATCAATTATGATGCCCTGATGAACACAAAAAAAAAAACAAAAAAACATTCATTCGAGCTTTCGTTAACAATTCAATCAGATATTTTTTAAAAAATACTTCATTTTATAACAACGTTTTTGCATTAATGTAATTCTATATAGAAGTGGAGGCAATGCTGAAGCTTAGTATGACAAAGATTGTTGAAATGGCAAGTAAACTGGATGGTTCTGTAAACCAGACAATTTTACTTGACTCTAATAAGTATGTATTTAACTGATACAGTGATCTTAAAAAGTTTGAAAAGTCTAATTGTCATACTGGAATGACACAGGTTGCTTGAATGGCCAAGAATAATGATGTTTGTATTATATTTTAGCCAGGTAGGTCATAATAACAAAGACAATATTTTCTGATCTTTTGGCCCACTGTATACACAGATTACTGTAGACAAAATGGTACTGTTGTTTTTGGCTCACTTTGACAATGCCCCTTCAGTCTACTTCAATCGCACTAACTGTCACCTTGTAAGAAAGTTATATTCTTATATATGATCACCTATGTTCTAAAATATGATCCAGAAAACAAGCAGTTATTTTTGGAAAGCATAAATTAATATAATAGAGAAGACTTAATTCAACTTTCAAACACTTTCACAATTTAAAATAGCAAACAGTACATGTGCTAGCAGTACTTTAGAAAAATGTGAAGCCAGCTGCACTGATTTTGATTCAGCCAATGTGCTAGTGGTACAGTAAACAAGTTGTCCATGCCATTTGTAAATCTTCGCCCCCGTCCATTGGGGCTTGAAAAAAATGATTTGGCTGCATGATGCTTCCACACAGAGCTAAAACTAACAAAACACGAGTACTGGTAAACCGCTTAGAAGGACTAAGCTTGCCCAGGCAAAGTGATGTGAGTCAGGCCGTCCAATGTATATAAGCCTAGTAGTTTCATAGGGTAGCAGGGATTGAGATATCATTTCATCTCAATGTCGGGAACAAGTCCCACAAAATTGGAAGCAGCATCTCCAAAATGACCTCAATAGTGTTTACGGGGATGTTAAACCTCAATACAAACAAACAAACAAACAAACAAACCATTTGTAAAACCGATGAATACAGAGCCAGACAACTTAACATAGATGACAAGTATTGCATACATAAGACTACATATGCAAATGGTATTTCTGCATCTAAATACAATGTCAGCTATCAAACAAATGTTTTACAGCAACTTGCCTTCCATCTATATCATTTCGGGAAGTGTATGCAAGATGATAAATGTGCAAATAGTTTCATTGTGACTAGTTATGCATTTATTTTGAAGACTAAAACATTGCAGCAAACACTTTTGCCTATGTTATAATGAACCTAGAGAAAATGCAGAAAATGCTTTTAATGGTCTCACAAAACCTTTGATGTGTGTGTGTGTGTGTGTGTGTGTGTGTGTGAGGGGGGGGGGGGAGTGACGTGCGAGTCTCTTTGACCAAGTGATGTAAGAAAAAATACCAATACATGGACTGATCAATAATAAGAACAAATCAGAAAATCAGCCTGTCCTTTCACAGATGGCAAATTATTGACTGCTGTTTTATTTTAAAGAGGGAAATGTCAACAACAAAAACAATTAAGGAAACAACAGGATTATGAAAGTAATTTATTAAGCAAACTCAATACACCATTGTGTATTACTGATATTAATATCTTTGTATTGCGGGTTTAAAAAAAGACCAAATAAAATAGGGTAAAAAATATCCACCTTGTCTTATTCCTATTGTGTCATAATACTTTTTTTTTCAGCCTAACCGCTTTTGCAATGCTGTAAACACTAACACTCATCGTGACCACTGCATGAGTGCATTATATTTTTCTCTCTGCTAATGTATGTTCTCATCTACTATTTAAAACCCAAACTAAAAATCACTCTCTGTCGAACAGTGTATTTTTGTTTGTGTGTGTGGAGAGTGGGGGGGTGGGGGGGGGTTGCAGGGGCAGAATTACGTAAATGCATATGCTAAGCTTTGCATGATAAGGTGACACTATATGGTCATAAAAATAAAATAAAATATTCTTAAAGAAAATCTGGTCCCCTGATATTGCAAATGACTTCATCACAAAAATATACCTAAACACACATCTGGCAATCAAAAATAATGTTACCGGTTTCTAATTTTTTTTTAAATTTGTTTGCTATATAGAGGATATATGTGGCCAATTTTATGTGTAATATCTGGGGGTGACAAGACAAGAAACACATCTAACACTTAGGATAAACATTTTACTTTTTATAAATTTTCATGAAAAATTTAAGAAATTTTGTAAATAAATTAATCAGAAAAATTAAAAGAACTAGACACATTTATATTTTTGGTATTATATCAATCCTTATAGAGTTCTGTTGCCAATAAAAGCAACAAAATTTGAAAACAATCGAGCTTGTTGATTTAAGAATGGAAAGTTCACAGGTGTGTATGACCTCTACAGGGGATTACCTCAGGGAGCTCTCCTGAGAACTATAGTAATTAATCAAATAAAACAAAGTTATATAACTAGTCGATAGACCTCAAGTAAACAACAACTGAAGTTTCAAGAAAATCTGTGCGTGGGCAGATTTGGAACTCCCCCTTTACCGGAACGGACCTAATTACCGAAACGGACCATTTTCACCCCGTTTTCCACCATATGTTTAGGACATTTATATAAAATGCACACTATTTTCATTTTATAACCACATTTTGCATGCCCTTTTTCAATAAATTAATTTGTAAAATGTGGAATTTGGTACATTTCACAATAATCTCAACCAGTGCGCCTGAGCCACAACAAGCACTTTCCATAGTGGTATTTGGAGCAGCAATGAGTTCAAAAACATTACAGATATTCATCCACATAGTTATTTCTAGAACCAGATAGTACGACACTATAATGCATGTAGATATATTAGGCATAGGCGTGTGCCTTTTATATAAATACCTCACCTATTTTCGAATCCATTTATTAATTAACAATTCGATAACACATCCGTGTGAATTCTTTCATTGAGTTTTCTGATGAAAATGTGTCATATTTTTTCGTATTAATACTGCAAACATAAGTTGTGGGTGCTCTTCAGCACCGCCCCAGTGAGGCGGTTCTAATGAGTACCCACAATCTATGTTTTTGACCAAAAGTAAAGAATAATGAATACCCCCGTGGACCCCAGTTTTCTCAAAATAAGTGGATTGTGGAGGGTCTTCATTTCACGGACTGCTTTCCATTGTTAACCAATCTGAAATTATTGAAGCTTTTAGCTCCATTTCTAGATATTTAGATGATTTATTAAATATTGATAATACCTATTTCGATGGTTTGATCAGTCAGATCCCCCCCCCATAACTTCAGTTAAATAAAGCAAATTCTTCTGATACCGAGGCCCCGTTTTTTTATTTACATCTATCTATTGTAGATGGGTTTGTTTCGTGCAAAATTTATGATAAACGCGATGACTTTGATTTTGAGATTTTAAATTTTCCTTCTTTTGGATGGTGATGTTCCTCGTGCGCCATCCTATGGCGTTTATATTTCGCAATTAATTCGATTTGCTAGAGTGTGTAGTCATGTAACTGACTTCAACGCTCGTAATAAATTATTAACGGCTAAACTTCTTAATCAGGGTCGGTACCATAAACTACGCAAAGCCTTTTCAAAATTTTATAGACTTCATTCTAATTTATTTCCAAAATTCAATATTGGACTTAAATCTCTTCTGCAACAAGGTCTATCGGAACCCGAATTTTATGGTGACTGAGTATATAAATTCAGAAAAATATATAACCGCAATGACTTCAGCACCCAATTTCGTAAAATCATTCTTCGATTTAAAAAGATTGGGTACAACATGGATGTTATACGACAGAGTGCATGCATGGTAGTTAACCCAATCACGGATGGCAACTTTGCTTCCCTCTTTAATTGCACGCCGGTGGGTCAGGCCTCAGATTCTATGACGGTTCCAACGTAAAGACTTATTGAGAATTAGCGAGATCTAAGTCAAGGTAATATTGGTTGGTGCCTGATGCTCTCTCTCTGGTCGAGCCCATCGGAGTCTCACTGTTGGTTTTCTTTTGCTCCAGCATTTCAGTGGTTTCTTGCTGTCGAGTCCTCACCGTTGTCTCACCTCTGTGGTTCTTTGATTATTTGTGTTCTCGGAGATGTTGCACTGATGAGTTAGGAGGCCTTCATGCGGACTGAACAAATTATTTGTCTAAATCGCGACGGAAGTAAGGGCGAGGATTGTGGCCACGTAAAATCGATTTAAGCCCCCCCCCCCCCCCCAGTGGAAAGCCTTCCACTGACCGTTCCAAGGCGGTTCTTCTATGGTGGTTTATTTATGTTGTAGTTTGTTACATACTGTGTGTATCACTTGTGTCTTTTTATTTTGGATGGCCATATGGCCGTTTTGTGGGAAAGTAACTGTCCTTATGGCCTTTCTTTCTTTAGGTTTCTATTATGGTCTGGTCGCTTCATGTTTATGTTTCTTTCCCTTTGGTGTCTTTGATGGGTGGAGTAAGTTAATTGTATCGATTCATGATCTTTGTTTTACTTCTACTTTGTTAACTTGATGTTCTTTTGCTATGTTGAGTCATGTAACAGTTAATTCTCGTTATCTCGTTACACTGATATCTCAAACTATTGCTTAAGTGAAATTATATTTTGGCCACTTTTCAGTTATTCTGTTGTTGTTTTTTTTTAAATAGATTTCAAATCCTTTCATCTCAAACCACTGTTATTTCTAATCAAAATTTCCTGTCCCTTGGAGTTTGATAATTTGATAATAGTCTCGAAAATAACAATAAAAGTAATAATAATAAATAATAATAATAATAATAATGAAATTAAATAAAAAGGCACACAATAATTTGTCAGTCGATTTGAATTCCGCCAGTTAAAAGCGATTAAAGTATATTACAGTGATAATCTTTGTAAAACAAACCAATAATCTTGAAAGTGTGCCTGAGTAGGTGTGGATATAACGCACGTCAGCTTAACACTTAAAAGACAAGAAAAATATTATAAATAAATAAATAAAGTTGAGGTTAAAAAAAGAAAGAAAAGATAAAAGCCACAACAAGGCTATAGGCATTTCAGATGTGATTTTGAGATGTGTTTATTATTTCTTCTTTAAACACAGTGTTTGTTAGGAAAGTCCAAATGAGAAGGATCTAGTGAGCACCCACAATCTATGATCAACAACAGAAATTAGAAAAAAATGTATATCCCACAAAGGGGTTCTATGGGGGGGGGGACAAACCTATCAACAGGAGAAATAAACAAAAATAATCACATTATCAAGCGCATGTAATGGACACCCTGGAAAACCATATTTTTGTAGAGAAAAGTGGGTTTTACAAGAATATAAGTTTGATTAATCTCATCTAAAATAATCTAAATGAATTCTGTATCACTATGATCATACTGCAATGTAACTAATGTTTAAGTTTCATAACATTGCACAGGGAAATCAAAGGACATTCAAAAATGGTATTCATTTAATGATCAACTCAATATGCAGGTGAAAAAAAAGTATTATATTATAAGTATAATAAAAATGCATAAAATGGGGGGAAAATGGGTCCGTTCCGGTAAGTTCCGGTAATTAGGGCGAACACTAATGTCCGGGAATTGTCCGGAAAATGTCCGGGAATTCGCCGGGAAATTAGGGGTAGTGGTGCGTTATCCCTAATATCTCCACTTCGGGTGGTCATAAATTAATAACATTAGTATCAAATAAAATTTTTAGCTCCATTCTAAAAGATAAAAGAAAAATGATTTATTTTGCTAGCGTTTTAGGGGTCCATTTTTTAAGTTAATTTGTCCGGGAAATTCTCGGATTTTGTCCGGATTTTGGGGTAGTGGTGCGTTAACCCTAATATCTCGATTTTGGGTGGTCAGAAATTAATAAAATTAGTTTCAAATAAACATTTTAGCTCCATTCTAAAAGATTATTAAAACATATTTTTCATTTTGAATATTTTAGGGGTCCATTTCTGAAGTTAATTTGTCCGGGAAATTCCCGATTGTGTCCTGGATCTTGCGGTAGTTGTGCATTTTCACAATATCTCGGTTTGTGGTGATCACTAATTGATAACAATTGGTATATGTTAAGATTTTAAGATCAATTATAAAAAAAATATAAAAAAATATACACATCATTGAGGCAGTTCTAATGAGTACCCACAACCCGGATTGTGTGCACACAACATGTTTTTAATTTATAGAAGATCACAAAGAATCTTTAATTACGGCAAACAGTGTAGAACTTGGTCAAAGGTTTAACCCATATATATATGCCTAGCGTCCCATTGGTGTGCCATTGGCAAACAGTTGGCTCTTGAACAAAGGTTTAACCCATATATGCATTGAGTCCCACTTGTGGGACATTGGCAGATAGTGTAGATCCAGATCAGATATTTAACCCAGATATCTTACCCATATATGCCTATCATCCCATTTGTGGGACATAGTCAAACAATGAAGACTCAAATGATCAGACGCTGCAAAACATGGCGTCTGGTCTGGGCCGCAAAATGCGGCATCTGATCTTGGTCTACACTATTTGCTTAAACAACAACGAAATTTAACCGCATCATTTTCCTGCTGGCAATGAATTAGGTGTACGGACTTCGACTGATTTGACGGACCATTATGATCAGACGCTGCAATACTTGGCGTCTGATCTGGGTCGCAAAATGCGACATCTGCTCTGGTTCTACACTGTTTGCTAAAACAACAACGAAATTTAAGCGCATCCATTTCTTGCTGGCGATGAATTAGGTGTACGGACTTTGAGCGATTTTACGGGCCATTAATTTTCTCACGAGATTAAACATGTGTTAAGTTAATTGCTTTAACTCATAATAAGTTGACGTGTGTCGCATGCCTGGATTGAAATAGTAGAAAGTTATTTCCACAAAAGTTGTGTCCAATTGATATTTTGAATGAATGCTGTTAATTTGTTTGTTTGATTTGAGATTAAATTCCCAGTTTGTAGGACTTAACTTTACGAGATAGTGCATTTTTCACATTTCCAAAATGTTTACTTTTCTCATAAATATTCGTCATATTTTTCCTATTTATACGGCAAACATAGGTTGTGGTTTCTCGCTAGAACATCCTCGTTGAGGCGGTTCTAACGAGTAACATCAACCTATGTCTTGGATCAGAAGTAGGAAAACAATGTACACCCCATGAACCCCAGGTTTCTTTATATAAAATGACCTCATAAAAACGCTTCTTTCTTCGTCGATGAAAAGCAGTTTTGGAATACAAAACATCATTTTGAACAAAAAAAAAAAAAAAAAAAAAAACCAAGCGTACAAGTACATTTTGACGGATCTAATCACTGGACTATGAGTTTTCCTGCAACTAAAGAGGCAGATATTTATTATATAGATAGCTTAGGAGCAAATTTGCAGGATTTGAAAAACAACGTTAAGATTCAAATTTCTCAAGTTTACAAAAATGCAGCCTCTAATAATGTTTTGCTTGTCAAAATTCCGCGTGTTCAACAACAACCGAATTCTAATGATTGTGGGCTTTTTGCAATAGCGAACGTGGTAGAGTTTTGTTTTGCTCCGGATTCATTTAACACTAGAATAATATACGACGTGTCAAAAAATGAGACAGCATTTAGTTGAATGTTTGGAAAATGGAAAAATGACAGTGTTTCCGAAAGAAAAAGATACAGACAGGCGTAAACTTCATTCATTCACTTGTAAAATTGTAGAAATTCCAGTCGGGTGCTTCTGCAAAATGCCTGAGTGTATTGATAGCATTATTTGCTGTGATAATCGTAAGTGCAAAATTTGGTTTCATAGAATATGTTTAGGTCTGAATTCATCATCAAATCAATGGCAGTGTCCGTCTTGTGGGCAGTGACACAAGTGACATCATAGAAAGCTGTGTAATGAAAACCCACTAAAATCCAACTTTATACAGATAAAAGTAGGGTTTACACGGGGTGCATAGTCTTTATTTCGTTTTCACAAGTCGATATATTATGGAAAACGAACCAATACCCCGCCATCCTGGACACAATCCGGGTTGTTGGTACTCATTAGAACTGCCTCAACGAGGTGTAAAAAAAGTTTTTTTATATTCTTTTATAATTGAACTTAAAATTTTAACATATATCAATTGTTATAAATTAGTGATCACCACAAACCGAGATATTGTGAAAATGCACAACTACCGCAAGATCCAGGACACAATCGTGAATTTCCCGGACAAATGAACTTCAGAAATGGACCCCTAAAATATTCAAAATGAAAAATATGTTTTAATAATCTTTTAGAATGGAGCTAAAATGTTTATTTGATACTAGTTTTATTAATTTCTGACCACGCAAAATCGAGATATTAGGGTTAACGCACCACTACCCCAAAATCCAGACAAAATCCGAGAATTTCCCGAACAAATTAACTTAAAAAATGGACCCCTAAAACGTTAGCAAAGTAAATTAAGTAAATTGTCTTTTATCTTTTAGAATGGAGCTAAAAATTTTATTTGATACTAATTTTATTAATTTCTGACCACCCGAAGTGGAGATATTAGGGATAACGCACCACTACCCCTAATTTCCCGGACATTTCCTGTCGAATTCCCGGACATTTACCGGCCATTAGTGTTCGCCGGTAACTAGGTCGGTTCCGGTAAATGTACGCACTGTCAAATATCTATACCGGTGTAGACATAAACAAAACCCCACGTGCTCATTAAAAAAAAACAACAACAAAAAACAAGTTATTGCGATCATGGATTTTTCTTCTTCATCATCTGGAGGGATTGGTGGGAGTTCAGGCTCAATGAGCAATGAACAAATTATGTCAACTCTCAAACAACAAATGGAGATCGAACATCTGCAAAAAAGAATTCAGGTAGTCCTCACTGTCTTGTCAACAGCTCAATGCCTTGTTCGACTCAATGCTCATAGTTTCAATACCAAGCTGTCAAATCGTACAGAATCACTCTCCAAAGCCTCTAACTGACAGGGTACTTCACCCGATTTTATCAAAAGAGGGACTGAAGATAGCAAATCTATTGGTCTAAATTTGACCTTGGCTGATGAAATTCGCAGGAATTTGAAGTTTGGTCAGAAATGCGAGTTAAAAGGTTGTGGGACAACTCTGCACATAGCAAACTCGGCACATAACAAACTCAGCACATGACAAACTCGGCCTATACAAACCAAGGTTGGCAAAAAAGCGGGAAATACTCGTATTTCCCTGGACGGCGGGAAATACAGGGAATTACCGGGAAATACAGGGAATTCCCGGGAAATACTGGGAAATATATATTTATATAGGTGGTACCAATTGAGACAGTTTAATATACACCAACTACCTAGCTATTTGAAAGCAAAATTATTTTAAGTTCATGCAGGGCTTGAAAATTCCACTTGTCTGCTTGCAATGACAAAAAAAGAAGTACAAGTAAAAAGTTTGACTAGTCCTTACTACATTTACCAAAGTTTACATGCACTTAGTCATGTAGGACAAGTGAAATTTTGAAGGATTTTCCAGCCCATTTTTATTGAATAACTTGAAAGATTTATAGTCCCTTGCCTTCATATAGAATGTATATAATTTCTTTTCAAATGTGATTCTAAAATATTAGTTTTTAACATTCAGCTATTTCCCCTGACTTGTAAATACATGTAATTTTAATACTTAGGTGAGTATCTGTAGATAATTTAAGAAACCTTCTAAGTTTAAATTGACTGTGTTCTTTTAATACCTGTCTCAAACAAACAATTAAATAATCACACCTTTTGGCATTAGGAGTATGATTACAACACAAACTTGCAAACAAACCTTTTCTAGTGTAAACATCCTTAAAATTCAAACATCCAAAGAGTTGCTGTAAATCTCAAAAAAATTGAACCATGTGGTTTAGTGTTACGTAAAGCATACAAAACATGTACATGTAGTTCCAATGGCAAAGTCTCTTTTAAAAGAAGCTAAGTGATTCTGAACTGGGTCTGCATTGTTTGCCCTGTATGTCTGTCCCAAATATTGGGATCATTATGGTATTTTATCTTCTTAACCCTTGTCCTGCTGAGCCCGGATATCTTATCTTTCAAACAATGAAGCTCCATCTGATCAGGATCTTCATTGTTTGCCACTCAGTTTATTAATTTGTTGCAACAATTTGCACCAAGTAATCAGACTGGTTGATAATCAGTAGTGGGAGTGGCATATTTAAATATTCAGCAGGAAAAGGGTTAAGCAAATGAGTGATTTTAAATAAATCTCTGCACCCTACATAACAACAGATCCCTTTATATTTATGCTTGTGTTTGGTTGAGTAAAAAGCAGACTTATGACATACATACGTATATGTATGGGGAGGCTTTAATATTGCAAAATAGCAAACTGTTCATTATTAGCTCGTCTGTTTTTTGAAAAAAAACTTTCGAGCTATTGTCATCACTCCGGTGTCTGCGTTGTCGTCCTGCGTCGTTCCAAAAAAACTTAACCTTGGCTATAACTTAAAAAGAATTAGACCTAGCCTCATGAAACTTCATACACACACTCATCATCACAAGAGCTACATTTTGACCAAGGACCATAACAACATTGTTGATTTTGGCTGAATTATCTCCCCTTTTCAAATTTTTTTCTCAAACACATTTTTTGCTCTCATTTTAATACTATTCACAACAGAGCCTTCAAACTTCACATGAATGTTCCTTGGGACAAGACCTTTTCAGTGATACCACACTTTTTGATCTGTGACCTTGACCTTTGAACTTTGACCTATTTTTCGAAAATTTAACCGAAAACCTTAACCTTCACCATATTTCCAAAAGTATTTGGCCTACCTTCATGAAACTTCATACACATACTCACCATCACAAGAGCTACATTCCCTACAAGTTTTATAACTCCATCTTGCAATTTGATTGAATTATCTCCCCTTTTCTCTCCAGTTTTTTTTAAATTGTTTTAGTCTCTTATTTCAATACTATTCACAACAGAGCCTTCCAACTTCACATGAATGTTCCTTGGGACAAGACCTTTTCAGTCATACCACGCTTTTTGACCTGTGACCTTGACCTTTGAACTTTGACCTATTTTTCGAAAAATTAACCAAAAAACTTAACCTTGACCATATTTCCAAAAGTATTTGGCCTACTTTCATGAAACTTCATACACATACATGTACTCACCATCACAAGAGCTACATTCCCTACAAGTTTTATAACTCCATCTTGCAATTTGATTTGACTTAGAACTTTTGTTTTCTAAAAGAAACTGCAGACGAGCGTTGGCACCCGCTTGCGGTGCTCTTGTTTTAATTAAATTACAACAAATATTAATAGTGTTTTTCTATGAAATAACTAAACAAAAATTATATTTCCCACTATTTCCCAGTATTTCCCACTTTTGCTGAAATTTGGAGTATTTCCCAGGACGGTAATTACCGGTAAATACCAGTGGGAATTCCCGCCACTGGTATTTACCGACCAACCTTGCTACAAACTCGGCACATAATTAGCTGTTTGGGTCAATTATCTATTGTTCACTTGGTAATGATAATTGAATATCCAAACAAATAATCAAATTAAAGTTACCTGTGAAATAGGGACCAACTAAATAGGGACCAAACATCAATATTTAATGGAGTAGATCTTTATTAAAAAAAAAATGAAGATTTTTTTCAATAAAATTTCAACTAGAGATAAGAAGGAAAATTCGCAGAAGGAATACAGGGCTTCCGTTAGGTGGACGTACGGCGTATATTACGGGGTATATCACCTCGGACGCCCAAATTAAACACCAAAGGCGTCCCGAAAATTTCTCTGTATGCCCAAAAATCTTTACCGAGACGTATAAACCCGCCCACTTTTAGCGGTTTGTAAAAAGTTTGCTCCGCCTTCTTAGCTGAAACAGCTTTCTGTGTTTATTTAGGATGTCCCATTTTCTGTCTGCGCGGTATTATATTGACAGTCAGAATCACGTGCGTCGGTACACCTTTGATCGTCATCGTTGTATGAAAAACATGTCGAGGTGATTGCTCAGTGTTTGTATATAATTAAACGGCTTAGTAGTTGAGGACAAACAAATTATCTTCTTGCCGATAAGTGTTTTTTAATCCTGTAAACTTGTTACTATTTAAATTAAAGCGGGTCGTAATTTAGGTGTTTGGTAGTGAGATTATCATTAGCGATGCAAAGTGTGACAATAGTTTCAAAGATAGATACGCATTTTTTTTTTCTTTGGTAAATAGCAGGTGTTCACCAGGTGAAATGGCGAAAATAATTTATAAAATCCCAAAATGTCGCCGTTATCGCCATTTGATTTTGGCGGCTAAAATAAAACCGGGGAATGTGACCAGGCCGGTTGGTAAGGGTCCGAGCTGCAGTTTGATCTGTCTGTTAGCCAAAAAGCAAAAAAAAAAAAAAAAAACTACCGCTGACTGCTCCAATTGACCAAATTTGCACGTGTTTCTGCCTGTTTGTCTGAAGCAGTTCCGAGTGTTTAGAGTATAATGAAGACTCGATGTGTATGTTTTGCAAAGTTTGGCAAGATTCTTTCTTTATTTCTTTTTAAACCATATATGACAATGGGTGTCAGGTTTGTTTTATTTGTGTTAAGTTCTACAAACAGTGTAGACGGATCAGACGCTATGTTCTGTGGTGTCTGATCTGGGTCTACACGGTTTGCTAATGACCCCAAAATGGGCCACTAGGCACATATGGGGATGGGTAATGCGATTGTTTTCTTTACTTTTTTTAGGGGGGGGGGAAGCTAGGGACTAACTTCCCTCATCATAGGTCCTGGTGTATGAATGTCATTTGACGTGTCACCAGTAACAATTCTGATTCTGATTCTGAACTATTTAAGTTTCAAATATTTAAGTTGTTTCTTAAATTTACCAGTGAATAAATCTTAAAAAAAAAAACAAGACATAGGTTGTTGGTACTCGTTAGAACCGCCTCAATGAGGTGGTTCTAACAAGCACCCACAACCTATTTTTAATGAAAACAAGGAAAAAATATCGTTTGACAAGAAGCCCATCAACTCGGCTGGGCAATCTCTTGTTTGACAATACGCCCATCAACTCCGCTGGGCAATCATGGGTGGCAATGAGTCCCAAATATCATATTCACAGATTTAGTCATCGTCTGATTAATCAGATAATTATTGTAGCAATTAAGTCATATCCAGAGCTTATTAATTTAGATGATTTTTTTTTAAAAATGCAAAAAAAAACCACAAAAAAAAAACTAGAAACTTCTTTTTTATTTAATAAGCATATGTATAATTATTATAGAATAATAATAATAAAACAGGCAAAAAAAGTATTAATGTACAGCTTAATATGCATTATAACTATTGTGGGCCGAGTTTGCTATGTGCCGACTGCCGAGTTGGTTATGTGCCGAGTTGTCCCGATACCAAGTTAAAATAGCCCAAATCAACTTTCGTGCTTCCAATTTCGCCTTAACCCCAGGAGGGGATCAGAATTAGAATTGTTACTGGTGATACGTCAAATGACATTCATACACCAGGACCTGTGATGTGGGAAGTTAGTCCCTAGCTCTAACCAAAGAGGTAAATTTAGCTACACAAACATCAGCACCTTCAGCTGTCCAAACTCCAAATAATCGAATCAGGAAGGGCATTCCAAACTCTAATGGTTCTGGGGAAGAACGACTCTTTATAAATGTCAGTTCTTGCAGTAAGGGTCTGAAACGCCAAAGAATGGTGATTTCTACAGTGTCTAGCTGGGGGAACAAGGTCATCTGTTGGAATGCTGGCAGCACCCTTTAGAACTTTGTATAAGAGGATTAGCCTACTTTTTTTGCTCCTCTTCTTGAGAGACTCCCATTTTAATTTTCCAAGTATTCCAGTCATGCTCCCAGTTTCAAAGCAGTAATTGCCTGTTACAAATCTAGCAGCTCTATTCTGAACTTTCTCAATTTCTTCGTTAAGGACCACTCCACTTGGGTCCCAGATACAACTACCATATTCCAAGATTGAGCGAACAAGACCTTTATATGCTGCCTCTTTTACATCCTGGGGGCACTGATTAAGATTTCGCCTTAGGAAATCAAGTGTCAAGGGGCCATAGACAGTGTATATTACATACACTGCAGCTTTGCAGAATGAAACCTACACAGTGACAGTAACCATGCAATTAAGGTAGCGTTCTTTAACCTGCACAGGGGGCCTCCAGTTGGGTCTGCCTAAACAGGGCAAAGTCATTTTAAATTGGGAAAAGACACAAAAATATGCTAAAAGACCCCGTCCTGGACCAAAATAATCCAGGATACGCAAAGACACCAAACAGAACACAAAGACATGCACAAAAGCAAGAATTAAATAAATATATAGGCAGATATGAAAGAGATATAAATGATTAGAATAAAAAATCTTTTTTTTTTAAGTTTGAAAGTCATGCAAAGACGCACAAAAGAGGGGTGTCTTTGCAGTGTTTATGTAGACCGCTCAAGTTAACATCGGATCCAAAGGACAGGGCAGTTTATGACATTCATCCCTGCAAATGATGGCAATGGTCATTGGAGCGTGTTGGGACACCAAGATTAATTATCACTCCCGCTGGGGATCGAACCTGGGGCCTCTGGCATCACTAACCACTGAGCTATCACACTTTCTTACAGGGAGAGCTGAAGGTGGAGCTTCGCCCTTAGCTCACCTTACAGTAAAGTTGATTTGAGCAGTTGATGCGGGTGCCTCAATGATCCGCGACCTTGCAGCTGCAATCATCCGTGATGGATAGGTTCCCTCTGTCTGGGGACAGAGTTTCATTGTCTGTCTCTACAAGGGCAAGGGCGATGCATTGGAACGGGGCAACTACCGTGGTCTCAAGCTGGTAGAACAGGTCATGAAAGTCCTGGAGAGGATTGTGGATGTCCTCATTAGGCAGTTGATATCCATTGACGATTCCCAGTTTGGCTTCTTCCCAGGAAGAGGCACAACAGATGCAATTTTTGTAACGTTGTACGGCAGCTGCAAGAGAAGTATCTGGCGGCCAACAGGAGACTCTACATGGCTTTTGTAGACCTGGAGAAGGCAACCCCCCATTTGATCGAGTGCCTCGGAAAGTCATCTTGTGGGCACTAAGAAAACTTGGAGTGGACGAGTGGATTGTGCGACTGGTCCAAGAGATTTATGCTAATGCTCGGAGCCATGTTGGTGATGGTTACAGTGAAGAATTCGAAGTGAAGGTGGGTGTTCATCAAGGCTCTGTTCTCAGACCACTGCTTTTCATCATTGTGCTTGAAGCCTTGTCATGTGAGTTCCGCTCTGGAGTCCCCTGGGAGGACCTGTATGCTGATGACCTTGTCATCATAGCTTAATCCCTTGAGGAATGTGTCAGGAGGCTTTTTACTTAAAAGACGCAATGGAGGTGAAAGGGCTGAGAGTGAAAGCAGGAAAGACAAAGATCATGATCTGTGGCTCAGGTCTGGACCTCCTGCAGAGTACAGGCCAGTTCCCATGCGCTGTATGTCACACTGGAGTTGGCAGCAACAGTATCTTTTGTAATGGCTGCAAGTTCTGGGTGCACAAGAAATGCATGGGCTCAAGCGCTTGATAGAGGACCCTGATTACAGGTGTACACGGTGCCAAGGAACTGCACGACCCTTAGATGGCAGACCACAGAGGGAAGTCCAAGTTGGATCCGACAAGCTGGAGATTGAAGCTTCCTTTTGCTACCTAGGTGATATGCTCTCAGCAACCACATCACATGTGAAAACAGCCTGGAAGAAATTCAAGGTGTTGCTACCAGTTCTCTCGTCCCGCCACCTCTCATTGAAGACACATGGCCGTGTGTACAGCACTTGTGTGCAGAGCTCAATGCTCCATGCCAGTGAGACATGGCCATTGACAAAGCCAAACCGCCAACATCTTCAGCGGAATGACAGATCAGACAGATTTGGAATGTCAAGCCACAGGACACTGTCACTCACTATCAGGTCCAGTGAGCTACTTAAGCGTCTTGGCATTGAGGACCTGAACCTCATCCTGAAAGAGAGACGGCTCCGCTGGTATGGACATGTGAACGCTCCAACGGTGCATTCAAGACTGCCTGTGACATACAGGTAGGTGGAAAGCGGGGGGCTGGAAGGCCCAAGATGACCTGGAAGCAGCTAAAAGAAAGAGAAAGCAGAGAATGGAAGCTCTGTGCTGTCGATCCTCATGATAGACAGGCCTGGAGATCTGGTGTAAAATCTGGCATGCATGCAGCAAGCCAGCTACCTGGAAGGGGGCCCACTTATGTGGACGTTGTCCATGTACCTGCACGTTAATCAAAAATCCGTTGATGAGCCTTCTGACCATGCCCTTTTTGGGGGCTGGGGGAAACACTGGGGTTAGTGCATTTCTTCTCTTTGACTTTCTCCTCTTTACTTCCTTATGTCTTTCCAATTCCTTACTACTGTAACTCATCTTTTTCTATTCTTCTACTAGTTATTCCCTTCTCGCACTCCACTGGTGATTTGTTTGTTTGATTTGAAGTTTATCATCCCCGTCAAACCTTTAAAGGTCAGTGGGTTGAGTCCCTGGGATCAAAATTCTTTTTTGCACATACCGTAGTCATAATGCATGTTCAAATCAAAAGTACCGAAGAGTGGAATACAGTGGTGCAAAAATGCCTCGCCTCGGGGCCCTTTGGTTTTATTAGCAACCCCAGCATGATTTGATACAAGCAGGCACATTCTAATTGAAGAATCCCAGTTAAAGATCTTATCAAAAGGAGCACAAAACAGTTTATTTTTTCAGGATAGCTTATGTAGAACTCAAATTATAAAGGTTTAAAGCTCAGATTTTCGGCCGAATTTTAGGAATAATTTGGCTCTCATTTAGCCATTTTACTCACAGAAAAATGGCACCGAAAGGCGAAAGTGGGCATATTATTAAATCAAATTTAAAATTTGTATATCTCTGGTTAAAATAAATACACTTTTAAAGCGCACACAACTTAGTGTAGCCTGTTCTTTCTCTTACATTTTAAAAAAAAGAAATACGAAATTTATATAGGCTCAGTATGTAGCATTTTTGTTTTAAAAATATGCATGCTTGTCCAAAAACATGGTAAATGTTGCAAAAATTTCCGAATTGATTAAAAAATGACTTAAAATTGGATTTTCTTGACTTTGGTCCATAAGAATTTAAAAGCGCAGCTAGCATAGCTGAATGTATTATCAAACGGTTGGCAAATATGCAGGATAAAAGATTGTGTTTAGACTGTTGCATTTTAATTTCACCACCCATTCCCTCTCATCAAAATTGGGGTTGAAAAGAATCGGAAAATTTTTACTTGCCCCTCATAAAGAGCTATGGAACCCATCCAAAACAAATACATTGTGTGTCAAATGAAAGTATATCTTATAGTCTTTCTACTGGTATGCATGAAAAAGAGATACACTAATTAAAACTTTTGATAAAAATAAGATCATCCATATACCGTCCTGCAAAGCAAAACAAATTCCAGGCTCAGTCTGTTGTCTTCTGGGGTTGCTAGTTTTATAAAGACTTATATAGGAAAAATCTTTAAAAATCTTCTTCTGTGAATTCACAAGGCCTAGGTCTTTGATATTTGGTGTGAAATTTTATCTAGTGGACCTCTATCAAGATTTTCAAATTATAGCCGTGGGACCAAAAATGCCCCCGCCCCGAGACCTTTTGGACTTATATAGGGAAATCTTTAAAAATCTTCTTCTCCGAAACTGCAAGCCAATGTCTTTGATATTTGGTATGGAGCTTCATCTAGTGGACCTCTACCAAGATTGTTCAAATTATATCCCTCGGTCAAACAAATGCCCCGCCCCGGGGCCCTTTGGTTTTACATAGACTTACGTAGAGATAATCTTTGAAAATCTTCTTCTCTGAAACAGCAAGGCCCAGGTCTTTGATATTTGGTGTGAAGCTTTATCTAGTGGACCTCTATCAAGATTGTTTAAATTTTAGCCCTGAGGCCAAAAATGCACCCGCCCCAGGGCCATTTGGTTTTACATAGGCTTATGTAGGGAATATCTTTAAAATAATCTTCTCTGAAACTGCAAGGCCCAGATCTTTGATATTTGGTGTGTAGCTTCATCTAGTGGACCTGTGCCAAGATTGTTCAAATTATAGCCTTTGTTGATATTTGATATGAAGCTTCACCTTTGTAGACCTCCCTTGATATTATGCCCGGGGGTCAATAATGGCCTTCACCGGGACCCACTTGTTAGGCCAAAAAAAAAAAAAAAATAGGTGTGTTTCAGGTTTCCCGACCCTACCTAAGTTTTAGGCCCGACCCTAAATTTTTTATTGCCAAAAAAAAAAAAAAAAAAAAAAAATCGCGGGGCGAAACGACTCGTAAAAAAATCGCGGGGCGAAACGACTCGGAACTACGCGAGCGGTTTATTTGTTCTAATTCGGTCAGTTTCCGAGCGTTTCGGTGTTTACTACTACTATTTCCGCAGAAATGCTCTATACAGTGTATTAACAAAATAAAAAATTAAGATAAAAAAAAATAAATAAATCGACCTTCCCCACCTAAATTTTTTCAAGCTGAAACCTGAAACACGCCTATTTTTTTTTTTGGCCTTACTCTATGGATCAGGTAGCGATCCAGTGCCATCATGGCCCTCTTGTTATTGTGACATGATTCTCATAGCATGGGGATATGCGATAGCTGCCATCAGCTTGTTCTTGTAATTAGCTTGTAGTGAACTTGTTTTTACATGTACATACACCTGTGGATACAAAACTGTTAAAACTCCTAAATGCATGAAGTACATTTAATGAATCCCTTTGCATCAAATTAGTTTGACAAGCAAATGTCATTCATCAAAGAATTCTAAAACTAGATCAAGCAATTGATTGGTCTCATTTTGGGAAACACTTTCTGATTGGCATTTGAGATGTAATTTGATTGGACTGTGCAGGACTCAGCAATGACATGTACACCACCTTGTGTTTTGAATTATTTCTGTCTGGCAGTTTGACTGACAGGATGTTAGGATATTTTACAAGTCAAAGTGAATCAAAGTGTGAATGGTATTGTGTATGTGTAGCATAATGTTCCATGATCTATTTTTCAGAAAATGTCAGAGAAATGTTTCCTGAAGTGTGTGCCTAAACCAGGATCTTCTCTTGATAATTATGAACAGGTAATGTAATTTAACCCATTTTGTACCAAATGGAATCTTCGTCCTTCACGTGTTTGCTGACTTTCTACTTTCAATTTCACTACTGAGCGTGCGGGACAAAAATGATTGTGACGAAGCGACTGAAAACCTTTCAATAGCACTTGGTATGAACATGCAGGTGCAAAAAACTGATAGAATAACATTCTCCGATTTTTAAGGTATGCTTTAGATCAAGAATAATCTTACCTGCGACCTTACTGCAACCCACGAATACCAATAACAGGAAATGTTCAAATTGACCTCCAGATATAAGTCAAATTGTTTTCAATTGACCACTGGCGGAGGTCAATTTGAATGTTTACTGCCCATGTCCTTATTCATTTCAAAATTTACGGGTGACACGTTGTGTTAATAACTAATATTTCTCAAGGTGATTCTAACAAGTATGTTTAACATATGTTTATGGAGATATAAGCAAAAATTTTCCTTACATTAATCCTTATCTGGCTGTTCACAACAACTCCTATCTTTGCAAACAGTGTAGATCCAGATCAGATGGCTTCTTCAAAAGCCATCTGATCAGGATCTACACTATTTGACATTTTCAGTTTGTGAATTTGCAGGAATAAATTGAATCAATTAATCTGATTGGTTCACACTTTCAGAGTCAGAAATGGGTGTTGATAAATTAAATATTCAGCAGGATAAGGGTTAATAAACCTTATTAAACCTCATCTGAAGCTGTGCATGGCTGATCTGAGTGTTTTCTCGTTGACATTACGATAACACATCTGTACAACATAGTGCATTTTTTTGCATCTCCAGAATGGCTATTTTTCTGATGAAAATCGGTGATATTTTTCTTATTTTAACTCCAAACATAGGTTTTGGGTGCTCGTTAGAACTGCCTCATTGAGGTGGTTCTAAGGACTACCCACAACCTATGTCTTGGAGCAGAAATAAGAAAAATAATGTATACCCCTGTAAAACCCAGTTTTCTCTGTATGAAGTGGGGTTTAGGGGGTGTTCATTTCATGGACTTGTTTACATGATGAACAGGGCTTCTCATAGGTTTTTATGTGCC
This sequence comes from Lucinisca nassula, assembly GCA_963580285.1. Classification (NCBI taxonomy): domain Eukaryota; kingdom Metazoa; phylum Mollusca; class Bivalvia; order Lucinida; family Lucinidae; genus Lucinisca; species Lucinisca nassula. Next base: position 84,960,924 of record OY757013.1, on the reverse strand, counting down.
TGCGCCCAAATTATCCATGTTGCGAGAAAACCTGTCTTTGGGTACCAGGCACGGCTACGTATGGCAAGCAAGTTGAATCATGGTTTGAACTTCAAACCTCAGTTTGAACTTTCCAAGCTAGGATTTGAAGTTTTCAAACCATGGAACTTCAAGCTCCAGTTTAAATGCAAAATGCACAATTAATCTTAAATCCACGGTTCAAATTGGACACCATTTGCACCTTAATTTATCGTTTTCATTTTTAGCTTGTCTGTTTTTCAAAGAATAACTTTCAAGCTATTGTCATCACTCGAGCGTCTGCGTTGTCGGCGTCGGCTTGGGGGGTGGCCACGGCGTTGCGAAAAACTTAACCTTGTCTCTAACTTGAAACTTGAAAGTGTTTGACCCAGCCTCACGAAACTTCATACACATACTCAACATCCAAAGAGGTACATTCTGACCATGGGCCATAAGGATATTGTGGATTATGGCTAAATTATCTCCCATTTTCTATTTTTTTCTGAAGCACATTTTTTTCTCATTTCAAAACTATTCATAGCAGAGTTTTGAAACTTAAAAAATGCAAAATTTTCATGTTTGTTCCTTGGGACAAGACCTTGCCATTTGTACCAAACATTTTGACATTTGACCTCGATCTTTGAACTTTGACCTATTTTTCGAAAAGGAGCAGTCCCTATAAGGCCCATTTTATGACCCCTTTTGATTTTCTTTAAATTTTACATACTCAACATTGGATGTATTTGCTGTAATGTGGTGAAATTTCAGATCCACATATGAAATGTTGTTGGCCCTATGAGCAACCAAAGTGGGTGGGGTAATTCTACCCCATTGAGAGACCAGGGGTTCTTACGCTATTATCTCTAGCACAAAGCATCCTGGCAAGTGGGTCGTTTTACTATTGTTTAAACCTTCATAGATGTTAAACATAATGTATATGTTTTTGTGGAAACATTCTTCACTTTACCACTATACTCACTTATAAGTCGTTCCTAAATTTCAGCTAAATTTACTGACCGTCTTTACGCAAAACCACAACATAAGTTTATTTCCAAAGCTATTGCAAAAGTACTTCACAGGGATAATTAAGATATAATAAGCATTGCCAAATTATGAGCATTTCTTTCTCCTGTAATTACTTATAGAGTTATCTGCCCCTAAATCCATTTTTTGTCATAATTTTCTGTCATATTTAAAATCTATAAATATATGGCAAAATGATTTTTCAAAACAGTCAAAAACTCAGCAAACAATAGTTTTCTGTCAATCTAATGAAGCTATTAGGTGACTTGTAAATATCTTCTTTAATAATGACTTAAACAATATGGGTGGGTTAAACACACCCCTTTGCTATTTCTACTGCGAAAATTCCTTGGCTTATGTCAACTCATCTTCACAAATCATACTAGTGAAGAGTAAGAACTAGTGCATACTATGATTTATGTTAAAAACAATAATTGTTCACATTCGTTACACCAGAAATGTCTAGCAATAAAGAAATTTTATCTTTTATTGAATGACAACACTTATTTTAAGATGAGTTTTTGTATTTATTCTTTTGCTCTACACTACATTCTTTTAAAAGTAAATAGCCTCTATAGCTCAGTGGCTAGTGTGTTCGACTTACAATCAAAAGGTTGTTGGTTCAAATCCGGCCACCAGAGGCAAGCTCTGTCCTTGGGCAAGACACGTAATGGCACTGCCCCACTCCACTCAGATGTATTGGGGTAGCAGTGGATCAAAAGTCACTGCCTGTGTCATGCACACGTGATAACACTCGAAATGTATGTTCGAAAGCGATCCAATTAGCTTTCATGGCAACTGAACTAAAATAAATTATTGTTAAAAAGTTATGTGCCTTGTTTGCATGTTTTCGACAAGTTTCAGTAGTTTTTAGCTCACCGTCACGTAGTGACGAGGTGAGCTTTTGGGATCACTTTTTGTCCGTCGTGCGTCCGTGCGTGCGTGCGTACGTGCGTAAACAATTTCTTTCAACGACATCTCCTCCTAAACCACTGATCGGATTTTGACCAAACTTCACAGGAATGATCCTTAGGTGGTCCCCTTTCAAAGTTGTTCAAATGGTTCCGGTCCATTGCACATCTAGGTCATATGAGCCAAAAACAGATTTTTTTCACCAAAAACTTAAAAAATCTTCTTCTCTGAAACCACAAGGCCCAGGTCTTTGATATTTGGTATGAAGCTTCATCTGGTGGACCCCTACCAAGATTGTTCAAATTATAGTGCTGGGGCCAAAAATGCCCCCGCTCTGGGGCCCTTTGGTTTTACATGGGCTTATATAGGGAAAATCTTTAAAAATCTTCTTCTCTGAAACCGTAAGGCCCAGGTCTTTGATATTTGGTATGAAGCTTCATCTAGTGGACCCCTACCAAGATTGTTCAAATTATAGTGCTAGAGCCAAAAATGCCCCCGCTCCGGGGCCCTTTGGTTTTACATGGGCTTATATAGGGAAAATCTTTAAAAATCTTCTTCTCTGAAACTGCAAGGCCCAGGTCATTGATATTTTGTATGAAGCTTCATCTAGTGGACCCCTACCAAGATTGTTCAAATTATAGTGCTGGGGCCAAAAATGCCCCGGCTCCAGGGCCCTTTGGTTTTACATGGGCTTAATTAGGGAAGAGCTTTAAAAATCTTCTTCTCTGAAACCGTAAGGCCCAGGTCTTTGATATTTGGTATGAAGCTTCATCTAGTGGACCCCTACCAAGATTGTTCAAATTATAATGCTGGAATCAAAAATGCCCCCGCTAAGGGGCCCTATGGTTTTACATGGGCTTATATAGGGAAAATCTTTAAAAATCTTCTTCTCTGAAACCGCAACGCCCAGGTCTTTGATATTTGGTATGAAGCTTCATCTAGTGGACCCCTACCAAGATTGTTCAAATTATAGTGCTGAAGCCAAAAATGCCCCCGCTCTGGGGCCCTTTGGTTTTACATGGGCTTAAATAGGGAAAATCTTTAAAAATCTTCTTCTCTGAAACCGCGAGGCCCAGGTCTTTGATATTTGGTATGAAGCTTCATCTAGTGGACCCCTACCAAGATTGTTCAAATTATAGTGCTGGGGCCAAAAATGCCCCCCCCCCCCCCTCCAGGGCCCTTTGGTTTTACATGGACTTATATAGGGAAGAGCTTTAAAAATCTTCTTCTTTGAAACCGTAAGGCCCAGGTCTTTGATATTTGGTATGAAGCTTCATCTAGGGGACCCCTACCAAGATTGTTCAAATTATAGTGCTGGGGTCAAATATGCCCCAGCTCCGGGGCCCTTTGGTTTTACATGGGCTTATATAGGGAAAACCTTTAAAAATTTTCTTCTCTGAAACCGTAAGGCCCATGTCTTTGATATTTGGTATGAAGCTTCATCCCACACGGCCATGGTCCTTCTCTCCCCCCCCCCCCCAAAAAAAAAATGCCACCGCCCCGGGGCCCTATGGTTTTACATGGGCTTATATGGGGAAAATCTTTAAAAATCTTCTTCTCCGAAACCCCAAGGGCCAGGTCTACGCTAATTGGTATGAAGCTTCATCTAGTGGACCCTTACCAAGGTTGTTCAAATTATAGTGCTAGGGCCAAAACTGCCCCCGACCTGGGGCCCTTTGGTTTTACATAGACTTATAGAGAGATATTCCTTAAAAATCTTCTTCTGAAACAGCAAGGCCATGGTCTTTGATATTTGGTGTGAAGCTTCCTCTAGTGGACCTCTATCAAGATGGTTTAAATTATAGCCCTGACGCCAAAATGCCCCAGCCCTGGAGCCATTTGGTTTTATATAGGCTTATGTAGGGAATATCTTTAATAAAAATCTTCTTCTCTGAAACCGTAAGGCCCAGGTCTTTGATATTTGGTATGAAGCTTCATCTAGGGGACCCCTACCAAGATTGTTCAAATTATAGTGCTGGGGTCAAATATGCCCCCGCTCCGGGGCCCTTTGGTTTTACATGGGCTTATATAGGGAAAACCTTTAAAAATTTTCTTCTCTGAAACCGTAAGGCCCATGTCTTTGATATTTGGTATGAAGCTTCATCCCACACGGCCATGGTCCTTCTTCCCCCCCCCCACACACACACACACACACACACTCCGGGGCCCTTTGGTTTTAAATGGGCTTATATAGGGAAAATCTTTAAAAATCTTCTTCTCTGAAACCACAAGGCCCAGGTCTTTGCTATTTGGTATGAAGCTTCATCTAGTGGACTCCTACCAAGATTGTTCAAATTATAGTGCTTGGGCTAAAAATGCCACCGCCCCGGGGCCCTATGGTTTTACATGGGCTTATATGGGGAAAATCTTTAAAAATCTTCTTCTCCGAAACCCCAAGGGCCAGGTCTTTGCTATTTGGTATGAAGCTTCATCTAGTGGACCCCTACCAAGATTGTTCAAATTATAGTGCTAGGGCCAAAACTGCCCCCGACCTGGGGCCCTTTGGTTTAACATGGACTTATATAGAGATATTCCTTAAAAATCTTCTTCTGAAACAGCAAGGCCATGGTCTTTGATATTTGGTGTGAAGCTTCCTCTAGTGGACCTCTATCAAGATGGTTTAAATTATAGCCCTGAGGCCAAAAATGCCCCCGCCCTGGAGCCATTTGGTTTTATATAGGCTTATGTAGGGAATATCTTTAATAAAAATCTTCTTCTCTGAAACCGCAAGGCTCAGGTCTTTGATATTTGGTATGTAGCATATCTAGTGGACCTTTGCCAAGATTGTTCAAATTATAGCCTTTGTTGATATTTGGTATGAAGCTTCACCTTTTTAGACGTCTCTGAACATTATGCACATTATAGCCCTGGGGTTAATAATGGCCCTCCCCGGGTCCCACTTGTTACTCTATGGATCAGGTGAGCGATCCAGGGCCATCATGGCCCTCTTGTCTTGTTTGAGTCAGCTATTGTTGTAACAAGTGTTATTCAAAAAGTCCAAAAATGACAGTTTAGTACTTCTAAAGCATACCGTAGAGCATCTTGAAAGGTGCTGCAGGTATCTGTTTTAACAATTACGTTGATACCGGGTTATGAAAATAATTTGAAACCTTAAAGTTTCAATCTTATATACTTTGTATCATATACTGCATTGATAATATCTATTTTTATCTAAATCATTATTGTGTCAGACACACACCATCATTACTTTTTTATTCCTTTGTGAAGCCTGCTTCGAGGTTATTAAGCAAATCGTATTTTATTCTACTAAGTTTTGCCCACTTATGGTCAATTTGCCTACAAACTTTATTCCATGTGAGGATTGGTGGGTTCAATGCCGGCTTCTCCAGACTTTGGAATGAGACTTTAATCCGAGGTACCTTATATGTATGGCTTTGGCTGTTGTGGGGTGTAAATATCTAAAGACACACACTTTTTTTTCAAACGAAAGTCATTCTGCTTGAATTTGTTCATTTTCAGTCTGAGAGAACTATATATATATATGGAGTCTGTAAATGGGAGGGTGAAAAAATGGAAGGCCCTGAGCAATACAATGCCTAACAGTCAGATACCTTACGTAGGTGATTATGTCAGGAGTGTTTGTTCTTTATGCAATGCATTTAGAACCCCTTTAGTAACAAGCTTAGGGTCAGATGTAGTCATTGCCATAAGAATGATGGCATTGGCGAAAATTCCTAACAAGCTGCAGGGCAAAGTTCTAAAATATGGTTGGGATAAAAAACGTGATATATGGGAAAAGGTGCAGGATGCAGATTTAGAAAAATTTTCCTCAACTAACTGAAAATGAGCTTAGGGATTTGACCATGGGCATATATCAGCTAAAACAAGCTCGGTCTTACACAGATGAGCATTTCGATGAGAATGGGCAGTATGAAATCTTGATGCATAAAGAGGAGGAAGGTATAATTAAAGCCCAGATTCGTTCCCGGCATACTTCTAGCAAAACTTACAGTTTATGGATCGGGTACAGTCAAGGACTAAATCCCATCAGTGGGTGATACTGTGGGTGTCGAAGTGGGGCACGCACAGTTGGTTGCTGTGCACATATAGCATCTGTACTCTGGTACTGAAGTTTCTTTAGACACAATACAGAAAATAATGACACTTAACCTAACAGAGCTCACATAGACCACGTCGTAGATGCAGCCATAGACACTTGGAGTGCATCAAGTGAGTCTGATGAAGATGAACAGAAAGGATAGATTGTTACCGGGTATATATATAGCACTAAATGCATTTGTAACAGTAACATACTTCTCGGTCTGATAGAGAACAGGATAGAAGACAAACGCACCAAAGTCAAACATCAGACTTGTAAACCCATTACCAAAAGTAAACAGGAAAGGTTCAAGGAAAGCCACAATTACAAGATGTGGCCAAAGCAAGGACCGACAAAACACACGTGACATGCAAAAAATCAACAATTTCTTCCTCACAACGGGTGATTAAAATGTGAAACAAAAGACGCACAACAAATGTAACACACAAAGGGGACATCAACAGGCCAAAGTATTACATGAACCACATCAGAACCACTGCCTTAGAATGGTCGGTAGCACAGACTACCAGTGGAATGGAGGACCCTCTACGGGCAGCCAACATTCACCATGGGTTCAGGTGTAAAATATTGAATGCTTGTTTTGTTTACTGGATTTCTACCGCAACTATCGGTGTCTAAATCCGGATCTGTGTAGTGACTCTGCTTCCTGTCAAATACCTAAGCAATAGTTGGTCGGCCAAAACTGATAATTTATTGAAGATTGGCTGTCAAAATCCCTTGATAGGTAAAAAACAAACGCCTAACAGTTGGAAAGTAGATAAAAGATAAATACATGTATGTGGTGTCAAGAGTTTAATGCAAGGCTCGAAGAGTACCAGTTCCAAATATATGTAAAGTAGAAGTAAAACAAAGATCAGGAATTGATACAATTAACTTACTCCACCCATAAAAGACACCAAAGGGAAAGAAATACAAACATTAAGCGACCAGACCATAATGGAAACCTAAACAAAGGAAGGCCATAAGGACAGTTACTTTCCCACAAAATGGCCATATGGCCATCCAAAATTAAAAGACACAAGTGATACACACAGTAAGTAACAAACAACAACATAAATAAATCGCCACAGAAGAGCCGCCTTGGAACGGTCAACTTAACTGTTGTGATGTAATGCAAGATTTATTAAGTCCAGAAATATTTCAGTGTTATAGGTAGGTATGACATAAAAGGAGACTTATTCTAAAGATTATGAGAAAGTTTCGGGTTTTCTAACTTCATCTAAATTGTCAGTAAGATTGATTTATGAAGATGAAATTACATAATGCCAAGGCATTTTTGCAGTAGAAATAGCAAAGGTGTGTATTTAACCCACCCATATTGTTTAAGTCATTATTAAAGAAGATATTTACAAATCACCTAATAGCTTCATTAGATCGACAGAAAACCATTGTTTGCTGAGTTTTTGACTGTTTTGAAGAATCCTTTTGCCATATATTTATAGATTTTAAATATGACGGAAAATATGACAAAAAAATGGATTCAGGGGCAGATAACTCTATAAGTAATTACGGAAGAAAGAAATGCTCAGAATTTGGCAATGCCTATTGTATCTTTATTATCCCTGTGAAGTACTTTTGCAATAGCTTTGAAAATAAACTTATGTTGTGGTTTTGCGTAAAGACGGTCAATAAATTTAGCTGAAATTTAGGTACGACTTATAAGTGAGTATAGTGGTAAAGTGAAGAATTTTCACCAAAATCATATACATTGTGTTTAACATCTATAAAGGTCTAAACAATATTAAAAAGACCCACTTGCCAGGATGTTTTGTGCTAGAGATAATAGCGTAAGAACCACAGGTCTCTCAATGGGGTAGAATTACCCCACCCACTTTGCTTGCTCATAGAGCCAACAACATTACATCTGTGGGTCTGAAATTTCACCACATTACAGCAAATACATCCTATGTTGAGTATGCAAAGTTTAAAGAAAATCAAAAGGGGCCATAAAATGGGCCTTATAGGGACTGCTCCTTTAACCAAAAACTTTGACCTTGGCCATATTTCCAAAAGTACTTGGCCTACCTTCATGAAACTTCACATACATACTCACAATCACAAGAGCTACACTCTATCCAAGTTCCATAACTCCATAATGCAATTTGACTGAATTATCTCCCCTTTCAGTTTTTGAAAAAAAACACTTTTATCACTCATTTTAATACTACTTATAAGACAGCCTTCAAACTTCACATGGCTGTTCCTTGGCACATGTCCTTTCCATTGCTACCAAGCTTTTTGACCCTTGAACTCTGACCTATTTTTCGAAAATATAACCAAAAACTTACTTTTGGCCATATTTCCAAAAATATTTGCCCTAGCCTAATGAAACACAGATCTGTATGGTCACAAGAGCTACATTCTGATCAAGTTCCATAACTCTGTTATGCAATTTGACTGATTTATCTTCCTTTGTAACATACGAAAAAAACTTCCCATTCAAGAAAACATTTTGATCTCTCATTTTAATACAACAAACAACACAACTTTAAAATTTCACATGTTTGGGTGAAACTTTTTGACCTTGACCTTTACACTTTGACCTATTTTACGAAAATTGAACAAAAAACTTGTACCTTCGCCATATTTCCAAAAGTATTTCGCCCAGTCTCATGAAACTTGACTGGCATCTGTATCATCACAAGAGCTACATTAAATTCTGACCAAGTTCCATAACTCTATCATGCAATTTGATGATCTTCCTTTGTGATATATGAAAAATACAGATGAGCATAGCACCCGCCTGCAGTGCTCTTGTTGAACTATAATTTCAAATATTCAAATCCAAGTTCATTACGATAACACATCCGTGTGGTATAGTATATTATTTCATAACTCAAAAAAGGTAATTTTATCATGAAAATTTGTGATAATTTTCTTTTTTATACACCAAACATAGGTTTTGGGTGCTCGTTAGAACCGCCTCAATGAGGCGGTTCTAACGCGCACCCACAACCTATGTCTTGGAGCAGAAATAAGGAAAATGTTGTTTACCCCCGTAAACCCCAGTTTTCTCTATATAAAGTTGGGTTTAGGGGGGTCTTTATTTCACGGACTTGTTCATGTGATGTTGAAGCCATTTAGTATGCAAACTTTCCTCAAAATATGGTTTCAGCCTTTAAACCATGGCTTAAAAGTTCAAACTGCAGTTGGAAAAGTTACTGTGCATTTGGTGTTGATTCTTGAGTTGAAGATCAAACCATGGTTTTAAGATTTATTGTGCACTTTACTTGCCCCGCCCCCGCCCATAGGGGCTTGAAGAAATATATAGGCTGCATGATACTTCCACGCAGAGCTGAATCCGGCCCGCAAACTAGTACTGGTAAACCGTTTAGAGGATCTAAGCCTGTCCAGGAACCACGGTGCGAGGCGGACCGTCCATGCTAATAAACCCTATTGGTTTCATTGTGCGACAGGGCTTGAGATGTCATTTCATCTCACTGTCGGGTAAAAGTCCCACAAAATTGGAAGCAACGTCTCCAAAATGACCTTTACAATGTTGATGGGGACGTTAAACCTCAAATCAAACAAAATCAAACAAACAAAGCACTTTACTTGCCATAGCTACGCACACTAGCATCTGTCTTGAAATTTTAACATGAACATGTATAAAGAAACTAGAGGAATTGTACTAACCAAAGATCGATCACAAAGGTGCTAATCAGATAGCTCAAATGTGCAGGCTGTTCTCTCTAGTCAGCTGTTGGTTGCAAATACATGTACATAAAAGGCGCCTCAATTATAAGCAGACTAAATGCCATTAGCTCCACTGAGTCATTGTTTAATGATGTCCATCAACACTTCGACAGGACTTCTTCTGAAACCAGCAGAACTGTTAACAAAGAATTTCATTTGTAGCTTTCTGGCAAAAGTCATATAAAATTCACTCATATCATGCTGTTCACGACAACCCATATCTTTGGAAACAGTGTAGATCCAGATCAGATGGCTTCTGAAGAAGCCATCTGATCAGGATCTACACTGTTTGACATTCAATTTATGAATTTATAGGTATAAATTACGTCAAGTAATCTGATTGGTTCAAAGTCAGAAATGGGTGTGGCTAAACTGAATATTCAGCAAGAGTCTTGCACAAGTTTGACAAGGCCTGTCTTTCCAATACCCTATGATCATTATGGTAGTTGATAAAAATCCTATGACTGCACAGCTTTACCCCATTCTCTGTTCTATCCATAAATTACACACGTTAAAGGGTGACAGCTATATGAGCAACTTTATTTGCACTTGTGCAGTCTTTATAAACTGATTTGGAAAAAAAAAAACCACTCAGCACATCCATTAACTTTTATGAAAGGTAACAGTTTGAAATGTTTAATTGCAGTGTATTAGGAATTACTGATATTATGATGAGTATACATGCTAGCAAAAGTATGTAAAGAATTGGTCTGATGTCCAGAATCCAGATATTTTTGCACAAATTGACAATTTATGCATCTATATTAACAGAAATGTTATCAAATTGTAATCAGAAAATAATCATGATTACAGGCCAAAATATGGAAGTAATTGATTAAATTAAATTACTTGTAATCAGAAAAATGTCTGATTACTGATTACATCAGATTACTTGAAAATATGTAATCGATTACAGCTGATTACGATTACAGATTATGATTACCCCAAGCCTGAGCAAGACAAGGGTTAAAGTATGAGTTGAGCACCATTCTTTGCCCAGGAAAGTACATGTACATTGTAATACAAGACCCTATAGTCCTCTAGTCTAGATTTCTGTCATTTTCTACGGCATTTAGCTTTTATACCCTGGCAAATTTGTCACAAACAATAACAAACTTGACACCCCTGTAATTGAAATTGGACCACTCCAAACTCATTAGGTGGAAGATTCCATTGTCATATATAGGTTAATTTTCCTCATTTTATCCTTTTCTGGAGCTCTGAAATCATTTTATCACATATCCATCACATGAATAAGTCCGTGTAATGAAGAACACCCACCTAAACCCCGGTTTATATAAAGAAAACTGGGGTTTACGGGGGTATACATTATTTTTCTTATTTCTGCTCAAAACATAGGTTGTGGGTACTCTTTAGAACCGTCTCAATGAGGCGGTTCTAACGAGCACCCACAACCTAATTTGGAGCATAAATAAGAAAAATAACACAGATTTTCATCAGAAAAGTAGCCATTTTGGAGATAAGAAAAAAAAAAACGTAATATGTTGCACAGGTTATGTTATCGTAATGAATATATGAACCTATTGTATCATTGCTTGGTTTTTGCTTTCAGAAATGTTTAGCAATGTGTATGGACAGATATGATGAGACCTTCCAACTGGTAGCAACAACCTACATGAACAGAATAAATCAGGAAAAAGGGAAACTCTCATGATATATGTGGTTTTAGGAGGATAGTTATGTGACATTCTAATCTAGTTATTGCAGGCCAAACTTTTGCATGAAAAAAAAAAGCCTATGTCATTTTGACCCCCTTAAAGCCCAGTTTTTACAGTAAAATTGTGGTTTAGAGGTATACATTATTTTCCCTATTTCTGTTCAAAAAGATAGATTGTGGGTACTTATTAGAACCGCCTCGCTGGGCTGTTCCAACGAATTCCCACATCTGTGCTTTGAGCAGAAATATGAAAAAATTCAGATTTTTTTGTCTGAAAATTTTCATTTTATGGTGGTAAAATTTTCAGTGTGTTTGAATAGGCATGTTTTGCATATGGGATGTAAATGTACAACCCCAATTTGCCTTAATAATCCCACATGATAGTAAGTGCAGATAAGTACTTTTTTGAAGAAGTATATTTTGTCCCCAGTTTAGAGCACACACTTTTGCAATCTGTTGAAAGTTGAAACAGTACTTAAATTCTGTGATAGCAGCTACTGATTTACATGTAAGTTTATAAAGCATTACAATTACACATCAATGTTGTATAGTGTATTCTTTAATATCTCCTCCGATGAAAATTAATAATGTCTTTATTTCTTCTTCAAACATTGGTTGTGCCTGCTCGTTAGAACTGACTCATTGAGGCAGTTCTAATGAGTAGCCACATTCTATGTTTTTGAGCAGCAATAAGATTTTTTTTTTTTTTTTTTGGTTTTGGTTTTACGGCCCTTTCAAGATTATTTCACTCATATCGAGCCGATTGTTAATCAGAGGTGGGCGAAAACCGGAGTACCCGGAGAAAAACCACCTGACCTTCCGTTGCAGAACTTGGCGTCTCACATGTGACCCGAGCGAGGCTCGAACCACAGCGGTGAGAGACCTATTGATCAAGAGTCAGCGCTCTTAACCACTAGGCCACGGAGGCCCAAAATAAGAAAATAATGTATACCTCTGTAAATCCCAGTTTTACTCTATAAAAGTGGGGTTAAGGGGGTCAAAATTATATTGGTGTGTTTTTGTGATGACATATGTGGGTTAAGGAGGACACTTACATATATGTGACATGCAAATTTATTTATTGCAGGCCACAATTTTGGAAGAAAATGTACAGACTGCATATGCCTTAATAACCCCACAAGCTAATAAGTTTTCGAAGTGGAGAAGTATATTAGGCTCCAGTTTAGAGCACACAGAAAGTTGAGTCAATGCTAAAATGGCATGATAGTGATTAAAGTTGACTAAAGTTTTTGAAGCATTAACATTTCAATGTGACAAAGTGCATTTTTTCAAATCTCCAAAATTGTGACTTTACTGTCAGATGAAAATTTAGGACATTTTTCTTATTTGTGCTCCAAACATAGGTTGTGGATGCTCGTTAGAGCCCCCTCATTGAGGCAGTTCTAACGAGCACCTACAACCTATGTCTTAGAGCAGAAATTAGAAAAATAATGTCTGCCTCTGTAAACCCCAGTTTTCTAATATATAAAGTGGGGTTTAGAGGGGTGTTCTTTAAGTGGACTTAATTAGCATGATGGAAACTATGTATTTTAATATGTGTGCTCCTTATTCCAACTTTTGACATTAAAAAAAATGTATCCAAAGTCGGGATAAAGGGTACCGGTGCATGTATATGTTCACAGCTACATATAAGATGGGTATTTTGTGATTCCTTATTTCTCCTTATATCCTATGTTTTTTGTATTCATTAGAACTGCCTCGCCGAAGTGGTTCTAATGAATATGCACATCATAGGTTTTTATGGAGAACTGACATAAACATCCTTCAGTTATCACAAAATACGAATGTTATCCGTTGCTGTGATAAGGTGCCACCTGACTGTTGAGAAGGTTTCAGTTATTCTTTGCGTTTTCTACACCCAGTGTCCTCTAATAATAGACCACGTTTGTTATTGTTCAAAAGTGGTCTTGAAGACCATTTTTATAAGGTGGTCTTAATATAGGAATTTTACTGTACATAAAGTGTGAAGGACATCTTGGTGACTGTGTGGTTTTGATGGTCAGTCCTACTACTGGGTTACCATAATCAGTTTTAAAAAGAAAAAAAAAACATGACAAGTAATTATAGCGCTTGGTACTCAGCTCTAATACCTCACATCAATGTTTAGTTCACAAAAATTCCAAGAAGCTGACCAAAATTGATTTTGGAAGTTTGTTTGTGTTGAGGTTTTACGTCTCCATCAAGACTATTTTCAAGTACATCATTTTGGAAACATTGCTTCCGATTTCGTGTAATTTGTATCCGACATGGAGATAAAATGACATCTCAAGCCCTAGTGCTCAAAGAAACTGCTAGGGTTTAAGGGATGGCCTGATCACCATCACTTGTCCTGGGCAGATTTTAACTCCTTATGCGGGTTACAAGGACATGTCCTCAAATTAGCTAGAGACGTCCCATAACGTTACATGTATGACGTCCTAAATGACGTCGTGTTTACTAATGACGGAATATTGACAGTTTTGTTAACAATAGTGAATAAAATGCATTTTAAATGTCATATGATAAATAGAATCTTGCATTCGTGCCCATGTATTATTGAATTTATTAAACTCGTTGAAAAGGGATAATTAATCCCTTTTCCTCAACTCGTTTAATAAATTCAATAATACATGAACACTCATGTAAGATCCTGTACCAATAAGAGTGACATCTGGTTTGGAATTAGTAAAAAAAACTTTGCATTTGCTGCGTTTCATAAGCAGTATAAATTTTTCGAGGAAGTTTAATTATAAAACGGGGGGATTACATCAGAGTCTGTGGAGTAAATAGCAAATCCCCTACTTTACGCATTTCGGCTAGACTGTTTAGTATCACCTGCTGAAATGAGGCCTAAAAATACATGGTTTTGCGATGTGTTTGTTGTCTTCTATTTAACCCTTTTTGTACCAAATGGAATTTTTCTCCTTATATATAGCAAGAGTCTATTCAAAATTTAGGGGTGTCAGGTTGTGTTTTCTTCAAAATTTGTTCGGAAAATGGCTGAACTTAAAGCAAACAGTTTGGTAGGGTACCCGTTCTGGGGTTTCTGATACTAAATGTGTTAATTTTGCACTTTGCTACAAGTTCAGCATATTAATGATAATATCTAAAGCTATAGATCTAATGCATAACAACCCATTTTCAACCTTTCCTGTGACGATTGCATTGACAATTAAAATATCCATCAATCTTGAACAAGTTTGAATTTGGGCAGATTGGATTATTCACGTGAGAGTTACTTGCACTTTAGTCTTCCATAGATGTATAATGGGGATAATGTTGTCTGCTCGACAGTGGATTCATTTATGACAGTATCTATATCAAGCTTGCAGAAAAGTGTTGTCCGATTGACATTGGCTTCATTTTTTTTAATAAAATCTTCATCAAACTTGCAGGTAATTAGGACAGGCATAAAATCTAGGACAAGTTTGCATTTGGCTGGCATAAGAGTTACCCAACCTTGAGGGCTTCATACACCCAGGAAAATGTTGTATGTTTCATTTTTGATGGAATCTTCTTCAGACTTACAGATAATGAGGTTTTTGGTTGGTTGATTTGAGGTTTAACGTCCCCATCAACACTGTAAAGGTCATTTTGGAGACGTTGCTTCCAATTTTGTTGGACTTTTACCTGACATTGAGATGAAATGACATCTCAAGCCCTGTCGCCCAATGAAACCAATAGGGTTTATTAACATGGACGGTCCGCCTAGCACTGCGGTTCCAGGACAGGCTTAGATCCTCTAAGCGGTATACCAGTACTAGTGCGTGGGCCGGATTCAGCTCTGCGTGGAAGCATCATGCAGCCCATATATTTCTTCAAGCCCCTATGGGCGGGGGCCGATAATGAGGACAGGAATAAAATCTTGGACCTGTTTGTTTTTGGGGCAGAACAGACTATTCATGTGAGAGTTACATGCCCTTTAGTCTCCCATAGACATTTAATGGGGAAAATGTTGTCTGGGCAATAGCAACTTGTTTGAACTTGTCGGGAGGCAAGATTCAGAATTGCTAAAACCATTCTGTTTGATATCCAAAGCAGTCATCATGACAGCTTCCTTGAAATTCTTCAAATGACATCTTGGCTCAAACTGTAAGCCATGGCAGCCATCATGAACACCTACAAACCACATCTGTTCATTAACGTTTAGTCAGATTAAGCTGTAAGATGGTGTGAGACAATGGATGCAACATGGAGTTTCAGAATTGTTAAAATCCTTGTTTCTTCCTGAATCAGAACTTAGACTAAGTTGTTGAGGGATTAAGACAACATGCAGATTCAGGACTGCTAAAGGCAATGTGCTAAAGGCAGGTGAGCGATTCTAGCCCACTTGGGCCTCTAGTGTGTTAACCCTTAAGATGCCAAGGAAAAACTGCATCTGAATATGTAGTCAGTCTGGATATGTTGTCGGCTGAATCTTCTGACAATCTTTTCAAACAAATTTTTGCATACAAGCAAAATGTGTTGACCAAGATCAGACTGCTCCTAGAAGAGCAGTCTGATCTAAGTCCACACTGTGTGCAACAGTGACATTTAAAATACCTGGCAGACAGAAAAAAAAACTGATGACAGTTGTTGTTATTGGCATTTTAAGTCTTATGTCCTTGAGTTTCTGGAATGGACTCTTCAAGCTGTGAATTGAACAGATCCATTGTTACCAAAGGGTGATGTTTATTCAAAATCATTAACAAAGTAGCACATATATACTAGATCTTGTTTAGACTGTTCTTATTGAAATGTCTCATCTGGATCTACTGTTCTGATACATTTAGGTACATGTATCTGTATTGCCCTGCAGGTTTGAAAGGGCTAATTTTATAGAGAATCTAAAGAATAATAGTTTTGTGTTTTAAAAATTTCATATAATGGAATGGATATTAAAAAGTAAGAAAACCTGTTTTCATTTTCTTTTCTATGTCATCATGATGATAATGCAACCATAAGACATTCTCAATCCTCCCATCATCTGGAAACAGAGCTGTTAGCGTAATATGGCTTTTTGTTGTGTACCCAAACTTTGACATTCACAGTAAAGGGCGGCCCCCGCCCATCGGGGCTTGAAGAAATATATGGGCTGCACGATGCTTCCAAGCAGAGCTGAATCCGACCCACACACGAGTACTGGTAGACTGCTTAGAGGATCTAAGCCTGCCCAGGCAAAGCGGTGTGAGTGTCGGACCGTCCATGCTTATAAACCCTATTGGTTTCATTGGGTGACCTGGCTTGAGGTGTCATTTCATCTCAAATGTCGGGTAAAAGTCCCATAAAAAATTGGAAGCAACGTCTCCAAAATGACCGGTGACGATAAACCTCAAATCAAACAAACAAACAAATTCACAGTAATGGGAGCTTTGCTTTTGGTTTCATCACGAAAACACACATATATAATTTTGAACCCCTTGAACCCCACTTTTATATAGTGAAATTGGGGTTTTCTGGGGTAAGACTTATTATCCTCTCGCAACAACGTTGCGAATTGGGATATAGCATCGGTGCCGTGCGTCCGTGTGTTAGTGTGTGTGTCTGTGTTTGTGTGTGTGTGTGTGTGTGTGTGTCTGTTCGGAACCTTGTGAGCAGGATAGAAGACACAGTATTCATCGTAGAAGCATCAAACCTTCCACAAATGTTCAACATGTACAGAGGATGAACCCTATTGAATTTCAAGGTCAGGGGTCAAAGGTCAAGGTCACAATGGACTTGACCTTGAAAACCTTGTGAGCAGGATAGAAGACACAGTATTCATCGTAGAAGCATCAAACCTTCCACAAATGTTCACCATGTACAGAGGATGAACCCTATTGAATTTTAAGGTCAGGAGTCAAAGGTCAAGGTCACAATGGACTTGACCTTGAAAACCTTGTGAGCAGGATAGAAGACACAGTATTCATCGTAAAAACATCAAACCTTCCACAAATATTCACCATGTACAGAGGATGAACCTTATTGAATTTTAAGGTCAGAGGCTCAAAGGTCAAGGTCACAATGTACTTGACCTTGAAAACCTTGTGAGCAGGATAGAAGACACAATATTCATCGTAGAAGCATCAAACCTTCCACAAATGTTCACCATGTACAGAGGATGAACCCTATCGAATTTCAAGGTCAGGGGGTAAAAGGTCAAGGTCACAATGGACTTGACCTTGAAAACCTTGTGAGCAGGATAGAAGACACAGTATTCATCGTAGAAGCATCAAACCTTCCACAAATGTTCACCATGTACAGAGGATGAACCCTATTGAATTTCAAGGTCAGGGGGTCAAAGGTCAAGGTCACAATGGACGACCTTGTACACCTTGTGAGCAGGATAGAAGGCACAGTATTCATCGTAGAAGCATCAAACCTTCCACAAATGTTCACCATGTACAGAGGATGAACCCTATTGAATTTCAAGGTCAGGGGGTCAAAGGTCAAGGTCACAATGGACTTGACCTTGAAAACCTTGCGGGCAGGAAAGAAGACACAGTATTCATCGTAGAAGCATCAAGCTTTCCACAAATGTTCACCATGTACAGAGGATGAACCGTATTGAATTTCAAGGTCAGGGGGTCAAAGGTCAAGGTCACAATGGACTTGACCTTGAAAACCTTGTGAGCAGGATAGACGACACAGTATTCATCGTAGAAGCATCAAACCTTCCACAAATGTTCACCATGTACAGAGGATGAACACTATTGAATTTCAAGGTCAGGGGTCAAAGGTCAAGGTCACAATGGACTTGACCTTGAAAACCTTGTGAGCAGGATAGAAGACACAGTATTCATCGTAGAAGCATCAAACCTTCCACAAATGTTCACCATGTACAGAGGATGAACCCTATTGAATTTCAAGGTCAGGGGTCAAAGGTGAAGGTCACAATGGACTTGACCTTGAAAACCTTGTGAGCAGGATAGAAGACACAGTATTCATCGTAGAAGCATCAAACCTTCCACAAATGTTCACCATGTACAGAGGATGAACAT
This sequence comes from Lucinisca nassula, assembly GCA_963580285.1. Classification (NCBI taxonomy): domain Eukaryota; kingdom Metazoa; phylum Mollusca; class Bivalvia; order Lucinida; family Lucinidae; genus Lucinisca; species Lucinisca nassula. The sequence continues at coordinate 84,942,578 of OY757013.1, read as the reverse complement.
TATTGAATTTCAAGGTCAGGGGTCAACGGTGAAGGTCACAATGGACTTGACCTTGAAAACCTTGTGAGCAGGATAGACGACACAGTATTCATCGTAGAAGCATCAAACCTTCCACAAATGTTCACCATGTACAGAGGATGAACCCTATTGAATTTCAAGGCCAGGGGTCAAAGGTCAAGGTCACAATGGACTTGACCTTGAAAACCTTGTGAGCAGGATAGAAGACACAGTATTCATCGTTGAAGCATCAAACCTTCCACAAATGTTCACCATGTACAGAGGATGAACCCTATTGAATTTCAAGGTCAGGGGTCAAAACTGAATCCGACCGCACATGAGTACTGCATTGAAGCATCTTGCCCATACTTCTTCAAGCCTCGATTAGCATGGGCGAAGTCAAAGGTAATCTATTATGTCTAATTTGTCTAACATATTCAGATTGGATTTTCATGTTAATGAATGGTATGCAGTTGCGAGAGGATGCTACGCTTGCGTTGCCTTGTTTTTCTTATTTCTGTTCTAAAATATAGTGTTCTCATTGAGGTGGTTCTAACGAGTACACACAATCTATAATTGGAGTAGAAATAAGAAAAATATCACAATTTTCAGCTTAAATTTTTCATTTTTTTCGGCGGTAAATATTACATTGTATACTGAACCGAAAGAGAAACACAACTCCAAATATAAATGCGAGTATTTGCAGAAATAATCATGTTTGCAGAAAATCGATTAAATGACGCAACAAAATTTTCATTCCTGAATGTAACTACCATAGAGAGTTAAATTTCCAGTGAGAATGTTTTGAACACAAATCCGTTTTGTCATAGAGGTAGTCATTTCACAAGTTCAAAACATAAGCAGTTAATAGCGAGTATGTTCTTCGTTTGCATTCAGTCCTGCACGCACACGCCTGATCATGGACAGGATTAAACGATCTCTGCCTGGGGAATAGCATTCCATTCTTGTATGAGCGCGAGACGCAAGGCTTGGGGCGGTTACGTACGCGCCTATCAAATACGTCCCAGAAATTTTCTATAGGAGAAAGATCTGGACTATACGGAGGCCAGTGCATCACGTCAACTTTGATTTGCTGAAGAAATGCCATGCTGAGCCTTGCTACATGAGCCCGAGCGTTATCCTGTTGAAACGTAACGTTGTGCTGTCGTACATATGGAACAGCTACCAGTCGTAAAACGACGTCAACGTAACACTGAGCCGTCAAAGATCCATCAATGAATACCAGGGGTGTTCTATGACCATAAGATATGCCAGCCCACAACACCAACCCATCGCCTCCAAATCGATCACGTTCAACGAAACAATTGTCACGATAACGCTCTCCGTCACGCCTATACACACATTGACAGCCGTCAGTTCTGTACAACAAGTGCCTGGACTCGTCAGAAAACATTACGTTACGCCACTGACGAAGGGGAAACAGGTTTGGCCTATGTTGTGTGAGCCACGCCATTCTAACCTGACGTCGTCGTGGTGTTAATGGCATACCAACGTACGGACGACGAGGACGTACGCCAAACTCTCGAAGCCGATTCCTGACAGAATCTGCACTTATTCGATTATTGTGCGTTCCTGGTGTCACCTGAGACGTCTCGACGGCTGTACGGAACCGATTACGAAGATGGGTTAAACGGATGTATCGGTCCTGTCGACGTGTCGTGACGCGTGGACGTCCACTTCTGGGTCTGTCATTTGTCGTTCCCGTTTGACGTAGACGCTGGTACAAGCGAGTTATCGTCGATTTACTCATTTGGAAGTTCCCGGCGATGACAGGCTGAGACGTCCCACGTAGGTGCATTTGGACCGCTACGTTACGTTGATCTTGCGTCAAACGTACTATATTCCGTAGAAAAATTTTACCAGACTTAAGAAACCTAAACTACAGGTAACACAATATGCCAATATGATGAGGTTATTGTATACATATATATTATATACTGCACGAGGAAATGTTGAAAACAACGAATTGCCCAATGGAGCGTTAAACTGTACAGATATCGCCCAAATGTTTTCTGCATAAGAAAGTTTAAAAAAGTATGAATGTAAATCGCAAAATGATTTTTCAGTCAACCTGATGGTTGCATGAATATCTTTTGGGTTAAAAAGTTGCGTTTCTTTTTCGGTTCAGTATATTTGTATAGGTGTGTTTTCGTAATGTATTCAATTGCCCTTGCGGGTTTGAGCCTCAGTTGGGTTACATGTGGGGACACCAAGTTCTGTAAAGAAAGTCATGTTGTTTTCTCCAGGAACTCCAGTTTTCCTCCCTATATGACAAATGGTGGTGTTGATATATGTAAGATAATCATGAAAGAGCTGTAAAATAATAATAATAAAAAACGGTCTCATTTATGGTTCATTGCCTTGAGCTCAGGTATGCTATTTTGGACCTCGTTGTAATCTGGGAATTCGCCATCTCTGCCCACCAAGTAACATTTTTCAAACATCCCTGCAGCTACCTGTCAAGTTGAAGACAAATTTTATATGATTTTTTGTAATTTGAGGGTTAAACAGATGCTGGTCATTTGTCCAAGATGGGAAACATGCCCAAATAATGCAAAACCCTTTAAAATCGTCCTATCAAGTACTTAAAGGCATGTGAGCATAAACAGAAGTGTATTTGCATTTTTATCCCCCGACCGAATAGGTTCGGGGAATATAGTGATTAGCCTGGCATCCGTCCGTCTCTCCACACGTCCGATTGTCCGTCTGTCTGTAGACGCAACCTTGTGATGGCCCTAACTCCAACACCCTTTGAGATTCATTGATGGTTCTTGGCATAATTGTTCACAAGGCTTGAGACGGCATGTCGTGCACAAGAACTAGAACTCTGGCTGGCTTCCATAGTTTTTGAGTTATCTCACCTTTTAATAAAATAGAATGACAGCATGTCGTGCACAAGAACTAGAACTCTGGCTGGCTTCCATAGTTTTTGAGTTATCTCACCTTTTAATAAAATAGAATGACAACCGTGTGATGGCCATAACTCCAATACCCTTTGAGATATATTGATGGTACCTGGCACAATTGTTCACAAGCCTGAGACGGCGTGTCATGCCCAAGAACCACAACTCTGGTTGCCATGGTTTTTCAGTTATCTCCCCTTCCAATAAAATAGAGTGACTATCTTGTCATGGCCATAACTCCAATACCTTTTGCGATATGTTGATGGTATCTGGCACAGTTGTTCACAAGGCTGAGACGGCGTCTCATGCGCAAGAACCAAAACTCTGGGTGCCATGTTTTTTTTTAGTTATCTCCCCTTCAAATAAAATAGAATCACTGCCTAGTGATGGGGATATATCCAATACTCTTTTTGATATATTGATGGTACTTGGTACAGTTGTACATGTGGTTAAGCAGGCGTGTCGTGTCAAGAACCATGACTCTGGGCGCCCTGGTATTTTAATTATCTCCCCTGACAATATAACCTTGTGATGGCCATAACTCCAATACCCTTTGAGATATATTTATGGTACTTGGCAAAATTGTGGACACGGTGGAGACTGTGCGTCATGCCTAAGAACCACAACTCTGGGTGCTAGGGTATTTGAGTTATCTCCCCTTCCAATATAATAGTATGACCACCTTGTGATCACCATACCTCCAATACCTTTTGAGACAGTGCTTGCACTTGTTGGAGATGTACATGAGGTTAAGCAGGTGTGTCATGCGCAAGAACAACATTGGGTGCCCTGGTTTTTTAGTTATCTCCCCTGACAATATAACCTTGTGATGGCCATAACTCCAATACCCTTTGAGATATATTGAAGGAACTTGGCACAATTGTATACAAGGTATAGAAGACATGTCATGCGCAAGAACCACAACTCTTGGTACTGTGGTATTTGAGTTATCTCCCCTTTCAATATAACAGTACAACCACCTTGTGATACTATATCTCCAATACCCGTTGAAACATATTGATGATACTTGGTGCAGGTATACATGAGGTTAAGCAGACGTGTCATGCACAATAACCACAATTCTGAGTGTTCTGGTTTAAGAGTTATCTCCCCTGACAGTATAATCTTGAGATGGCTATAACTCCAATACCTTTGAGATATATTGCTGGTACTTGCCTCAATTGTACATGTATATACAAGGTTGAAAAGGCATTTCATGTGCAAAAACCACAACTCGGAATACCAATACTTTGTGCATTGGAAATCTTGGATTTCCATCACGCTGAGAAGTGATCCTTTGTATCATTAGGCGAAGATAGTCTCAATAAACATAACATATACAAAATATACTATGGGCTTACCAGTGTGTTTTAATTCTGGTGCACTTTCTCTTCGTGAACAGTCTTCTGAAGGCCATACTGGCTTTTGGTCGGGGGATTTGCCATCTCCTCAGATGGCTATTTTCACCTTTATGATCATCTGCTTCAAGACGTGGGTTGTGGGTACATGTCAGAACCCCTACAATGGAGCAGTTCTAACAATGTAATTCACACGAGTGTAAACACCACTTATGGAACAGAATTATACAATGCTCCGTCATCCGTCGCCCGTCCACAATTTCAAATAAGTATATCTCTGATACCTCATGGCCAGTCTTGATCAATTTCGTGTGAAGCATTACCAGGAAGGGGAAAAGCCTGCATTAGATTTTGGGTCTGACAGATTGAAATTCCGGTTGCCATGGCAACATATAGCTCCAAGACTTGTAATGGGAAAATCTTCCAAAATTCTTCTCTGCAGGGCTTAGATTTAGTATGTAGCATCATCAATGGTCACCAACATAGATCCTGCAATTATGCCCCAGAGGTCCAAGCTGGCCACGCCCTGGGCTTATTTACCTCCCATGGACACATGACGCTTATCAGAAAAGATGGCCATGACGTAATTGATAACTGTACAGGAAAATCACAGGTACAGATTCTGTCTACGCACATAGGAAATACGTAATGCATTTGGGGGGGGGGGGGGGGGTGAGATTAAAACATTATTTTCCCCATTAGGAAGTTATGTATTCTACTGTGTCATAAATGGGATTTTCTAAAATTCTAAATTAAATTCGGTTACAGTTTTATTGCAATTTACAGTACGGATGTCACCACTAACGCCCTGCTACGATATTTTTAAATACTAATTTCATCTACTTGGTACATTAATGGTCTGACTGACATACTGGCCATGCATAAATGGGTGCCTAAGCACATAATTAACCTGGTAAATAAGTACTACCGCTGAATTTTGCCTAAATCATAACTTATTTCAGCCTTTTCCAATGTTTTTGTCAGTTACACCATTTTTGTTCTGACATTTTGAAAAATGTTTGACAATATAATGCTCTTTTTTAAGACCCTAAAAAAGAAAGCGTAGGAGATTTTTCTTGCTACTGCATCAAAGATAGACCATGTAAACTTTCTTAACCCTTATCTTGCTGAATATTCAGTTTAGCCACACCCATTTCTGACTTTCTTTGAACCATCAGATTACTTGATGTAATTTATTCCTACAAATTCATAAATTGGATGTCAAACAGTGTAGATCCTGATCAGATGGCTTATTTAGTCAGAAATGGGTGTGCCCTAGTTAATTTATTCAGCAGGGTTAGGGTTATATTAACACCCACTTGATACTCATAGTGTGCAACTTCCACTTGAAAGTGTGAAACACCCACTTGATAGTGTACATTATTTTTCTGATGAAAATTTTTGATATGTTTCTTATTCTGCTCTGAGCATAGGTTGTGAGTGGCCCATTGTAAGTGCTTTTAGAACTGCATCAATGAAGAGGTTTAACTCTTATCCTGCTGCTCACGACAACCATTTTCCTTGCAAACAGCGGAGATCAGATGGCTTCTGAAGAAGCCATCTGATCAGGATCTACACTGTTTGACATCCAATTTATGAATTTGCTGAATAAATTAACTAAGGCACACCCATTTCTGACTAAAGACCAATCAAATTACTTGATATCAGGTATTCATTCATATTTGCACACCGGATGACAAACAGTGTTGTTCCGGAGAGAAGCCATCTGATCAGGATCTACACTTTTTGAAAAAGTTGGGGTTGTCATGAACAGCTGGATTTGGGTTAAGAAATGAATGTAATTTTTTCACGTTCACATAAGTATGGATAACATCCGCTCAAGAGCATTATGTTGCAAACAATCTGGTTTGGGTGCATAGACAAGCAGTTTTCCTGGAAGGAAGAGTCGACATCATGCAATCATATATGACTGAACCATAGTTTAATTTGACGTCACTTATAGACCACGAGACATCGCATAAGTCAATGTGTTCATTAAGATATGAACACCACTCACTATTATTGTGTCCCAATAGCTAACTACAGTCGAACTTCAATGGCTCGAACACTTTTAGGACCTCGTGCGACATAAAGCATTTTTCACATCTCCAAAATGGATACTTTTCTGATGAAAAAGTGATTTTTTTTCTTATTTATACTGCAAACATAGGCTGTGGGTGCACGTTAGAACCGCCTCAATGAGGTGGTTCTAACGAGTACCCAAAGCCTATGTCTTTGAGCAGAAATAAAAGAAATAATGTAATAATGTATAACCTCGTAAACCGCAGTTTTCTCTGTATAAAGTGGGGTATGGGGATTCATTTCAAGGACTTGTTCAAGTGATGATACTAGCGATATCTTTGCGATTTGTTGGGTGTACTCATTACAATTGCTTCATCGATTAAAATGAAATACGAAAAGGCTATCCAAGAAACTATATATTAATCCTTGAGATGCCAAGAAAAACTGCATCTGAAAACGTCGTCTTCCTTTGTCGTTGTCTTGAGAACCTTTAAAAATACTTTTGCTAAAAGGCACGCAGTGTGGACCCTGATCATGCTCCATGTGGATCATTCTGATCAGGGTCCACACTGTTTGCTATAATGAGTGTTAAAGAAACAAGCAGACAACAAAGAAGATGCCTAATAAAAAATAGTCG